>JAUDYJ010000017.1:10160565-10190565 GCA_030761175.1 Masticophis lateralis | reverse complement strand
CTTTCGATCGACAAGCTCAGCGTCTTAGCCGCTGAGCCACCATGTCCCTTTAGTGTGGTCTTACCAAGGCATTATAAACGGGTACTAACACTTCACACGAAATCCCCCAGCATTATATAAAACTAGGCACAGGAGCTCAGGCAGACGGGGCAGGTAGAATAATCACCACCCTAAGTAACAATATCCGATCAACTAAAGTTAGGGGTAGATGAAAAATTAATAAAGAAAATATACAATTTCTTGTTAAACTTAAAAATGGAAGATGAACAGGTAAAAGACAATGATATCATGAGCAAAAAAAAAAATTGGATATACTATATTATAATTGCGTTGATTTGCTTAATGGTGGCAAAATGAGACAAAACTCGCATGACAAATGTCTCGCTTAACGACAGGAATGTTGGGCTCTGTTGTCGTCATAAATCGAGGACTACCTGTACTGGTTTTGGTGTCAACTACAACCAATCCCCATTCCTCCTGCGTCGTTTCCCCCAGTTCAGAAATCTCGTCTCCAAAATATTCAGCCAAACAGTCTCCATCCAATTTACAACAAAAAGTCCTTCCGATGGTTGTAAAAACAAAACAAGTCACTAAAAATATTGGTCCGTCAGCAGCCAAGAAGCAGATGCAAACAGAGTTAAAGAGCCAAGAGAGGAATTTGGGAGGCAAATTTAAAAAAAAGCATAGCAATTAAAGTATTGAAGCGGGCAAGAGACGATGGATAGATGATTTCTCTTTTATGTTGCCGTTCTGATTTGCTTCTCCTCTTCTCTCTCCTTTTTGCCAGAAGCTTTAAACCACAATCGATTTATCGGGTGGTTTATCTGATGCATTTATACAAATGGTTTAGCCCTCAAGCCAGACAAGTCAAAAGCGCCGTATAAAACAGTCCCCGCTATATTCCACTATCCTAAAATCACTTTAATCCCACATTCCCGCAATCCTGAAATACTTTCTCCCCAATTTGCAACCTGAAACCACATTTTTCCCATTCTGAAATCAGAATTTCCCCTATTCTGCGATCTTGAAATCACTTTTGCCTCTCTCCCTCCACTTCTACGATCCTGAAACAACCACCCCTGCTTTGCCTGGCACCGTAACCAACACAGGTTTGTAGGTTACATATTCCTACCTGAAACTTGAAGAACGCTGAAGAGTCTCACTGAATTAATTTTGTTTTGCTTCAGAAAATCCGAACTGTAGACTCTTCAGAAGGCTGGTGATGTCTTCTGTTCTTCCCTGAAGCACAGAATATTCCTTCAAAACAACTTTGCGAATGATTTAAAATCAGCATTTTTTTTTTAAATTGGCTCCCAGATCCACCTTGGTTGGAAGTGTTAATTGGCTAAAAGCCCCTGAAGTCATGGCACAGAAATTTACAGCAATTAGTGGATTTGATGCTGAATGCAAAAACGCTCACCGGTTCGTCAAGTAGCATCAACTTCCGTCGATTTTGCAAAAATTATCCCCAGCTTTTTAAACCGTATTCTGCAAACTGGACGAGAAGCTTTTCTCTCCCTCTTTTAGAGGCCTAGGATGAAAAGTTGAGTTCTCTTTTCCAAATTCAATGGGAGACAAATGACAAAGAAGGTTTTTTATAAAAAAGGAGAGGGGGGGGAGGGAGAGAGGGAAGGTAACTATTTCCTCCAATCAAACCAAATTAAGGATAATTAATGAATGGAATTGTCTATTTATGTGGTTTAGTTGTCTTTTTTTTTTTTTTTTTTGATAACACAGGATTAATTTAGACTCGTTCAAGTCCCAGCCTTGTATCAGATGCAGTCCAAATTTCAGTATATTAAAAATAGAATAACAGAGTTGAAAGGGACCTTTGAGATCTTCTAGTCCAACCCTCTGCTTAGGCAGGAAACCCTACACCACTTCAGAAAAATGGTGGTCCAATCTCTTCTTAAAAACTTCCAGTGTTGGAGCATTCACAGCTTCTGAAGGTAAGCCATTCCACTTTCTCACTGTCAGGAAATCCGGCCGAAGAGGTTGTAGAAAAAACGCTTTTAAAAGCCTCTGACGATCCCAGCTCAGCCATGCAATCATCAGAGGCTTTTTTTTTTTACTTTTAAAAGCATTTTTTCGGCCGAATTTATATATCAAATTGATTGGCCGCCATCTTAGTTTTCAAGTTTCTATTACAATATCCTAAACCGCTGTTTCTAAACTTGATAACTTTAAGATGGGTGGACTTCAACTCCCAGAATTCCCTAACCGACATGCTGGGCTGGGGAATTCTGGAACTTGAAGTCGACCCATCTTCAAGTCGCCAAACTTAAAAAACACCAAAAATTCTCAAGTCAATTAATTTTGTTTGGCTTCAGGAAATCCAAACTGTGGACTCGTCAGAGGGCTGATGATGATGATGCCTTCTGTTCTTCAAGGAAGCACAGAACATTCCTTCAAAATAACTGCAAATTATTTAAAACCAGCCATTTTTCTTTAATTAGCTTCCAGATCCACCTCGGGTTGGAGGTGTTCATTGGCTAAAAATGGCAATAAAGTCTTTGGCATTCTGTGGATTCATGACTCAGAAATTTATAGCTTAGTGAAATGCACAGCAATTTGCAGATTTGACGCCGAATGCAAAAACTCATCTGTTCCTCCAAATAACATCTATTTCCGGCGATGTCGTAAAAAGCACTCCCAGCTTTTTAAACCGTGTTTTGCAAACTGGACAATTATTATTATAATTCTCAGCCCAAATATGGGAGCAATACTGCCAATTCCCTGGGAAGTTTTTAGGAAAATATTTGTCATCCCGAAGTAATGGATGCAATTTGAGCCTGAGCATTCAAACAATAATTATGTTATTAGTACTTCCAGAGAATTCTAGTTACTAGGCAAAATAAAGAGATGACTACAAAACAAACAGCGAGTTATCATTAAAAATTATGATTTCTTAGATTCGGGGAAGGTAATTTGGCAAATTTGGAATGACAGTAGGTCACGTCATCAGTGTTGGATAGTTTGTCTAGGGTTAATCCTGCTTGTCAGCATTTCAAGCTGCATTTACTCTAGTGCTGACATAAGGAGAAGAGGAGGCATCTGGCAAGGGACATTTGACTCTTCACCTACTTATTTTCCCTGGAGATGATATCCCATAGGGGATGGGAGGGAGGAAATTCCTTTGAGCTGGAGCAGTAGATTAGGGGCAGAGTGACTTGGAAGATGGCCAATGAGTGCAGAGGAGTGGGGAAAGGAAAGGGAGGGTTTTGGGTCAGGAAGCCAGTGTTGGCTATGACGGACACATCGGTTGCTGTGCTTAATAAATGAGAGATTTTATCAAAGGACTTGTTGTTGAAATGCAATTTATTTGAGATGACATTGCAAATGTTTATTTGAGATGGTCGCATTGCAAATGCACACCATTGCATTTCTGCAAAGGAATTTAGGACTAGAGGGCTGGTGTGCTAATATCAACGAAAATTGGACAGGGAGGAAAAATAGGTGAAATTAGACCCCACCTACAGCACAATGGAGCCCCGCCCACTTTTCCTTCTAGCTCCACCCACAAAAGACTTTCCAAAGGTTTCCGCACTGACTTCGGGACACGACCATCCCTAGGAAGACAAAGTACAGAATCCCGAAACGTCTCGAGATCACCCAAAAGTGCTCCGGGCAGTTGCTCCTCACAAGAGACCACAAATCCATTGTCTCCAGCAGGTGTTTATTTATTTGTTTGTTTGTTTGTTTGTTAAACATGTACAGGACAGCAGGTATGGATATGAATATGAACGAAGGAAATGAATACAAATAAATGGGGAGAGTAGGACAGGGATGGAAGGCACACTGATGCGCCCCCTTTATGCACGCCCCTCTTAGGAATGGGTTGAGGTCCACGGTAGACAGTTTAAGGTTGAAGCTGTAGGGGTTTGAGGATGTAACAACATTTTTGGCTTGAAAACAGGCCAAAAAAAGCCCAGAAAAAGGCCTGGAGAGGAATTCACTGTCAATTAAATAAGAGGTTTATCAGGATGAGAACTTGGCTTCATGCTGCTGGGGAAGCTGAGGTTAGAACAGTCCGTCTGCAAAATATGAACAATAATCAAAGGATGGTCGTTCCAAGAGCGATAGGCAGCTCGGGTGCAATCTCCAAAACGTCTGGAGTACCGTCGGCATTGACAAAATCCCCCATCGGTCAATTGCAAACAGGCAGCTTGATTCGGAACTGCTGACATCTTGCGAAATGATCTGTAATATTATTAAACATCTGCCTATCCTTTTGTCAGGGGGTGGACAAAAAGGCCGAATCGAGTCTAAACATCTGGCTGACTGTACGACGAATCATAATCATAACTGAACACCATCGTCATTGACAAAATCCTCCATCAGTCAATTGCAAAAGGCAGCTTGATTTGGAACAGCTGGCATCTTGCAGCTATCTTTAATATGATTCAGTGAAAACACCTGCCTATCCCAGATGCTTGGGAAGGACTTGATAGGCGGATACGAATGCCAGATCTAGTCTAAACATCTGTGTGATGAATTATAATAATCAATAACAATTGAACGTCGTCGGCATTGACAAAATCCCCCCCCCCCATCGGTCAATTGCAAAAAGGCAGCTGGACTCGCAACAGCTGACATCCTGCGAGGAGACTTTTAACGCCATCAAACATCCACATCTGGCTTTCCCAGGTCCTTGGAAAGGACTCGAGGGTGCATAAAAATGCCAAATCCAGTTTGAACATCTGGCTGAATATGTGACGAACCATTAATAATAACAGAAATAATAAGCCATATGGTATTTTAATTCTCCCTTGTGAACACATAATCTGAAGCTGGACAAAGGCAGATCTTAATAAACGTAATCAGCTAAGTTTCGGTGTCATGCAGGGGTGAAATCCAAAATTGTTCCCTACCGGTTCTGTGGGCATGGCAGGAGGATATTGCAAAATCTCCATTCCCACCCCACTCTGGAGCCAGCCAGAGGTGGTATTTGCCGGTTCTCTGAACTACTCAAAATTTCCGCTACCAGTTCTCCAGAACTTGTTAGGACTTGCTGAATTTCACCCCTGGCGTCATGTTGTCAGTTACACCGAAAATAATTCGGAGACAGAAAATGAAAAAGAAACAAAAAACCCGGCTAACGATGATCCCAACTGCTTAATTTGAAATGCTGACCACGAATCAGGAACAAGATGGACTCAATTGACTATTTTTTGTTTCCTGGCCGGATGCCCTTCCTGTCGTCAATATGGAGTTATATTCGGCAGATATATTCTCTTGTAGCTAGGAATCTGGAACAAGATGGACTCAGCCGACCTCATCCAGGTTGAACTCCGCGAGATGGAAGTCGTAACTTGGCTTGGAGGTGGCCGGTTGTGGGAAAGAGTCCCTGTGGCTTATAAGCCAGGATTCAAAGCTTAATGAAGGGCAGTTCCAAAGGATTGGGCAACACGCAGCGCTGAAGCCAACAGTCTTGCTAAGGAATTCCCAGCCAGAAAATTAGAAGGAACAACTTGGTTTTGGTTAATTTGAACCATCTATCGATAGACACTTCAGGAATCATGGTTTGTTCATCCCAGCAAACATCAAATCTCTGCTTCTTTGATCCTTGTCAAGGTTTATGTCCTAGAAGAACATAATCCATTGGGATGAACCACCATCTCAGCTCCTGAGAGGCTGAGTAAACTATCCCAGTAGCTTGGCTATTTTTTTCTCCTAACTGGCACCCAGTATGATACTCCTTCCTTACTGACGCCGCCAGAGATACGTCTGGATGGACTTGGCGGGGATTTGGGCTGAAATAAGTCCAACCGAGTCGGAAATTTCGAAGGTGAGATTGAACGAAGACCTGTGTCGAGAAAACGAGACGGAAAAGAAGGGAAGGAAGAAAAGAGGGTAATGCATTTATCACAATTCTTTTCTTGTTGGTGTTGTTAATTCCTGCACAGTTTCTCAGCGCTTTGACACCCAGTTCGGTGCGAAAAACTAAAGATTCAGACCACTGAAATGGACACGTGTTTGTTTGTTTGTTTTTACTGCCGTGCTCCATTTTATTCATGTATTTATTAAATTTCTATGACCCGCCCCTCCTGATAAAGTGACTCATTTTGAGCCCAGATGTCAACACACTCGAATTGAGAAGACGGGATACGTTTTGGTTTACGCGATAGGCTAACTTAGTGGCGTGAATCATTGGATAGCCTGCTTTGAAGAGGGAGGTGTTTAAAAAGGAACCCCCCCCCCTCTCCGGAAAAAAAAACCACCTTCATGAGAACTAGTAACTTGGCTCTTTGAAAAAGCGGACGTTTGGAATACTGGGACTCAACAATTAAGGACGAATAGCACTGCCGATCCATCGGGATGAAGCTAATCCTAACCCTAACCTTAACCCTAACCTCCCCCTCCAAAAAAAAACCTTCATGAGAACTAGTAACTTGGCTCTTTGAAAAAGCACAGATGTTTGGAATACTGGAGATACGGAGGATCCCGATCTGCGCACCTTCCGCCACGCTCTCAAGACCTTTCTATTCCATCAGGCTGGCCTGGTCTAACCTTTTCCCTTTTTCCCCCTTTTTAAAATGTAAATTTTAATCTGTTTCTTAATTACTGAGGTGTTTTAAATCGGTCTTGGGCCAAATTGTTTTAATTCGATTTTCTTCTGCTTTGAAATTTTGTATTTATGTGTTTTATCTTGTGGCTGTTCACCGCCCTGAGTCCTTCGGGAGGAGGACGGTATATAAATCGAATAAAACCAAAAACCGAAACCAAACTCACCGGTTAAGGATCACCAGCACTGCCGATCCATCGGGACGAAGCACCGCGACGTGTTCCAGGTTGCAACTAAGATAACTTTTAACCGTCAGCCCAATGCGCTGCGATCCTTCGACAATGAACTTGCTACAAGGGGAGAAAGAGGAGGAGAGGATGAAGAGATCCCACTGGGGGGTGGAGGGGGCGAAGGGGATCCACCTCGGTTTAGAAATCCTGAGCACAAAATGGGGGGAATGTGGTTCCTTGAAATGCTGTGTCTTAAGAGGGTACACAAAACATACCCTTCACTTCCCCCCCGCCCCCAAAGTGACAATCCTGTAGGGAAGTTGGTTGGTTGGTTGAGTTTCAGGTTGGGCAGTTGAGTTTGGCTCATTGAGTTTAAAATTAATCAGTTGAGCATAAGGTTGGCAAGTTGAATTTAAGACCCGCCGGAGTGCCGAAAATCTGAAGACCAACTGGCTGGCGCGTGCATGCCTGGTTTTTGGGCCATTTTTTTGGCTGTTTTCAGGCCGTTTTTCAGGTCAAAAATGGCCGGAAAAACAGCCGGAAAACAGCCCAGAAAACAGCCTGGAAAATGGACTGGAAAACAGCCTGAAAAACTGTGGGGTTTTTGGCTATTTTTCGGGCTGTTTTCAGGCCGTTTTTCAGGCCAAAAATGACTGGAAAACAGCCCAGAAAACAGGCTGGAAAATGGACTGGGAAATAGCCTGAAAAAGAGCCTGGTTTTTTGGACATTTTTCAGGCTGTTTTCAGGCCGTTTTTCAGGCCAAAAATGACCGGAAAACAGCCGGAAAACAGCCCAGAAAGCAGCCCAAAAAATGGACCAGAAAACAGCCTGAAAAACTGCCTGTTCTTTCGTCGTTTTTTGGGCCATTTTCCAGGCAATTTTTCAGCCTGTTTTCCGGTGCTCTGGCACCCGCAAAAACCAGCTGGTGGGCGCGCCGGAACCCAGAAAAGCCGAGAGGGCTTTGCGTTCCAGAGGTTCGCCATCTTGGCCTTAAGGTCACTCGTCCTTTGGGGCTCAATGCCCACTAGCCCCACCCAGCCCAGCCCGGCGATCACACCTGAAGTGCCCCAGGTGGTAAAACATTGGCTGCTTGTAGAAGATGTCGCTGAAGGGGTCCACAATGATGGGACTATCCACGTAGTTCTTCACCCAGTTGGGTCCCCCTTGTAAATCCAGGGCCAAGTTCCAGTCGATCCAACCGACCACGTGATGGTTCAGGTTCTAGAGGGAAGTTGGGGAAAGAATGAGGAGGAGGGGGAGAAGAGCATGCTAAATCTTTACCTCCCTTCCTTCCTCTTCCTTTCTTCTCTTTTCTCCCTTCCTCCAACTGCCTTCCTCTCTTTTCTTTCTCTCCTTTATTCCGCTTCCTTTCCCCTGCAATTCCTAACTCCTTCCGTCCGTCCCTCCGGTTTTTTTTCTTCCTTCTTCTTCCTTCTTTGTTTTCCTTCCTTTTCCATCCCTCCTTTCCTTCCTTTCTCTTTCCTTCCTCTATTGTTCCCCTACGACTCTCCTCCCTCTCCTCTTCCTCTTCTCTCCTATCTCTTTCTTTATTCCATTGTTTCTTCTGGCCCTTCTCTTCCTCCGACTGCCTCTCTCTTGTTTTTTTTTCTTCCCTCCCTCCCTCCTTTTCTTCCTTCCTTTCTTCTTCTCTCCCTCCCTCTGCTTTTCTTCCTTCTTCTTCCCTGGTTTCCTTCCTTCTTCCATCCCTCCTTTCCTTCCTTTTTTCTTTCTTCTATCATTCCCCTACCATTCCCCTCCCTCCTTCCTTCCCTTCTCCCTCCCTTCCCTCTTCCTCTTCTCTCCTCCCTCCCTTTCTTTCTTCTATTGTTCCTTCTGACCCTTCCCTTCCCTTCTGTTCCTCCCCCTGCCTCTCTCATTATGTTTTCTCCCTCCTCCCTCCCCACTCCTTCCTTCTTTCCTTCCTTCCTCCTCTCTTCCTCTTCTCCCTTTCTTTCTTCCATTGTTCCTTCTGATCCTTCCACCCTACCTCTCTCTTAGTTTTTCTCCCCTCCCCCTTCCTGCTTTCCTTCCTTCCTTCCTCCCTCCCCTCTTCCCCCTCCCTTTCTTACTTCCATTTTTCTTTCTGACCCTTCCCTTCTCTTCCTCCCCCTGCCTCTCTCTTGTTATGTTTTCTCCCCCTCCTTCCTTCCTTCCTTCCTTCCTCCCCTCTTCCTCTTCTTCTTCTCCTCTCCCTTTCTTTCTTCCATTGTTCCTTCTGACTCTTCCCTTCTCTTCCTCCCCCTGCCTCTCTCTTGTTATTTTCTCCCCCCTCCTTCTTCTTTCTTTCCTTCCGTCCTTCCTTCCTCCCCCTGCCTTTCCTTCCTTCCTTCCTCCCCTCTTCCTCTTCCTCTTCTCCCCTTCTTTCTCCTTCCTCTTCTCCTCCTTCTTTCTTTCCTTCCGTCCTCCCTTCCTCCCCCTGCCTTTCCTTCCTTCCTTCCTCCCCTCTTCCTCTTCCTCTTCTCCCCTTCTTTCTCCTTCCTCTTCTCCTCCTTCTTTCTTTCCTTCCGTCCTCCCTTCCTCCCCCTGCCTTTCCTTCCTTCCTTCCTCCCCTCTTCCTCTTCCTCTTCTCCCCTTCTTTCTCCTTCCTCTTCTCCTCCTTCTTTCTTTCCTTCCGTCCTTCCTTCCTCCCCCTGCCTTTCCTTCCTTCCTTCCTCCCCTCTTCCTCTTCCTCTTCTCCCCTCCCTTTCTTTCTTCCATTGTTCCTTCTGACCCTTCCACCCTACCTCTTTCTTGTTCTTTTTTCTCCCCTCTCTCTCCCTCCCCCTCCCTCCCCTTCCCCTTTCTTTCCCTTTCTTCTCTTCCTTCTTCATCAACTTCCACCAGCCCCACTCTCTTCCTCCGACCCCACACCGTACCTCCAAGACACTATGACTGTAGTCTTCCCCTCGTTCCCAGGAACCCAGGATAACATCCTGCTCCCAAAAGTAAGATCCAGCACAAGCCTCCGTGGCAATCAGAAAATAGTCAGGGAAGAGATGTTGAGTGGCTTCTACGGTGCTCTTGATGGGGCTGATGAAATCCATGTACCAATGGAGGCCGATGCCGTGAATGTAGCGATAGGCTTGGCTCTTACTGCTCAACACCTTGACGGAGGGGGAGAAAAAAGGATCAGAGTCGGGAGGGAATGCAGAGGTCATCCAGTCTGACCCCTGTAGACCTGCAGGCATTGCTACTTCTAACTCAGTTAGAAGGCTACTTAGCTTAGTGTTTTTTAACCTTGGCAAGTTGGTGGCTCGGACTCCTCAAATTCTTAAGGTTGCGTGCTTCCACTCCCAGAATTCCTCAGCCAGCGTGCTTTAAGAGGGGAGGACTTCCACTCCCAGAATTCCCCAGCCAGCATGCTTTAAGAGGGGAGGACTTCCACTCCCAGAATTCCCCAGCCAGCAGGCTTTAAGAGGGGTGGACTTCAACTCCCAGAATTCTCCAGGCAGCTGGGGAATTCTGACACATGAAGTTCTTCTATCTTCCCTGCTATTCCGCCAGGCTGGGCTATCAATGTAATGATTTTAAATTGGGTGTTTTAAATTTGGGGTTTTATATTTGAGCCAAAATTATTTAATAATTTGAATTATGTTTAAATTCAGATTTGTCTTTCTGCTTTTAATAGGCTGTACACCGCCCTGAGTCCTTCGGGAGAAGGGCAGTATAGAAATAAACTTCTTCTTCTTCTTCCTCTTCCTCTTCCTCTTCCTCTTCCTCTTCCTCTTCCTATTATTATTATTATTATTATTATTATTATTATTATTATTATTATTATATTATTTCACTGGTCAGGAATCCAATGTGTTTGAAAACCTCACATTTTTACTCTTAAAAAAAAATTGAAAAATCTCAGGCCTCTTGGCTGTTGGACAGGACACCACCAAGAGATCCCCAAAACATTACCTTCCTTATTGTGATCTAGAACCTTAATGGAAAGAAGTAATGCTGGATAATCTTGAAAAATGGAAGCATCACGTAAATTGTTGTAATCTTTTAATGACCCCATAATAATCCCTTGCGGGGTGGAATCTGGGCAACTGAATGGAGCTGAGTGTTTTACTGGCCGGATGCCCTTCCTGTCGCCAATGTGGGGTTTTGTTCAGCAGATATATTCTCGGTGTGTCCAGAGCAAGAAATAATTGCCTCTACCTAGGATCAAACTCACAGCCTCCTGATTGCGAGAAGAGCTTCACCTCTTGGTCACCGCACCACTCAAAAACATCACAGAAATGGATCAGGAAAATTAAAATAGAACACAGTGTACCTTTTCTAATGGATTTTTCCGCCCTGTTCCTGGCCTCTTATGGTTTAAGAATAATTAACTTTAATTGTGCTTTTCACACGTCTTCCTCCGTATTTCATTTTGCTTTTCCTTCCCATCTCGCCATTACAGAAGCCTTAAAATTTTGCTCAACAATTTTAGACCAGGCATCGAAGTTCTTCCTGGTATTCCCCCCCCACCCCACCCCCGTGTTGATTAACCTCTTTTATCCCTTGCTCTACAACTCTGGCATTTGTCTACTTCCCTCCAACTCACATTCCCAGCCTTAGGGACTAGCAGCTTGATTTCTTAAAAATAATTTTTAAAAAAAAGTTTTGAAGTTTTAAACCTTCCACTCACCACTTTGGCCCATTTAGGGAGATGAAGTCGATTGTCATCTAAGGTAATTAACCGGATATCTTTGTGCAAACTCCGGGCCAAGGCTGGGCCGAGATCCAGGGCAATGAAGTCGCGTTGTGATTCTGCGGTGAATCCCAAAGTTTGGAAAGGATAATTTTTCACAAATCCAGAGGAAGGTTCGTTTTGAGCGGTGATCGCCCAGAAGGTTAAATTCTGCTTGGCATATTCGTCAAGAAACCTTAGCCAAGGGAACAAGACACCGTTGTTCACATTTAAACCAGGAAACACTGATTTTTTTAAAAAAAATTTAAAAACTATTCTTTATTTTTAAAAACTATGTTTTTAATTTTAAAAACTACATTTTTAATTTCCAAAACTGTTTTTTTTTTAATTTTAAAAACCATTTGAACTGCAGCGTGTGACTTTTAGCAGGCTGCCAATACCTTTCCCCGCCTGCAGAGGGGGGTGTTTCCCCAAAATTCAGGACATTCGTCTGCCTGTTTCACCTGACAAAATAGGAAGCCCAGGTTTTGTGAATGGGATCTCCTGCCTCGCCTTTCAGCCACCCTTTCCCTTTCCAGTCCTCGTTGTTTTTCATCCAAAGCGGTGCAGTCCACGGACTGGCCATAAGGAAGATGGGTTTCTTCGACATAGCCTTGACCCGATGAACGATGGGGATCTGTGGGGAGAAGAATGGGGAGGGGGAGTCAACAAGGACCAGTGATGACCACCCCCTACCTCTCTGCCAATCCCCCCTTTTTGGGGGGGACGAGGGGTTAAAGCTTACTTTCATTAGGAGGTCTTCTGAAACCAGGCTGAAATTCTTCAACTCGTAGTCGTACGGAAAATCGTCGTACGTGTACGGCCGGATAGAGAAATCGCAACTCGCCATCGGCATGCGCACAAGATTGTATTCGATCCCTGTGGTGGGTCGATAGGCAGATAGTCAGTGTGTGTGTGTGCGTGGGTGGGGAGTGTGATCTGTATCACACTAATTTTAGCAAGGGGTTCTCTGCCCGATTGCTGGGTGGGCGTGGCTATGATGGGCGTGGCCTAGTCGGCCTCCTGCACCGGGTGCGTTTTTGCCCTCCGCGCACCCTGCACCCAAATGGGCCCTGTTGGGACTCCTGGGAGGGGCGGGGTAGGGAGGGCCAGCCAGGATTGGGATTTGGGGGGGTTGTCCGAACTGGGCAAAATTTTAGCTAGAGGTTCTCCCGAACCCCCAGCGGATCTACCCCTGGATCTGGCCACAATAACTCAGCTTGTACGCCATCAGACCGCTGTTTATCTAGCCGGGCCAAGAACCGGCCTTGAGATTTATTTATTATTATTATCTTGCTTTGCGAATTCAAAATCCAAAACTTAGCAACTGGACAACGCAATCCCATCAAGGGGGCTGTCATTGCCGATTTGGGCTGGTGGGGGTTCCTGCCCCCTGCGCACTGCACCTGGCTGGGATATCTGCCGGCTGGGATATCACTTTTGGCTTGTTGTATTGTACATAAAAAAACCAGCCAGTGACAATTTATTTCATCAACCCCACCGGAACGGCGCAAAGGTCTTCTTTTCTATTCTATATTCCGATCGTACGTGTGGCTACTTAAAACGCAGCTGAAGTGTTAGCAAAATATAGTCTAGTCCTCGACTTATTTACCACCGTTGAAAAACGTCTCCTAGAAATATTGGGCTCAATTGTGGTCATAAGTCGAGGACCACCTGTAAGAAGGAACCTGTGCCAATTGCCTTTTTGGGGGGTGCTAACTGGCACCCCCAAAAAAAGGCAATCTTAAGTGCCTAGTTCTCAGTAAGTCTTCGCAATGTAACTTTCCTGGGTGAACCCAATGCAGTAGTTCTGTCTTTTAAGAGTGTCACAATGGAAGGGCAGGGAAGTAATTTGAGGTTTGTTAATTATGAAACATTGACGCTGGGATCCTCTATTATTTATGCATAAGCATGACTGCGCTGTTTTCTGAAATAAGACTCCCCATTAGGAAACAGAGAGATGCTCCCCTCCACCCTTTTAAATTAAAAACAAAAATAAGAGGAGATAATGGACTCAATCGCGTGCAAATAGAAATTCTTCTCTTAAATTCTTGCTCCTGCAATCCAATTTGTCCAATTCAGGCACTCTCCCTCCCTCCCTCCCTCCCTCTCTCTCACACACACACACAACTATCATCTATCTCCATCTATCTATCTATCAGTCTATCTATCCATCCATCCATCCATGCATCTATCCATCCATCCTTTTATATATCTATCATATATTCATTATATATCTGTTTGTGTATCCATCCATCCTTCCATCCATCCATCTCTATCTATCATTTCTATCACCTATCTATATCATCTATCTGTCTGCGTATCTCTTATCTATCTATCTATCTATCTATCTATCTATCTATCTCATCTCTCTATCACTATCTATCTCACCTCTATCTTACCTCTCTCACACCTCTCTCTCTCTCTATTTATCCTCTCTCACACACCTTTATCTCTATATCTATCTATCTATCTATCTATCTATCTATCTATCTATCTATCTATCTATCTATCTATCTCACCTCTCTCTCTATCTCACCTCTCTCTTACCTCTCTCTCTCTCTCTCTCTCTCACTATTTATCACACATAAATATCACTCCTCTAAAATCCTTGCTCCTGCAATGAACTTTGCCTAATCCAGGCCTTAAGGAAGGAAACTTGACTTCCTTCTGAGCTCAATTCATTCTAGATCCCTTCTACCCTGTTCCCCCACCCCCCAAAATAAGACATTATCCCCTGATAATAAGCCCAATCGGGGGTTTTAGCGCATGGGTTAGAGCCAAGCGCTTATTTCAGGGTTCAAAAAAAATGTAAGACTGGGTCTTATTTTCTGGGAAACATGGCATGTATCTATCTATCTTCTAATTTATATAGCTCATCTCATCAAAAGCAATTTTCCTTCCTTCCTTCCTTCCTTCCTTCCTTCCTTCCTTCCTTCCTTCCTTCCTTCCTTCCTTCCTTTCCTTCCTTCCTGTCTGTCTGTCTGTCTGTCTGTCTGTCTATCTATCTATCTATCTATCTATCTATCTATCTATCTATCTCTCTATCATCTATCTATCTATCTATCTATCTATCTATCTATCTCTCTATCATCTATCTATCTATCTATCTATCTATCTATCTACTTACCTATCTATCTATCTATCTATCTATCTATCTATCTCTCTATCATCTATCTATCTATCTATCTATCTATCTATCTATCTATCTATCTATCTATCTATCTATCATTTTTCCAAAATAAGACATCCCCTGATAATAAGCCCAATCGGGCTTTTGAGCACATGGCAATCAGGCCAAGCGTTTATTTCAGGGTTCAAAAAAATGTAAGACAGGGTCTTATTTTCTGGGAAACATGGCATGTATCTATCTATCTATCTTCTAATTTATATAGCTCATCTCATCAAAAGCAATTTTCCTTCCTTCCTTCCTTCCTTCCTTCCTTCCTTCCTTCCTTCCTTCCTTCCTTCCTTCCTGTCTATCTATCTATCTATCTATCTATCTATCTATCTATCTATCTATCTATCTATCTACCTACCTACCTACCTACCTACCTACCTATCTATCTATCTATCTATCTATCTATCTATCTCTCTATCATCTATCTATCCATCCATCCATCCATCCATCCATCCATCCATCCATCCATCCATCTATCTATCTATCTATCTATCTATCTATCATTTTTCCAAAATAAGGCATCCCCTGATAATAAGCCCAATCGGGCTTTTGAGCACATGGCAATCAGGCCAAGTGTTTATTTCAGGGTTCAAAAAAATGTAAGACAGGGTCTTATTTTCGGGAAAACACAGTTCCTCCTCCCTCAATCATTAAACCCCTTGCACGGACATTCACCTTCCTCCGAGAAGTAAGAACGGAGTAAATTTTTTTGGGCATTCGGCGACAAACCCAGGATGTTGATGGAAGCTGCATCTGTGACGGAACCCCCAAATCCTTTTATCCTTTGATACTTCTGGGCCTCTTCCAAAATCAGAGTAATATCTAAGAAAAGGAAGGATGGAAAGGAAGAGTTACATTGAAGTGAGATAGGTGGCCTGTACATTTTAT
Organism: Masticophis lateralis; assembly: GCA_030761175.1. Lineage (NCBI taxonomy): Eukaryota > Metazoa > Chordata > Lepidosauria > Squamata > Colubridae > Masticophis > Masticophis lateralis. The sequence continues at coordinate 10,175,115 of JAUDYJ010000017.1, read as the reverse complement.
AAATAAATACATAAAATAAAAACCACAGGTAGAATATTACATGTAATGGAATTATTATTACTATTATTATCAATCTTCAATTTGACTCAGTCTGGGACTGGTAAAACGTTATTGTTATTATTGCTACTGGTGTTATTATTACTATTATCCACTACTATTACTATTACTGCTATTACTATTACCAGTATTATTATTTTACTACAGGTAGAGCTCGACTTACGACCACAACTGAGCCCAAAATTTCTGTCGCTAAGCGAGACAGTTGCTAAGTGAGTTTTGTCCCCCTTTTTACGACCATTCTCGTCACCGTCGTTAAGTGGATCACTGCAGTCGCTAACTTAGTAACACGGTTGTTAAGCGAATCCGGCTTCCCAGCTTAACTTGGCTTGTCGGAAGGTCGCAAAAAGGCATCCCGTGACACCCCCCCCCAGGACGCTACGACCGTCATAAATACGAGCCAGTTGCCAAGCGTCCTTATTTTGATCACGGGACCGCGGGGGAGGCGGCAACGGCCGTGCGAAAAACACCACTGTAACTTTGGTCGCTAAACAAGTCGTCAGTCGAGGACAGTGGGGGTTGGTCTAGATGACCAGAAGGTCCCCTCCAACGCTGTTAATCTGTAATCTGTAAAACAGCCTGTATTTATTCCATTAAAAGCCACCCGTCTCCTCTAGAAGGTGGAATGGCCTCTCCGCTTCCTTCCGCAGCTGCCAGCCACTTGGACTCGGGGAGATGGGACTTGTAGTCCTGACACATCCGAGGAGAGAAATACCTGGATTGGTTGTTTTGTTCTGGAAATGACCTTCCCTGCGTTCCAGTCGGTTCCCGGATTTGCTGGATTCGTACATGACAAACTGCCCCAAGGGAGGGAGGAGGACAGGATCCTGGGTGTCACAATAGGTTCTGTTACAAACACAGACCATCGCGTTGTTGCCAAAATACTTCCGATTGCAGGGTCTGCTTCCTGAATGGAGAAGGGAACCGTTTTTACAGAAAATCTGTATTAGAATATATCGATGGAATATAAGCTACGGCCTCGGCGTACAGCAATTCAAAATTACAATGGTGCAGAGTTTCTCTCTCTCTCTCTCTCTCTCTCTCTCTCTTATCTAGCTTTCTATCTCTCTATCTACTATCTTTCTCTCTGTGTCTCTCTCTCTCATCTATCTTTCTCCATCTATTTATCTATCTTTCTATCTCTCTAGCTATCTTTCTATCTATCTCTCTATTATCTATCTCTCTTTCTCTCTCATCTCTCTATCTATCTTTCTATCTCTATCTCTCTATTATCTTTCTCTCTCTCTATTATCTATCTTTATCTATTTATCTATCTTTCTATCTCTCTAGCTATTATCTTTCTATCTCTATTTCTATCTCTCTTTCTCTCTTATCTCTCTCTATCTATTTATCTTTCTATCTCTCCCTCTGTCTCTCTCTCATCTATCTTTATCTCTCTATTATCTTTCTCTCTCTATATTCTCTCTTTCTCTCTTTCTCTTTCTATCTCTCTATTATCTTTCTATTTCTCTCTCTCTCTTTCTCTATTTATCTATCTTTCTCTCTATTATCTTTCTCTCTCTCTATTATCTCTCTCTCTTTATCTCTCTATTATCTTTCTATCTCTATCTTATCTATATCTATATATATATATAGATATTTAAAAAAAGACAATAGCTGTCTGACAATAGCTTGAATTCCGAATCTTTCTTACCACACCCAGCTAATCCAAAGTGGTGATCGATCGATCTATCATCTCTCTCTCTATCTTTCTCTCTCTCTCTCTCTCTATCTATCCTATCTATCTATCATCTATCTTTCTCTCTCTCTATGATCTTCCTGTCTCTATCCTATCTATCGTATCTATCTATCTATCTATCTATCTATCTATCTATCTATCTATCTATCTATCTATCTATCTTTAAAAAAAGACAATAGCTGAGCTTGAATTCCGATTCTTTCTTACCACACCCAGCTAATCCTAAGTGGTGAAATAGCTTCACCATTTAGGATTACAGGTTACAATAAAATCATCATTAAAATAAAAAAAGCAGAAAGTCCCAGCTTAAATGAAGGATCCACCTTCTCCTCCTGTTATTTTGTTTACAAAAAAGGACAGCCAGAGGCCTGTCAGGAACTGCTTCCCCCAACAGCAGCTAAAGCCTTCCTTTAAAGGTAGACTGCCTTTCGACAGGGAAGTTCCACTGCCATGAAGACTGACTACAAACTCGTTTTTTTTTGTTTTTTGTTTGGTTTGGTTTGGTTTTTAAAAACCCAGCCAAATAACAAAATCAAATCAGATGAAACTACACGCAGGGTGAAAAGAATTTGTAAGAAGGTAAAAGAAACTCACCTGTTGTCATCTTGGTCACGGATAGCAAGAAGACCCAAACGACAAGCTGGATTGTCACCGACGCCATAATCCCCTCTCCACAATATTTGCAAAATCAGGAAACCTGGAGATCAGGGAACCCCCAGCCTTCTGCCCGCAGATGGTTCTTCGTAGCTGCAAAACGCCAGAAATAAGGACAGGAAATTCCCATTTTTAATAGCTAGCTATCCATTCAAATCAAGCAGCAAACCAAAATGAGGATAACATTGTATATAATCCGCAGGCTTCCTAATCTGAGCCTTAAATATTCAGAAGGAAAGTGGCTTATAGCTCAGCAAATGACAGACAGACGTCTTGGGAAAAGGATTTTAAAGTGATTTTAAACATCGCTGTTCATTGTTTTGTTTTGTTTTGTTTTCAGGCTGCATGAAAATTTTATTTATTTTTAAGCAATTTTATTAAGTTGCTTTTAAAGATAAAATAGAAAGTAACAGAAAGATGAAAGAAAAGAAAAAAGAGGAGGGGAGGGGAGAAAAGAAGAAAAGAAAAGGGGAGGGGAGGGGAGGAGAGAAGAAGAGAGGAGAGAAAAGGAGAGGAGAGGAGAGGAGAGAAGAGAAGAGAAGAAGAGAGGAGAGGAGAGGGGAGGAGAGGGGAGGGGAGGAGAGGAGAGGAGAGGGAGGGGAGAAAAGAAGAAAACGAAAGGAAAAGAGAGGAGAGAAAAGAAGAGGAGAGAAGAAGAGAGGAGAGGGGAGGGGAGAGACAGGGAGAAAAAAATAGAAGAAAACAAAAAAAGAAAAAGAGAGGAGAGGAGAGGGGGAGAGAAAAGAAGAAGAGAGGAGGGGAGGGGAGAAAAGAAGAACAGAAAAGAAAAGAAGAGGAAGAGGGGAGAGGAGAGGAGAGGAGAGGAGAGGAGAGGAGAGGAGAGGAGAGGAGAGAAAAGAGAAGGGAAGGGAAGGGAAGGGAAGGGAAGGAAGGGAAGGGAAGGGAAGGGAAGGGAAGGGAAGGGAAGGGAAGGGAAGGGGAGAGCTAGAAGGGAAGGAAGGAGAGGGTGTCTGTTTGTATAAAAGTGCACAATCTTTCAACAACCATCCCCCAAATCTAATTATAATCTTATAACCTAATGATCAAACCTAAAAACTAGAACTCTCCCCTCTACAAACCTAAAAACTAGAACTCTCCCCTCCCCCCCCTCCAAATTCCCACCTCCTCCTCTTTGAATTTAAGGTTCCACTTAAATTTGAACTCGGGACTTTACCTGTCGATATTCTTGACGGCGATTTTAATTGCTGGATTTCTTCACTGTCTTCCTTCAGCCCCAAATTTGAAAAAAATAATCCTTCTTGCCAGACCAGCTTTTTTCAAATAAGTCTTGTGACGCCTTTGCCGGCAATCTTTTATCCTCTTCGCTAAATCCACCGGTCTTCCTTTCCACGCCTCGCCTGTCACATGATCACAATTATTCTCTTAAGCAGAAAGGATGCCAGGAAAAGAAAGAGAGGGGTGGGGGGAAAAGAGAGAGAGGGAGAGAGGGAATAGATAGAGAGATAGAAAGATAGAGAATATATAGAGAAAGATAGAGAGGAGAAAGAGTGGGGGTTAAGTGAAGATAGCTTTCTTTGCTTAGCTGGAACTAAAAATAAGAATAAGAAGAATAAGAATAAAACCATCTTTGATATAGGGTTTCCCTGCTTAAGCTGAGGGTTGGACTACAGGACCTCTTAAGGTCCCTTCCAACTTTCTGTTCTGTTCTGTTCTATATTCTACTCTACTCTCTTCTCTCTTCTCTGCTATTCTATTCTCTATTCTATGCTACTCTACTCTCTTCTCTCTTCTACTCTACTGTCTTCTCTCTTCTCTTCTATATTCTACTCTACTCTTCTCTCTTCTCTTCTCTTCTCTCCTATTCTACTCTACTGTCTTCTCTCTTCTTCTCTTCTTCCATATTCTATTCTATTCTCTATTCTACACTTCTCCTCTCCTCTCCTCTCCTCTCCTCTCCTCTCCTATTCTATATTTACTCTCTTCTCTCTTCTTCTCTCTTCTATGCTATTCTAGTCTCTATTCTACGCCACTCTACTCTTCTCTCTTCTACTCTACTGTCTTCACTCCTTTTCTCTCTTCTCTATTCTATTCTACTCTACTGTCTCCTCTCTTCTTCTCTTCTTCTCTCTTCTTTTCTATTCTCTATTCAATGCTACTCCCTTCCCTTCCCTTCCCCTCTCCTCTATTCTATTCTATTCTCTATTCTACACTACTCTCCTCTCCTCTCCTCTCCTCTCCTCTTCTCTTCTCTATTCTATGCTCCTCTCCTCTCCTCTCCTCTCCTCTCCTCTCCTCTCCTCTCCTCTCCTCTCCTCTCCTCTCCTCTCCTCTCCTCTCCATTCCATTCCATTCCATTCCATTCTATTCTATTCTATTCTATTCTCACATACATGGCTTGGAGGAAATATTCCCACCCATAAAAAACATTTTGGCATAAATAATGTGAATAATTTAGTAATTAACGTGTTGGTCTATCCAAGAAGTGAGGGAATTTATCTGGGAAGCCGGGACCTTAAGCCTAGAAACCAACCCAGTATCATTCATCCTTTATCCCACTTCCATTTCTTAGCAAAACCATTTTTGAAATTGTCACCCAGAAAACAGTCCCGGACATCTCAACGAAACCACACGCCTCATTTACGGAAACAAAGCCAAAAAAAAAAAAAAAGTCAAAGCTAAAAATGACCAATTTCGGACGTCCTTCGGGCCTTCTGGATTCTAAGAAATTCATGAAAAGGATTAACAACAAGCCTATTCCTCGTAACTTCACTTTCATCCATTCAAACACGAGGTTCGGTGAAATATATCCGTGGTCATTAGCGCCATTTTTCGACCCTATCCTTCAAGGATAAGGTGGTGCTGGGGGGATTTTTAAAAATATTTCTGCCCTTTAAAAAAAAAACAAAAAAACACAGCTCCAGAAACCACCAGCTGCACTTACCTGGGAAGCCAGGATGAAATTGTTTCCTTTCCTTTGCAGCTCGCTGTGAAAGGTGACACTCAGCTGAAAAGATGAGGAAATAAGGAAATAGCTTTCAAACAGGTTATGCCACATAAATTTGATGCTACTTAGGTTGACTTGGAGAACGTACAGATCTCATTTAACTTGCAAGCGTTGTGTTCGGTACAGTTCGAACTTTACGACAGCCTGTCAGGCCTGTCTGATGGATGTCTCGATCATGAGCCTCGAGCCAAGCGTCAAACAAAACGAAATCCAGTTATTTATTAACAGCTTCATGTTGGCACGTTCCCGAGTGAAGCCAACTCTGACGCTACGTAATTTACACCCCAAACATGTTTCCCCCCCATCCCGTCCCCCCAGGGTGTGTCATTAATCACATTCGCCGTGCTGATTGTAGAGATCACTCCCCTCCGGCTGCTTTGGGTAACCCTGGGAGACAGCCTTGAGAGAGATAAGTCTGGAATGTGCATCTGTCTTTGGCTGCTGTGCCGTTTCGTCTGGTTCCTATCCCCCTTGGCCTACGGCAACTCGAGAGCAGGCCAGGGATGCTTTGCGAGTTGACACGGCCCTGGGAAAAAAGGGCCGTTTTTCACACTTACGACCACTGCAACATCTCCATGGTCCCGGGAGCCAAATTCAGACACTTGGCCACTGACTCATATTTATGACGGTGGCAGTATCCCAGGGGGGGTGTGTATCACGCAATCCCCTTTTGTGACTTCCTGACGAGCAAAGTCCAAGGGGAAGCCGGATTCACTTAACAACTTGTGCCTCACTTAACAACTGTAGTGATTCCCTTAACAAGGAAGGCTATAAAATTGGGACACGGTTCATTTTAAGATCTATCTCGCTTAGCCGGAGGAAATTTTGGGCTCAAGTGCCGTCGTAACTCGAGGACTACAGTAGCTGTGGTGCAGCGGTTTGCTTAAGACCAGTGCCACCCCCCCAAATTTGGGCACGGCTCGCTTTAACAACGGCTTTTGGTTAGCAACTGATATTCCGTTGCTGATTGTGGACGTAATTCAAGGAGTACAGTGGTTTTGGGCTCCCAATCCTGAGTCACTGGATGCAGCTAGGATCACGCTATAAAACGCCAGAGGTTCAACAATTCCACACACCCATAACGGACACATTCCTTGTAGCCTTAGACAACGAGCGCCACTGAGTAAATGGCACATATCTTACAAGCAGGAGCTGGAACACGCTGTGTACGAGATGATGAAGTTTTAGTCATGGTCAGGAAGAGTTGTTGCAGGATAAGAAAGTTAGTTTTTCTCTCTGGAGCTGGGATGGAGGAACCAGAAGTATGAAAAATACCGAAAAAACAAGGGCCAATTTTTATTCCCTCAGAGCATGGCAAGGAACTAAACAATCTTCAAATGTTTCTGGTGATGCATCGCGTTCCTGGTGAGCAGTTATGGTTTGGCTTGGTGCCTTCAAACTTTCGGCGTCAAATGAGACTTTCCTTTTTGAAAGAAAGAGGAAGAAGAAGAAGAAAGAAGAAGAAGAAGAAAGAAGAAGAAGAAGAAGAAGAAGAAGAAGAAGAAGAAGAAGAAGAAGAAGAAGAAGAAGAAGAAGAAGAAAGGAGGAGAAAAAAAGGGAAGATGAAAGAAGGAGAAGAAAGAGGAAAGAAGAAAGAAGAAGGAGGAGGAGGAGGAGGAGGGGGAAAGGGGAAGGGGGACGAGGAGAAAGTGGAAGTGGAAGTGGAAGAGAAGGACTGAGGGGTCCTTGGTGCTCTCTTTCATTACCAATGGGGTGGGTTGTCAGGAGGAAGAGGAGGAGGAGGAAGAAGAGGAAGAGGAAGAAGAGGAAGAGGAGGGAGAAAAGGCTGTGGGGATCCCTGGTACTTCTGATGGTTTCTTTGTAGACATTTCTTCTAAGGAGGAGGAGGAGGAGGAGAAGAAGAAAAAGAAGAAGCTGCACTGGCTTCCAGTGGTCTTCTGGGTGCGCTTCAAGGTGTTGGTTCTCACCTTTAAAGCGCTCCATGGCATAGGGCCGGGGTACTTGCGAGACCGCCTGCTGCTGCCGATAACCTCCCACCGGCCAATACGCTCGCACAGAGAGGGCCTCCTCAGGGTACCATCAGCCAAACAATGTCAGCTGGCAGCCCCCAGGGGGAGAGCCTTCTCTGTGGGGGCACCCGCCCTGTGGAATGAGCTGCCTCCTGAAATTCGATTGATCCCGGACCTCCGCGCTTTCCGAAAGGCCCTGAAGACTTATTTATCTCAACAAGCCGGCCTTGCTTGCTTGATTTTAATGGGGTTTTTTAATTTTTGGTATTATCAATTCTTGGGTTTTAAATTGGGTATTTTAACTTGTAGATTCGAGATTTTTATATTGGAATGCCGACGATTTAATTTAATTTTAAATTTTTTAATATTTGTATTATATGTGTTTTAATTGGCTGTTCACCACCCTGAGTCCCCCCCCCCGGGGAGAAGGGCGGTATATAAATTGAAATAAATAAATAAATAAATAAATAAATAAATAAATAAATAAATAAAAAGAAGAAGAAGAAGCAACAACAACAACAAGAACAACAACAACTCCTCTCCCAGATCCTTGGGAAGGACTTGACTGAGTGATAAAACTACCAAATCCAGTCTAAACATCTGGCTGACTGTGCCAGGAACCATAACCATAATGCTGTCGGCATTGACAAAACCCCCATCGGTCAATTGGGAAAGGCAGCCGGGCTCGGAACAGCTTAAAGCCTGCGATGAGATCTTTAACAACCAAACAACCACATCTGCCTCTCCCAGATCTTTAGGAAGGACTCCAGAGGTGGACAACATTTCCACACCCAGTCTAAACATCTGGCTAACAGTGACACCAACCACAATACATTTCATCCGTCCATTTCTAAACCAAATTCCTCACCAAGTTTCACAAGCAATCCGCTGCTCTCCAGCTTCCCCGTTACCTACCAACCCGCCAGCAAGTATGCGGGTACCCTAATTGGCAAACGTTTAACAGGTAGAGCTCCCCGGCGCCCATCTTTTCATCTTCACACCGACACTGGGCTTCGCGACGATCACAAACATTTCACTAACCCTGAAAAAAGCGACCACAAATCCAAAGCAAAGCGAAGAAAACAATTACACCAACTCCAACCATTTTTTTTCCCCCACAGAACATTCAGGCTTTTCAGTGTCCCAAAGGAACATGACGGGCTCCGATTTGCCAGTTGGCAACTTGGCCAGGTTCCAAAACAGGGCAGGTTTCCAACCGGCTTCGTTTGCTCGTTTTGAGGAACAATCAAAATCTGGCTCTACCGCCTAGCCGGGGGGGTACAAAGCCAGTTCTAAACCTGATTTGTATTGTTCTGACAACTCCAGGTTTGTGCCCGTCTCTCCACTGGGTGTTCAGTGGCGGCACCTTGTTGTCCCTGCTGTGCCAGGTTCAGCGTGTCGAGCGAGATCCCACAGGGCATCTAAAGGCCACCTGCGGTTCTGATAGCCATCAAATTGCAACCTACGGAGAGCTGGGTTAGAGCTGAATGGGTGATGCAAAGGGACCTCAAGAGGACTAGTCCCTTAATCCCTAGTTTAGGACTTCAGCCCGGCCCAGGTGTTACTTTTATATTTCCCAATGAATGCCTTTCTTGCAAAATAAATAAACAAGTAACTCGGTTTGGTCTAAGGCACCAGGCTAGAAACCAGGAGACTGGGAGTTCTAGTCCCACCTTAGGCACGAAAGCGGGAGGGGGAAAACTTTGGGTCTATCACCAGGAGACTGGGAGTCCTAGTCTCAGCTTATGCATGAAAGCCAACTGAGTGACTTTGGGCTGATCACCAGGAGTCTGGGAGTTATAGTCCCGCCTTAGGCATGAAAGCCTGCTGGGTGACTTTGGGCCAAGGGAGAGGGGAAGGGGAAGGAAGGACGGACAGGAGGGAGAGGGGGAGGGAGAGAGGGAGAGTGGAAAGAAGAAAGGAAGGAAGGAAAGAGAAGATAAGGAAGGAAGGAAGGAAGGAAGGAAGGAAGGAAGGAAGGAGGGAGGGAGGGAGGGAGGGAGCATATTGGGAGAGAGGGAGGGAGGAAGGAAAGAAGGAGAAGAGATAGAGGGAAGGAAGGTGTGGGTGAAAAGAAGGAAGGAAAGATAAGGAAGGAAGGAGGGAGGGAGGGAGGATATTGGGAGAGAGGGAGGGAGGGAGGAAAGAAAGAAAGAAGCAGAAGAGATAGAGGGAAGGAAGGAGTGGGTGAAAAGAAGGAAGGAATGAGAAGATGAAGAAGGGAGGAAGAAAGGAGGAGGGAGGATATTGGGAGGGAGGGAGGGAGGGAGGAAAGAAAGAAGGAGAAGAGATGGGGGAAGGAAAGAGAAGAGGAAGGGAGGGAGGGAGGTGGAAGGAAAGAGGGAGGGAGGATATTGGGAGGGAGGGAAGAAAGAAGGAGAAGAGAGGGAGGGAGGGAAGGAAGGAAGGAAGGAGTGGGTGAAAAGAAGGAAGGAAAGAGAAGAGGAAGGGAGGAGGTGTGTGGGGGGGGGGGTAAGGGGCTCCCTATTGCAAGAGAGATCCCCCCTCCCCGCCCTCCCCCGCCCGCATTTTAAGACGGCAAAAGCCCAAAGGGCAAACCCCCTATTCACTCTGCCCGGCTGTTAACTCGCAGCCAACAACCGCCTCCGCCGCCGCAACGTACCGCGCCCTGGATTCCGCAGGGACTAGCGCCTTGGCAGCGCCAGGAGAGAAGCCGCCGCCGTTCCCCTGCCCTGCAGAAGGGGGAGGGGGAGGGAAAAGTGTGGAGGGGGGGGGAAAGAGAAATCAGCTGATCGGCGGGTCACGTGGGAAAGGGAGGAGGGGGAGGAAGAGGAGGAGACTGGGAAGGGGGTGTGGGGAAGACACGCGTGTCCCGGGCTGTCGGGCACAAACTTTTCCCTTCGTTTCCTGCTTGCACAAAGCGCGGAAGCGAGGACGGGTTTTGCAAAGCAGCTGCTGGGGAGGGGGAAACAACCCCCCCCCCCCCACCTTGGATCAGCCAGGGTGGCTCTTTCTCCTGCGCCTCCTCCAAGCGCCGCATCCTATGCTAGCTAGCGAAAGGATCCCGCGCAGTTGCGCTCTTGCAAACGCGGGGGGGGGGCGCGCAGGGGGTTGAGAATCTGGGGTTCAGAAGAGCCCTGGTAGTCCCTGGGGGTGGGGTGGGGGGAGCCAGCTGAACGGGGGGGTTCCCAAACCCATCAGCCCCAGCCGGGAGAGGAGAAAGTGCATGGACTTAGTTACCTGTCTTAAATTCACATTATGATCCTACATCCCTCTTTAAGATCAGGGTATTTAATATTCCCTGATTTTATATATATTTTATACATACATACATACATACATACATACATACATACATATATATATATTATATACATACACGGATGGATGGATAGATGGATGATAGATGATGGATGGATGGATGGATGGATAGATGGATGATAGTGAGATGATGGATGGATACATGATAGGTGATGGAAGAATGGATAGATATAGGTTGATTGATTGATGATGGAAGGATAGATGATGGGTGGATGATAGATGGTGGATAGATGGATGAAGGGATGGATGATAGATGATGGATAGATGGATGGATGGATAGACAGAGATGATGGATGGATAGATGATAGATGATGGATGAATGGATATAGATTGATTGATTGATGATGGATGGATAGATGATAGATGGATAGATAGATGATGGACGAATGGATAGATATTGATTTATTTGATTGATTGATTGATTGATTGATAGATGATGGATGGATGGATGGATAGATGATAGATAGATAGCATACATACATTTATTTATTTATTTATTTGTTTAGATTTGTATACCGCCCTTCTCCTTGCGGACTCAGGGCGGTGAACAGCCAAATAAAAATAGTACACAAAAGTTAAACAATTTCTTTAAAAAAGCATATAACTTTGGCTAAAAATTAAAACCATTAACCATTAAATATTTAAAATACCCAACCCTATAATACAGATCTTAAAAATTCAGCGGGGTCAGGTATATACACATATATATATAGATATAGATATATACACATGCATACACAAACATATATACACACATATAATATTATCGGACCTGTCCCTGTTTTAAGTCCATTAGGATCGTTCGATGCACTGTCCGTCACCCAGATGTTTAGACTGGATGTGGAATGTTAGACCAATTCAAGGATGTTAGACCATAGCCAGATGTTTCTATTGAATAATATTAATAAGATTTATCTGCACGATGTCCGGTGTTCCCAATCAAGCCACCTTTTGCAAATGGCCCGTAGGAATTGCTCTGCATCCAATTCCGATGCATGCACCATCGCTTCGCCGTCACGATCCTAGAGCGCCCACCATTCCTGCCACGAAGCTTAGAACGAAAAATGTATGGGGGGTTTTTCTTTTGGGCTTCCTTGAAGGCCCAAATCTGCCTGTGGCTCCCTGCAGTAGTGTGATTGTGTGTGAGTGTGTTCTTGTGGTTTCAACGAAGGTGTAGCTGTTAACGCTTCTGTTGGAGAAAGCGGTTGGAACCGTCCATAATTATAATTAAGACAATCGAGAGAGAGAGAGAGAGCGGATCTTATCTGGAAAAAGCTAATTTTCGTGGCTCTCACCTAAACGTCAATAAGAATTCCAAAGAATAAACATTCTTTGGAAACCAAACGATGTTTTCCTTCCTTGCTACAGGGGGTCCTCGACTTACGACAACAGCCGAACCCCAAATGTCTCTCCTTTGTGCCGGTTGGGTGAGTTTTGACCCGTGCGACGAACTTTCCCGCCACGGTTATTAAGTGAAATTAATCACGGAGTTGTTAAGCGAATCTGACTTCCCCCTGAGCCATATCAGTGGGCACCGGAGCATTGCTGTAGCATGCATGCGCCGTCCAGCTGATTTTTAGTTACCTAAAAATCAGCTGGACGGCTGATAACTTGTGGTCCCACCGGAAGTTGGACGGCTGATAACTTGTGGTCCCACCGGAAGTTGGACGGCTGATAACTTGTGGTCCCACTGGAAGTTGAGAAATGGGCTGTTTTCCGCCTCCAGGGGGGTGGGTAGGGAAGGCCGTTTTTGCCCTCCCCAGGCTCCTAGAAAGCCTCTGGCGCCTGGGGAGGGTGAAAAACGGGCCTACAAGACCCAACGTGCCATCGCGTGTTAAAAGCAGGGGGGGAGGTGTGCACACGTGTGGGGGGCGCATTGAATTATGGGTGTGGGCACGCACATGGGCAACCTCCCCGCGCTCCCCCCTTTTTTGGTACGTGACGGCAAAAAAGTTAGCCATCATTGACCTACAGGGACTCTTCCAATTCTTGTTTTAATCTGTTCGTCTAATCTTTGCTCGTCGGAAGGTCGCAAGAGTTCGTTTAGCGACCGTTCAGAGTTACAACGGCACCGGGAAAAAGTGAGTTACGTCCACTTTTCACACTTAACGACCGTTGCAGCGATCCCCGGGGGGGAGGGTGTCATGTGATCAAAATTCAAACCCTTGGCAACTGACTCCTATTTATGACGGTTGGAGTCTCCCGGGGTCAAGTGATCCCCCTTTTGTGACGACGGGGAATCCCGATTCGCTCTACAACTGTGTTCCTCACGGAACAACGGCAGTGATTCGTTTAACAACTGTGGCAAGAAGGGCCATGAAAGGAGGCAAAATTCACGGAAGAACGGTCTTGTTTAGCAACAGGAATTTTTTCCTCGATTTACGACCGTTGTGGTCATAAGCCGAGGACTACCTGTCCTAAGGCTGATGAGAGAGAAGGCGGAAAAAACGTAGCCATTACACAACTCTTTAATCCTTTTGTTGGAACAACAAGTTGTTTACACAACCTGATTTCTCAATCCAGTTGTAAGACACTTAGTAGGTGGCTAGAATTGGCAACGGGTTCGAAAGCTGGTTTGCCAGCTCCTTCCCCTTCTCTTCACACCTCCAAACTTCCTGAGCTGAGGTGTAAAGCAGTCCTTAGCAACGTCCTCGACTTACGACCGGTTGCTTGGCAACCGCTCCAAGTGACGACGGACGTAATTCTGACATTCCCCTTCCAGCGGTGGCATGATGACTCCCGGCCACCACTGACGGCGGTTTGCAGCGTCCCGTGGCTGTGTTTTTACGACATTTTTGCTGAACGAAAAACGGCAATGGAAGGTAATTAATCATGGAGAGAAGAATCTAGAACTCGGGAGAACGTTCCAGACAGTGAGAACAATTCATCAGTGGAATGACTTGCCACTAGAAGTTGTGACTGCTCGGACACTGAAAGTTTTAACACTGTTAATCTGCTATTCTTTTTTCCTTCCTTCCTCCCTTCTTCCCTCCTAACCTGTCTCCTTCCTTCCTTCCTTCCCTCCTTCCTCCTCCCTCATCTGACATACTTCCTCCCTCCCTCCCTCCTCTCCTTCCATTTTTTCCTTCCTTCCTCCCTCCCCTCCCTCCCTCCTAACCTGTCTCCTTCCTTCCTTTCTTCCTTCCCTCCTTCCTCCTCCCTCGTCTGATATACTTCCTCCCTCCGTCCCTCCTCTCCTTCCTTTTTTCCTTCCTCCCTCCCCTCCCTCCTTCTCCTCTCCTTCCATTTTTTCCTTCCTCCCTCCCTCCCTCCCTCCCTCCTAACCTGTCTCCTTCCTTCCTTCCCTCCTTCCTCCTCCCTCGTCTGACATACTTCTTCCCTCTCTCCTCTCCTTCCTTTTTTCCTTCCTCCCTCCCCTCCCTCCCTCCCTTCTCCTCTCCTTCCATTTTTTCCTTCCTCCCTCCCCTCCCTCCCTCCTAACCTGTCTCCTTCCTTCCTTCCCTCCTTCCTCCTCTCTCATCTGACATACTTCCTCCTCCCTCCCTCCTCTCTTTCCTTTTTTCCTTCCTTCCTTCTCCCCTCCCTCCTTCCCTGGAGGTTTACAAGAGGAGATTGTACTACCATTTGTCTGAAATGTTTTAGAGTTTCCTGCCTGAGTACGAGGGTTGGATTAGATGACCTCCAAGGTCCCTTCTGACTCTGTTATTCTGTTAATTATTTTTTTTTTTGGAAACAAAGCAACTATGAGGTTGCTTTACAACCAAGGTTTCATTCACTTCACAAATCACAGCAAAACAGCTTATAAAATCAGGTCAGTCGTGACTTAACGACTGTAATGGGCGGACTGCCTTACAGTCGTTATGTTAGAGACTGCCTGTAAGAGTTCAGCCCCACTGGAAAATTTAAAAAGCCATTTACGGGTTCTTCCCGCAGGTGAGCGAGGAGCCCACAAACGGGATAGT
>JAUDYJ010000017.1:9764875-10160465 GCA_030761175.1 Masticophis lateralis | reverse complement strand
TTCCATTCCTTCTTTGTTTCTTTTTTCTTTCTTTTTCTTTCTTTCCTCCCCCTTACTTTCTTTTTCTTTCTTTTCTTTTCTTTTCTTTCTTCCTTCCTTCCTTGCTCACTCTCCTTCCTTCTTCTTCTTCCCTATTTCATTCATTCATTCATTCATTCATTCATTCATTTCTTCTCCCTCGCTCGCTTTTTCATTCATTCATTCATCTTCCTTCCTTCCTTCCTTCCTTGCTCACTCTCCTTCCTTCTTCCTGATTTCTCTTTCTTTCTTTCTTTCTTTCTTTCATTTATTCATTCATTTCTTCTCCCTTGCTCGCTTTCTTTCTTTCTTTTTCATTCATTCATTCATCTTTCTTTCTTTCTTCCTTGCTCACTTGCCTTCCTTCTTCTTCTTCCCTATTTCATTCATTCATTCATTTCTTCTCACTCCCTCCCTCCCTTGCTCGCTTTCTTTCTTCCTTCCTTGCTCACTCTCCTTCCTTTTTCTTCTTGCCTATTTTATTCATTTATTCATTCATTCTTACATTCATTTCTTCTCCCTTGCTTTCTGTCTGTCTGTCTTTCTGTCTGCCTTCCTTCCTTCCTTCCTTCCTTCCTTCCTTCCTTCCTTCCTTCCTTCCTTTCTTTCTTTCTCTTCGAATTGAGCTCCTGCTGCCACCAAAACCTCCCCGATCTTTTTACAGGACCTGGGATTTTTTTTCGTTGACCCAAAATGTGATTTACATGCTTTGTAATCCATATTTTTAGCCACCTCACCTCTGAGCATCCGTCTCTGAACTGCAGGTATATTCCGGGGGGTAGTAAGGAGGAGGTGGAACCGGGGGCACAAACTCATCCAGATCCAACATGTGTTGCAAGAAAGTATCCGGAGGGGATGTACAGTCCAGAGTGACGGAACTTGACCGAGGTGGAGAGAGCTGAAAAATGGAAAGAAAACTGGGTCAATAAATGGTCAAAGTTTGTTGCAGAAATCACATCCAGAAAGCACACACTGATAACTGGTGCAGCAGGATTCATTAAATAAGAAACTTCTTTATATACATAATAACACGAGACATAGATACAATACCAAGAGCAGTTCTCAGAATCAGAAGCATAATCACAGAAGCACAGTTAACAGAAGGAAGGACAATAATAGGAGCACACAATTTATTTTTATACAGATCAGTTAACCTAAGCCATGCCTAGGTTCCAAGCTGTTTCAGTTTCCAAACGGCCCTCATTGGCTGACTTAGTGCCTATACATTGGCTGACTAAGCCACGCCCAGACATCAAACTGTCTCTTGTGGCCCCATACAAACAGGGTCACAGAGGAACGTAAATCTACATGGGATTAATTCTGTCTGTGAAGTTTCCAAAAGATGCCCTAATTAATTCATGAGCCATGAGCCAAACTTCAAAAGAAATGCAGTCATTTATTAGGAGCACCATTTCGGCAATATTTGAATGCAGTTAGAACTAATCCCACTTACATTTACGTTCCCCTATGACCCTGTCTCTCCCCTCCTCCCTGGCCATAAATCACATTCTCCAATTAATCACTTTGGCTGGCTGTGAAACCCAAAACTCTCCTACTGATTGTGGTAAGAAAGCATCTGTGGAATGTAGTTTCAGTTAGGGAAATCAATCAACTCCATCAGTTCTCCCTCCCTCCTGCTCATGGCAACTTGAAAGCTTTGCAAGTTGACACCAATGCTACGTTTCAGTTTCCAAACAGCCCTCATTGGCTGACTTAGTTGCTATGCCTATACATTGGCTGACCTGGTTACCACGTCCTATTCCAGCCAATCCCCAGCGGCTGATCTGTTGCCATGTCTACCTCAGTTACCACCTCCTATTCCAGTTCATGAATATACTCTGACATAAATTAAATCCGGCCGGAAACAGTGAGGAAAAACAATAACCCCTTTTGAGAGTCTTGATAAATTAAACCTGGCTTGAAAGGGTGAGAAAAATCCAGGTTACAAAAAAATACGTTGAAACTTTGCAAAAAGTGCAGAGAAGAGCAACTAAAGATGTTTAAAGGGATTTGGGTTTGGCCAGTCTACAGAAAAGAAGGATTAGGGAGTGACATGATAGCAGTCAGGGGTGGGTTTCAATTTTCTGTGGGTGTGGCTTGGTGGGCGTGGCATGGCATGGCTTGGTGGGCGTGGCTTGGTGGGCATGACAGGGGAAGGATACTGTAAAATCTCAATTTCCTCCCGATCAGCTGGGAATTGGGAGGCAGAGAATAGATGTTGTAAGGCCGTCATTCATGCTAAAAGGTTACCCAACGAAGGATTAACTGACATGGGGCTCATTTTTGTATATCTACACGGTTCACTTTTCTTCTTTATACTGCAACTGTACTCTAATAGCAAATCCATCCTAAAAGTGATTGCATTACAGTCTTGATTAAATTATCTTTCCATGGATATATCATTTTATGGTACTACTCCAAAAATAAGTGGTGCTATTAGCTAGTTTTTAGAAAATACACTTTTCTCAAAAGGCTTCCACGGTTTTGGCCACTCCTGTATTCCAGTATTTGAGGGGCAGCCCCAAAGAAGAGGGAGTCAAATTATTCTCCAAAGCACCAGAAGGCAGGACAAGAAAAAACAGATGGAAACTAAACAAGGAGAGAAGCAACTTGGAATGAAGGAGAAACTTCCTAACAGGGAGGACAATTAACCTCCGGAACAACTCGCCACTAGAAGTTGTC
The DNA here is from genome assembly GCA_030761175.1 of Masticophis lateralis. Lineage (NCBI taxonomy): Eukaryota > Metazoa > Chordata > Lepidosauria > Squamata > Colubridae > Masticophis > Masticophis lateralis. The sequence goes on along the minus strand of JAUDYJ010000017.1, from coordinate 10,157,765 downwards.
GGTGCTCCATCCCTGAAATGTGTTTTGTCTGAAACATATTTGTCTGAACTGGGATAGAAAAGTTGGAATAGAAGACCTCCCATCCAGCTCTATTCCGATTCTAATTCTATTTTTGGGGAGTCCCTGGCTGTGAGTCGAAGGCAAACCCGTGTTTTTCGGCGACTCACCGCGTGGAGAATGTCGACCGAAAAAATTTGGATGCAACACATGATGGCGGACAGGGTGCACACAACAATGGAGAAGATGGTTAAGCCGCAGATGCTGAAGAGCAGGTCCTACGGAGAGGAAAGGAAAAATGGTCAGAAAGGAGCAACGGAGAAAGAGGAGGAGAGAAGAAGCACATTTTAGCTAAGTTCTGGAGAAATTCCGAACAAGGAAAAGAAGAATCACAATATCCAAATATCTGGAGCGTACTGCTTGAACGCCATCGGCATTGACAAAAATCCCCCTCGGTCAATTGCAAACGGCAGTTTGATTTGGGACAGCTTAAATCCTGCAATGCAACCTGTAACACCATCAAACAATCACACCTTCGGAAGAACTCCAAAGGTGGACAAAATGGCCAAATCCAGTTTAAACACCTGGCTATGTGAGGAAACCATAACAACAACCATCGAACACTATTGGCATTGACAAAAATCCCCATCGGTCAATTGCAAACGGCAGTTTGACTTGGGACAGCTGACATCCGGAGACAATATTTTTCATTGTTGTTAAACAACCATATCTGTCTAAAGGCTAAATATTCCCAGTATTTGTATCCATTTTTTTTTAAAATTAAATCTTTATTAAATATTTACATTAAAATTAACACAAAATAAACATTAAAAAACAATATAAATGGTGAAATGTAGAAACACATAAACACAAGACTAAAACGAAACGACAAACATGACTAACCGAGAGTTAAGCTCACCCTCCAATTAATAATAACTAGTGTCATCCAAACCAAACATTTCAATAGAGTCAATTTCTACTAACTATCTACAAGTTAGCCTGTTTTTGTCGAAATTTTAAGAAATCATATAGCTTAATAAATATCTAATTAATCTAAATAGACGATCTTATCACCCCTTTCCTAGGTTTAACCTTCTTTTGAGCCAAACAAAGCATTTGTCCCAACTTCTATTATATATTGAATCTTTCTTGTCTTTTAAAATATACGTTAATCTATCCACACTCTGATAAACCAATGGTAATGATCTTTTTGGATGCCCATTTTGAATCATTAGTTTAATATAATAAGTAGTTCAGGAGAACAGCTTCTTCTGTTTTCCTGAATCTCATTTTCAAAAGCATAAATTAAAACATTATCAAAAAAACCCACTGAAAACCACAAAACAGAAAGCAAAGTAGCTAGACTACAATTCAATATGACAGATAAATATTTTAGTGTTGCTATCAAGTTTTGATTTAAAGAGAAGAATATACATTTTCAAAATATAAATGCACCCAGGAAACCCACGTAGCCTGTGCCAAGGCATGCTAGGGTAAAATGTTTACTTTGCATAAATAGTCCACTGCATGATTTACAAACTCATTTCCCCATATGTATGTATGTGTGTGTGTGTGTGTATACACACACACATAAAGTGTTCAGAGTTTCTAAGATTTGCTCGAGCTATTTTGAGGCAGACCATTAAACATAATGAACAATAAGCATCATAGAATAAAGGAGTGTGAGAGCTAGGGTTTCTCATTAGAGAACTAGAATTGTACCATTTTTGTGCTATGCTTTCTCAGGAGTTCTTTAATTTATGTGGATCAATCCTGCGCACAGAAGGAAGGACCGAGGAACAGATCACAGAAGATTAGCAGCAAGAAGAAAAAAAACAAGCACTTTGTTCAGACATTGAAAACCTACAATTTTTAGGAGCCAGTATAAGGTTTAAGAAACATATGTTAATAATTGAGACAGACTCCCAAGCGTACTAGTTTCTTGGGCCTGGGAACAGTATGTACCGAACATTTTTTCACTTAAGAGGAAGAAAAAAAAATTAATTGAGCCTAGCTGAACTAGTAGTACTTACTACTAGTTCAGCTAGGCTCGATTAATTTAGGTATATGGATGCATCCATGTCATTTTCTTGGCAAGAATATGGAAGTTATTCCAATATGGAGGATCCTGGATAGCTCAGCAGATTAAGCATTATAATTAAAACCCAGCTGTCTGCAATTACTTGCTAGTTCGAATTCCCAGGCTCAAGGTTGACTCAGCCTTCCATCCTTTCTAAGGTAGGTCAATTGAGGACCCAGTTTGTCGGGGCAATAAGCTGACTTTGTATAAATATACAAAAGTATGAAGGCTATGGCTTAACGCATTGTAAGCCGCCCTGAGTCTCCGGAGAAGGGCAGCATAGGAAGGAAGGAAGGAAGGAAGGAAGGAAGGAAGGAAGGAAGGAAGGAAGGAAGGAAGGAAGGAAGGAAGGAGAACATTCAGCTGTCTGCAATTACTGTAAGTTCGAATCTCCCCAGGCTCAAGGTTGACTCAGCCTTCCATCCTTTCTAAAGTAGGTAAATTGAGGACCCAGTTTGTGGGGGCAATAAGCTGACTTTGTATAAAATATACAAAAGTATGAAGGCTATTGCTTAACGCTTTGTAAGCCGCCCTGAGTCTCCGGAGAAGGGCAGCATAGGAAGGAAGGAAGGAAGGAAGGAAGGAAGGAAGGAAGGAAGGAAGGAAGGAAGGAAGGAAGGAAGGAAGGAGAACATTCAGCTGTCTGCAATTACTGTAAGTTCGAATCTCCCCAGGCTCAAGGTTGACTCAGCCTTCCATCCTTTCTAAAGTAGGTAAATTGAGGACCCAGTTTGTGGGGGCAATAAGCTGACTTTGTATAAAATATACAAAAGTATGAAGGCTATTGCTTAACGCTTTGTAAGCCGCCCTGAGTCTCCGGAGAAGGGCAGCATAGGAAGGAAGGAAGGAAGGAAGGAAGGAAGGAAGGAAGGAAGGAAGGAAGGAAGGAAGGAAGGAAGGAAGGAAGGAAGGAGAACATTCAGCTGTCTGCAATTACTGTAAGTTCGAATCTCCCCAGGCTCAAGGTTGACTCAGCCTTCCATCCTTTCTAAGGTAGGTAAATTGAGGACCCAGTTTGTGGGGGCAATAAGCTGACTTTGTATAAAATATACAAAAGTATGAAGGCTATTGCTTAACGCTTTGTAAGCCGCCCTGAGTCTCCGGAGAAGGGCAGCATAGGAAGGAAGGAAGGAAGGAAGGAAGGAAGGAAGGAAGGAAGGAAGGAAGGAAGGAAGGAAGGAAGAACATTCAGCTGTCTGCAATTACTGTAAGTTCGAATCTCACCAGGCTCAAGGTTGACTCAGCCTTCCATCCTTTCTAAGGTAGGTCAATTGAGGACCCAGTTTGTGGGGGCAATAAGCTGACTTTGGATAAATATACAATTTACAAGCACAATTGAGTCCAAAATTTCCATTGCTAAGCAAGACTGGCGTAAGTGAATTTTGCCCCATTCTACCATTTTTCTTGCCACAGTTATTAAGTGCATCACTGCAGTTGTTGAGTTAGCATGGTTGGTAAGTGAATCTGGCTTCCTCACTGATTTGTCAGAAAGTCACAAAAGGTGACGATGTGATCAGCCAGTTACCAAGCATCCAAATTTTGATCATGTGGCCATGGGGATGCTGCAGCAGTTGTAAGTGTGAAAAACGATCGTAAGTCATTTTTTTTTTCAGTGCCTTTGTAACTTAAATAGTCACTAAACAAATTGTTGTAAGTCAAGGATCCCAAATCTTTGGGGAGGGACTTCACAGGAGCATTAAAAAAAAAATGCCAAATCCAGTAGAAACATCTGGCTGATTTGGTAATGAACCATAATAATGTAAATAATCAACGGGAAATCTTGAGAGAAATCTTCCGTTTGTCCTTCCCAGCAAATTCTGTCAATTTCACCAGCTATTTCCCCATGATGGATAGCGTGAAATCGTTTCCTGCCACTCACTTTTAGGACCAGAAGAATCCTGGAACAGTTTGAATCCACTTCAGCTTTATTGCCGCAGGCAGGAATCCCCGATTCGGATGGCGAGTAGATGCATTTCTTATACAGAAAACTAGTCTGCAAATGAAAAGACAGGCCATTGCATCTAAAAGCATGCTGGTTGGGGAATTCTGGGAGTTTTCAGAGAATTTTCAGAGAATTTTCTAATTTTCAGAAGTGGGATACGCTTTTTCCTGCCCTCTGGATGGTGTCAGAAGTGGGATACACTTTTTCCTGCCCTCTGGATGGTGTCAGAAGTGGGACATGCTTTTTCCTGCCCTCTGGATGGTGTCAGAAGTGGGACACGCTTTTTCCTGCCCTCTGGATGGTGTCAGCAGTGGGATACATTTTTTCCTGCCCTCTGGATGGTGTCAGAAGTGGGATACACTTTTTCCTGCCCTCTGGATGGTGTCAGAAGTGGGATACACTTTTTCCTGCCCTCTGGATGGTGTCAGAAGTGGGATACACTTTTTCCTGCCCTCTGGATGGTGTCAGAAGTGGGATACACTTTTTCCTGCCCTCTGGATGGTGTCAGAAGTGGGACATGCTTTTTCCTGCCCTCTGGATGGTGTCAGAAGTGGGATACATTTTTTCCTGCCCTCTGGATGGTGTCAGAAGTGGGATACACTTTTTCCTGCCCTCTGGATGGTGTCAGAAGTGGGATACATTTTTTCCTGCCCTCTGGATGGTGTCAGAAGTGGGATACACTTTTTCCTGCCCTCTGGATGGTGTCAGAAGTGGGACATGCTTTTTCCTGCCCTCTGGATGGTGTCAGAAGTGGGACACGCTTTTTCCTGCCCTCTGGATGGTGTCAGAAGTGGGACACACTTTTTCCTGCCCTCTGGATGGTGTCAGAAGTGGGATACAATTTTTCCTGCCCTCTGGATGGTGTCAGAAGTGGGATATATTTTTTCCTGCCCTCTGGATGGTGTCAGAAGTGGGACATGCTTTTTCCTGCCCTCTGGATGGTGTCAGAAGTGGGACACACTTTTTCCTGCCCTCTGGATGGTGTCAGAAGTGGGATACAATTTTTCCTGCCCTCTGGATGGTGTCAGAAGTGGGACACACTTTTTCCTGCCCTCTGGATGGTGTCAGAAGTGGGATACATTTTTTCCTGCCCTCTGGATGGTGTCAGAAGTAGGACACGCTTTTTCCTGCCCTCTGGATGGTGTCAGCAGTGGGATACACGTTTTCCTGCTCTCTGGCAGGATGAAATAAACTCCTCTTTCCTTGCCCCTGGCCCCCAAATCTCGCTCCTCCAACTAGGACTCCTCCCCCCTCCTTGTTTCTGACCTGTTGCCCCCCCACCTGGGCTTTCAGGCTCCGTCGCCATCCCACCTCCTTTGGGATCGAAGATCCGTCTCGCTGCCTTATCCGTTCACAGACTTCCAGGGATTTCACCTGCTGGGCGTGTTGGCAGGACAGAATCGAACCGGCCAGGGTGAGCATCACCCCTAAGACGGACAGCAGGGTGAAGAAAGTGATCTGGAGAGGAGGAAGAGGAGAGAACAGGCGGTTCAGGGTGCAAAAATTGCCGGAGAAAAAAATTTCTAGACTTCTTTTTATCTTGAAAAAAAAGTTTTCACTGAGCCTCACTGACCGAATGATACCGAATCTGTATTATACTCTAAAGTATTATACTTTATAATCTGATATAGGTATAGGGTATACGGTAGCTATTCTATTCTATTCTATTCTATTCTATTCTATTCTATTCTATTCTATTCTATTCTATTCTATTCTATTCTATTCTATTCTTTATCTATCTATTGATCTATCATCTCTCTCTCTCTCTATCATTTGTCTATCTACCAATCATCTCTCCCCCTCTCTCATCTGTCTATCATCTATCATCTGTCTGTCTATCCCAGGGGTCCGCAACCTTAAACACTCAAAGAGCCATTTGGCACTTGTTTCCCACAGAAAAGAAAACATCGGGAACCATAAAACCTGGGTGGGCGTGGCCAACTCAATGTCACTCACTCCTACCCAGTCACATGACACACACCCCCAGCCACACCTATCTAAGTTTTGTGACTCCTGGTGTTTTCTTTTCTGTGGGAAACAGGTATATCTCTCATCTCTTTCTCCCTTTGTCTGTCTGTCTGTCTGTCTCTCTCTCTCTGACTCTCTCTCTCTCTCTCTCTCTATCTTATCTATCTCTATCTATCTATCTATCTATCTATCTATCTATCTATCTATCTATCTATCTATCATCTATCTCTATGTATGTATGTATGTATGTATGTATGTATGTATGTATGTATGTATGTATCTGTCTGTCTATCTATCTATCTATCTATCTATCTATCTATCTATCTATCTATCTATCTCTATCTCTGTCTCTCTATTTATCTATTTATCTATTTATCTATTTATCTATCTATCATATATCTCACCCATCTATAATTAGCTTTTGGATAAGAGTTCTGGCTGCTGTAGAGGAATCAAAACAACTCCAGTTTGCTTCCGAAATGCAAAGGGGGAATGTAGAACAGGTGGCCAGCTCTGGGGTCCAAGGGCCACCATGGACGTGTCCCCCGGTGCTTTTCTGCTTTCCCACAAAGCTTCCTACTTACCACGGGGGTGAACGGGCGTCTCCATGACACGATGCCAACCACACCGGAGAATGCCAGCTAGAAAGAGAGAAAACCAGAATGGGAAATCGGTCCGTCACACTTGTCACGTAAAGGAAACAAATCTTCTACACGTAATTGCTCCATAATAGAATAATAGAGCTGGAAGGAACCCTTTAGAGATCCTCTAGTCCAACCCCTTGTTGCATCATTTCAGACAAATGGTTGTCCGATCCTTTCTTCAAAACCTCCCGTGTTGGAGCAGCCACAACCTCTGGTGGCAAGTCGTTCCGCTGATTAATTGTTCTAAGTTTCAATAAATTTCTCCTTAGTTCCAGGTTGCTTCTCTCCTTGGTTAGTTTCCATCCTCTGCCTTCAGGTGTTTTTGAGAATAGGTGGAAACACCCCCCCCCCTCTCCCTTGGGGCAGCCCCACCAATATTGGCACCCTGCCAGCATGTCACCCCTGGTCCTTCTTTTCACTAAACTAGACATTCCCAATTCCTGACAATCGTCCGTAGAAAACTTCCAGCTCCACCATCAAGGTCACCATCCTGACTCTTTAAAAATACCCCACCATCTCTGCCAAGTGCCAGCCGGTCATGGAGTCTGGAATGTATGTGCCGCCGTGAAAAACCGAGATCCCCTTTTTGGCCTCAGCGGCTGCAACCAAACCCAACTAAGGCACGATTGCCCGATCCAACCGTCTTCCCCATTTTCCCATTTCGGGAAGCCCCGAATGGTTAGGAAAAGTTGGGGAATGGAGTTTCCCCTTTCCCGGGGTCCTGGCAAATCTTTTGAAAATGTGTCTCTGCTGAGAGGTTCGTAAAATGGCAAGGCTGGGCACCGGCGGGCATCTGTATCTCTCTCTCTCTCTCTTGTGTGTCTAATGGAAGGCCTTCGCCCTGAATAATTTATCGTTGCGTCTCGATGCAAGGCAGTTGAAAACGCCGTTAATGCAAAAGGGCCGGGAACTTCGGCCCTAGCCGAAGAGAAGAAGGAGAGCCAATTTTCCAGAAAGGGGAGTAGAGTTGTTTTCGGCTTTCGATCTTTCTAGAAAGAAGGTCTCCAGAGCCAGGAAAACACAGCGGGGATAAGGGTGCAAAAATATATATATTCACACCCACCCACCCACCCACACATATACATATATACCCAAAAATAAGCCCCAGTTAAGATCATCAGCCAGGCACTACACAATTAGTACCATATTTTCCCAAAAATAAACCTTAACCAGAAAATACGCCCTAACTTATCTTTTGGAGCAAAGAAATACATAAGACCCAGTCTTATTTTCAGGGAAACACGGTATATATATACCGTGTTTAATATATATATATATATATATATATATATATATATATATATATATATTAAAACTGACTAGCTGAAAAGACGTGTGGCTCCTATTCACCTGTGTTAGGGATAATATGTGGGCAGCATCAGTTGGGTTTCTTCTTCGGTTCGATTTTGAATTCAGTTCTGTTCAGCTCAATTCTATTCAGTATTCTATAGTATTTTCTATTCTCTTCTGTTTTTTTCTTCTATATTTTATTTTCTATTTTCTATTCTGTCTCCTATTTATTCTATTCTATTCTATTCTATTCTATTCTATTCTATTCTATTCTATTCTATTCTATTCTATTCTATTCTATTCTATTCTATTCTTCTTTCTCTATATTCTATTCTATATTCTTCCCTTCCCTTCCTTCCCTTCCCTTCATTTTTATTATTATTCTACTATTATATTCCTAACCCTCTTCTCCTCTCCTCCCCTCCCATATTAATTTCAATTCTATTTTCTATAGGGTACTCAGCCCTTTTTCCCTTCCTTTCCTCCCTTTATTCCTTCCTTCCTTCCTGCCCTCCCTCCTTTCCTTCTTCTCTTCCCTTCCATCTCCACATCCTCCACCTCCTTTCCTTCCTTCCCTCCCTCTCTCCCTCCCTTCCTTTCCTTCCACATTCACACACTTTTCTCTTACATTCTTCCTTATTTTTCCTTCCTTCCTTCCTTCCCTTGCCTTCCCCTTCCTTCCTTCTCCTCTAACCCCATTTCCTTCCTTCTCTCCCTTCCCCTTCCTTCCTTCCCTCCCTTCCCTTCCTTCTCTTCTAACCCTATTTCCTTCTTTCCTTCCTTCCCTCCCTCCCTCCCTTCCCTTCCACATTCACACACGTTTTTTCTCTTCCATTCTCCCTTATTCTTTCTTCCTTCCTTCCCTTGCCTTCCCCTTCCTTCCTTCTCCTCTAACCCATTTCCTTCCGTCCCTCCCTTCCCTTCCTTCTTCTCTAACCCTATTTCCTTCCTTCCTTCCCTCCCTCCCTTCCCTTCCACATTCACACACATTTTTTCTCTTCCATTCTCCCTTATTTTTCTTTCCTTCCTTCCTTCCTTCCTTCCTTCCTTCCTTCCTTCCTTCCTCCCTCCCTCCCTCCCTCCCTCCCTCCCTCCCTCCCTTCCTTCCCCTGCTTCTTGCTGGGTGTTTGGGCCCTTTGAAATCCAGCTTCTCTTCCAAAGACTTTTTGGGTTCCCTTCGAACTATTTCAGATCCATTTTTGGGGGGGGAAGGGGGAGGCTATGTCATTGAAAGCAACGGGGATCACGCAATCCTTCACACACAGACAGACACCAAAACCCACACACAATCCCATCAAACTTTTAGAAGAGACTCACCGGAAAACCGGCCCAGATGGGGCAAGAATTCCCAATGGGATGCTGAGATGGGATGGAAGTGGTGACCAGCAAGCTCAACGTCACGATGAGGACCCCCAAGATCATCTGGATGAAGCCCAAGAGGAGGATAATTTGCAGCCAAGCCCTTCGGACACGCAGATGTGTAAAACTGTGAGAGGTTCGGCCAGTTAAAGAGTAGCTGGAATCGCTGCGGGAGGGCATCATGACCCCCCAAAAATTAGACTCATGAAAGTGGTCCAAAAAACAGCCCTAACAATATATATATATATATATATATATATATTAAAAAACTGAGGACTAGGAACATGGAGGAAAACAAACGAGAGATTATTTCCGCTTCTTTCCCACAGGCGGCGTCCAAGCCAATTCCAGTCCCTGGATTATCAGCTTCCAGTCGTTATAAAATGCATATTTTTGCAGACAAAATCCACTTCCCGCTCCCCCCTCCCCAATTCAAGGAAAGTAAGTCTTTTTTGGGGAGGGGTCTCCTTTTCCTAAAAGAAAAAAAATCCCATTTGAATTCTTTGGGCCGCTCCACAAGAAACCTCCATATTACAAAGATTTTTTTTTTAGCTGGGATGATTTTGGCTCCGTTTTGCTAGTAGACCGGTCTGGAAATCCAATGAAAAGAGTGTTTCTGGGCACGTGCAGAGAGCCAGGTCAATTCCAGGCAAGAAGGCCAGAAAAAAAAACAAAAAACAAAAATGAAGGAATGTAATTCCAGCTGGTTTTTTATTATCTGGATCACGGAGCTGGTTTTTGTTTTTTTTCCCCTTCCTTCAAAAAGCACAGAAATCATCTGTTGGTTTCCGGAGTGAGATTATCCTAAAACAAAATATAAAATAAAATAAAATAAAAACTTGCCAGGTACAAAACAGAGACCTATGCACAATTTCCTCATTCGGGGAGGGTGGGTGGGTGTGGGGAGGGGGCTGCCCAAATCTGTTTTTTTTATTATTTTTTTTTTTTGAGATTGAAAAGCAAAATTTTCGGTCTTTTTCTTCTCCCTGTGGGTTTCAACACCTACATAAGCGTCCCGGTGTGGGCAGAAGTTGGCGCTTGCCGAAAAATCAATGAGACACCCAGGGCCTAATTATGCCAGCCAATTTTATCCCTCAGCCTCAGAAGCCAAACATCAAACATCGAAGCTTCCCCCCCAAAAAATGATGGCGTCGGAAGCAAACTTAAACTGCTTGGAAGCATCTTATCCTCCGCCGAGCTTCCTTCCGTCTCCCTCTCTTTCTTCATTTCGTCTGCCTTCCCCTTCCATCTCCATCTTTCGTCACCCTCCTTCCTTTCCTCCCTTCTCTATCGCTCCTTCCCTTCCTCTTCCCTTCCATCTCTATCTCTATCTCGTTTCTTTCCTTCCCTCCCACCCCTTTTCTCTTCCTCTTTCCCTCTTCTACCTCCTCACTCTCCTTCCTTCCTTATTGCCTTCCCACCATCCCCCTTCTCTTCCTCTTTCCTTCCATCTCTATCTCCTTGTTTCTTTCCTTCCTTCCTCTCTTCCCTCCTTCCCTCCCCCTTCCTTCCCGTCCTCTTTTCTTCTATTTCTATCTCCTTGGTTTTTTTCTTTCCTTCCTTCCTTCCCTCCCCCTTTCCCTTCCTCCTGTTCCTGTCCTTCTCCTTTCTTCCTTCTCTCCTTCTCTCTCCTTCCTTCCTTCCCTCCCCATTCCTTCTATTCCTCTTTCCTTTCATCTCTATCACTTCCTTGTTTCTTTCCTTCCTTCCTTCCCTTCCTCTCTTTCCCTTCCCTCTCCTTTCTTCCTCTCCTTCCCTCCTTCTCTCCTTCCTTCTTTCCCTCTCCCTTTCTTCTCTTCCATCTCTATCTTGTTTCTTTCCTTCATTCCCTCCCTTCTTTACCTTCCCTTCCCTTCCCCTCCCCCTTCCTTCTCTTCCTCTTTCCTTTCATCTCCACAGCTCTTTCTTCACTCTTTCTTTTCTCCTTCCTCCTCCTCCTCCTCCTCCTCCTCCCCCCCCCCAGCTGGCAAACATCTTCAGTCATCCACACAGAGTGTCTGGGGGTGGGGAAATTTGGGGTTGGGGGGAAGGGGACAAGGAGGGGAGGCAGGTGTGACCCGCGACGCTCAGGGCTGTCAGCCACCGTGTAAATCCCCGTTTTTTTGTGCTGTCACCCACAGAAAGTTTGCAGTCCAGATTTTTTTTTTTTTGCTGCTTTTCATCGTCCCCCACAAAAAAGGCCCTCCCTCTCCCCCGCACCCCAGTGTTTAGGTGATGGGATGCTTGCAAAGAAGGCTTTTCCTGGGCAGGAGGGGAGCTCTGGAATTGGGGGCACCCCTCCCCCAAACCCCAGTCCCACTTGGAGACCCGGAGATCCAAAAAATCCCAATCCAAGAAGAAAGGCCCAATTGATCTCTCTTGTTTGGGGGGGAGGAGGAGGGGGGGAGTCCACATCCTCTTCCTAAAAACTTAAAATTCAGCTAACCCAACCCTGAATTTGCTCCCTTGCAGCAAAACCGTAGCCTGGAGGGGGGGTGTCTCTTCCCACCTCCTCCACAACGAAGGGCCCCCCAAGCTTCCCCCTGAAAAATCAATTTCCACCCCCCACCTCCCCATCCTCCCCTCCCCTTCCCCTATTTTCCTCCTGGGCCCCAAAGAGGAGTTAAAAATCGGGTGCAGCCTTACCCAGAAAGGGGCGGAGTCTCTCTGCTTGGCTGCAGGACCGCTCCAAGCCAGAGATGCTCTTAAGCTCCGCCTCCCTTAAGTGCCTGCATCCTTCTCTCCAAACTCTGGTCCTGATGCTGCAGGGAGGGGAAAGGAGGGAGGGGGTGAAAAAAATAATGTATCTTCTTTTTTAAAAAAAACAAAACAGAACACCCTGCCCTGCTGCATCTTGGGAGCTGTAGTTCTCCAGCCCCGAATCCTGAAATTTGACCCCGTTTCACAAAACGGGGTAGAAAAACTTGGGGGGGGGGGAGGAGAGAGATGTAGCAAATTGAGCTTATTCCACAGAGATAGGTGGTAGGTGGGTGCTTTTGATGTGCTTTTCCCCCCCCTTTTTTAAATTTATTTTTAAGTCTGCTTTGTAATCTTGCCTCCTTCCTTGTTGCGATTCTTCCAATTTTGCAAGAATTACTACTTTTCTTTCAAAACAAAAACCAAACAGCTTTTCTAACAGATTCGGAGGCCCGTTCAGCATCTGAGAAACACTGAAAGATTCAGACCCGCTTTGCAATCTCGTCTCCTTCTCGTTTCGGGTCCGAATTCTATCCTTTTCGCAACAATTCCTTTAAAAATAAAAATGATAAAAGCTTCTCGAACCAATTCGGGCCCTCCGGAAGCCGTGAAAACTGCTGGAAAATGCAGACCCGCTTTGCAATCTTGTCTCCTTGTTAATTCTTCATATTTGGCAACAATGACTTTAAAAAAAGAAGAAGAAAACCCTTTTACAACTGATTCGTGGACTCCGGAGTCCATTTAGCATCTGAAAAATAAGACACTGTTCACCCAATTAGTGTTCGCAGAGGCTTTGGCAAGGGTGATGCTTGGCTTCTCTGGCAACCCTCCCTAGATAGAGGCAGTCTATCTGCAAATCTTTATCTATCTATCTATCTATCTATCTATCTATCTCTCTATGTCTCTATCTATCCACCTACCATCTATCATCTATCTTCTATTACCTACCTACCTACCATCAACCTACCTTTCTATCATCTATATCTATCTACCAATCATCTATCTACCTATCATCTATCTACCTATCATTTACCTATCATCCATCCACCCACCTATCATCTATTTACCTATCATCCATCTATCTATCTATCTATCTATCTATCTATCTATCTATCTATGTCTCTATCTATCCACCTACCATCTATCATCTATCTTCTATTATCTACCTACCTATCATCAACCTATCTTTCTATCATCTATATCTATCTACCAATCATCTATCTACCTATCATCTATCTATCATTTACCTATCATCCATCCACCCACCTATCATCTATTTACCTATCATCCATCTATCTATCTATCTATCTATCTACTATTTATCATGTTATCTAATTCACCTTTCATCTATCTATTTCTATCTAATCCTATCTATCTATCTATCTATCATCTATCTATCTATCTATCTATCTATCTATCTATCTATCTATCTATCTATTTCATCTATTTCATCTATCTAATCCTATCTATCTAATCCTATCTATCTTCTATTTATCATGCTATCTAATTCACCTATCATCTATTTCTATCTAATTCTATCTAATTCTATCTATCTATCTATCTATCTATCTATCTATCTATCTATCTATCTATCTATCTATCTATTTCATCTATCTAATCCTATTTCATCTATTTAATCCTATCTATCTTCTATTTATCATGTTATCTAATTCACCTATCATCTATCTATTTCTATCTAATCCTATCTATCTATCTATCTATCTATCTATCTATCTATCTATCTATCTATCTATCTATCATCTATCTATCTAATCTATCATCTATCTAATTCATCTATCTAATCCTATTTCATTTATTTAATCCTATCTATCTATCTATCTATCTATCTATCTATCTATCTATCTATCTATCTATCTATCTATCTACTATCTATCTATCTATCTATCTATCTTCTATTTATCATGTTTTCTATCTAATTCACCTATCATCTATTTCTATCTAATCTATCTATCTATCTACCTATCTACCTATCTAATCCTATCTATCTATTCATCTATCTATCTAATCCTATCTATCTATCTATTTCATCTATCTAATCCTATCTGTCTGTGTAAGTATATATATGAAATATACCAGGGTATATTTTAATACCCTGATCTAATAGGGGTCCTATTAGCATCTTTCTGTTAGTCTTGGAAACAAAACGTTTTGAGTAGATGCTTTGATCCATCAGGAGCCCAAACACCATAGGAGCCAGCTGGGAAAATGTTTCCCGCGAGGTCTCTTAGCTAATGGAACAAGATCCGTTGCCAATTTTTTCATCTTTTCGGCTCTGCGGCTCAATCCAGGCTGATGGGAATTTCAAACAGGGCCCAGCAAAAAGCCACTTCCTTTTCATAGTCATCCCGAGCTCCTTAAACCAACGCTTCCCTTCACTTTTAATTCCTCAGAAATGTCATATTTGCACAGTGACACTTCTATTTTCAACTAAACTGCGTTTGTTCCTATCGGTAACAAACATTGTTTTGACTTTGTCCGGTAAATGGTGGGGAGGGGGGTGTTTCTCTTCCTACTAGCAATATTTTAGCCACCTGTGCTAAAAAAACCCCCAAAATTTCCCAAGAGCCAAACTTGAGAACAATCAACACAGCGGTGAAAAAAAGTGGGGGGGGGGGAAGAGCTAAAATCAGGAGAAACTTTACTCGCCATTCAACTTGGCTACGTTACAAAGTCTCTTTTAAAAAGCCAAGAACTTCAGAAAAATTTCTTTCCTAGTTTTATCGGTACTACTTGAAATAAAAATAGAATTTTCGGCAATAGAGTCATTTTAATGGTGGCAATTCTTCCAGTGAGTGAAAGTTGTGATTTTTTCCAGTTGTCCAAATCGGTTATTATTGTACTAACTTATTGTAATTATCTTCTTTAATCAATGAACATTTTGTCGTTAGCCATATTCCCAGGTATTTAACTTTCTTGATCAACTACATATCCATTTTTTCCTCTCGTTCTTTTTTGTTTATTAATAAGGGGTTTTTTTGTTATTATCTTTGCTTTGTAAAAAAGCAAAGAAGACAATTATTTTTAACACTATTGAATGAAGCCTTGCTGGAGAGGCCACCTTTTCATCCCCAATTCCCCATCTCTAAATTATATATATATATATATTTTTAGCTAAACTAACTTTTACTCACTGAAATCTGTTCAGTTGCCTGATTATTCAGGAGTTGGGCTATGCTGTTGCATAAACCATAAGCATGAATTATTCACACGATGGAACATTGTTAAGAAAAGCAATGAAAATTTATAATAAATAATCCTATTTTAATTTGTTTTGGGACATTTTTCTTATTTAAGGTTTCCCTTGCAATCCTGGATCTAAACATCAGCGCCCTCTGGTGGACTAGCCGGCTTCCTGCAAATCCCATTTTTTAAATAGGTTAGTGCAAAGTTTTGGGAAATGCATTCGTGCAACTTGGTTAACTAAGCTTAACCTAGATTACTCGGGAGATGGCGGTTTGCCTTCCTGTAACAACCCAGCCTGTTTTGTTACTTTACGGCTGAAGTGTAGAAAACTCAGGCGCTCCGGTGGCTCAGCAGACTAAAAGCATTGTAATTAAACACCAGCTGCCTGCATTACTGTGTTCGAATCTCACCAGGCTCAAGGTTGACTCAACCTTCCATCCTTTCTAAGGTAGGTAAATTGAGGACCCAGTTTGTAGGGGCAATAAGCTGACTTTGTAAAAATATATAAAAATAGGAAGGCTATTGCTTAACGCATTTTAAGCTGCCCTGAGTCTCCGGAGAAGGGCGGCACATAAATCAAAATTAAAAAAATAAAAAATAAAAAACTGGGTTTAAGTCAAGTAATTCTCAATTTACAACCATAATGGAGCTCCAGGCTCAAATGTGATCATAAATCGAGGATTACCTGCACCGGGGGAGGGTGGGGGAATGTTGAGATTTTAAGGCTCCCAGGGGCTCATGAAAAGCCTCTGGAGCCTGGGGAGGGCAAAAATGTCCCGTCCCCCTGGCATCGTGGTGCAGGAGGCCACGCTCACCCAGCAACCGGCCAGACTGCTCAGGCTGACTTTCCCCACGCATGACCCTCCCTCCTACGAAGGGCCGATCTCGATAAAACCATCCAAATTTGAGGCAGGATCCGCAAAGCTTTCCCCAGGAAAACCACGACCGGCTGAAAAAATAAAAACCCCCAGTGAGATAAAAGGTAGTTTTATTCCTTAAATAAAGTTCCATACTCCGTCTTGCGCTTGGCACAGCAAAAAATAATAATAATAATAACAACAACGACAAATGGGGAAGGTGCCCAGGGGAAAAGAATATTGTTATTTGCACATTTACAGATGCATGAGGAACGATGGGGCCGCCCCACCAACCCTTAGAAGGAGACAGAGATCAAAGAAGAGGGGAAAACACGGGGGAAATCATGGGGGGGGGGGGCGTGGTCTGAAATTTCAGTTACCGAAAAAAGGGGGAGACGAGAGGGGGGGGGACCACCAGATAAGTTTGGGGACCAAGCAAGTCCAACGAACAGGATGTAGAAAGGTCAAATCATTCACAGACACAGCGAAAGAAGATACTGCGGAGAAGTCGAATTTGGGGAGACATTTCCCAAATTGCAAACACCCAAGGGACCCCAAAACATTAAAATCAGGGTGCCTCAATCAGTCCTCCTTCCTCCCCTCCCTTCAGACGGGCTCCAAAAAGAGAAAAAGGGACCAGTCAGAGAGTAGTAATTTGATATCCCAATTCTCAGATTTCGGAGCGATCGGAGAATTTATTCATCTGCGGAAAAACAGCCGTTTTACGCGGGCTGGGCTGTGCGAGAACGTCGAAGGGGGGAAAAAAAGGATAAATAATTTTTAAAAAGAAGGCACCATAGGGGCCGAAAAAGCAATCGTAGAGGCCAGAGCGGGCTTTTGAGCCAAATAAAATTATTCCCGTTGCTAATAAAACGATTTAAAAAAAAAAAAGGAACTTATCTCCCAGCGGCCAGCACTGGCAGAAGCAGTCAAAATAAAAGAGGGGGAAAAAAATTGTTTTTTTAAACCGAGTTTTTCAATCTTTAGCCACTTTAAGGAGGTTGGACTTCAACTCCCAGAATTCCCCAGCCAGCCAGGGAGAATTCTGGAAGTTGAAGTCCACACTTCTTAAAAGTTGCCAAATTTGGAAAATCCAGGCGTAGGGGAGTGTAATAGAAACTTGAAAAGCCCCTTGATTTCGACATGCATCTAGCAAAATTCTACTGATTAGCGGTGTTTCTCAAGGATGGGAGTTTTAAGACGACGTGGACTTCAACTCCCAGAATTCCCCAGTCAGGCAACCAGAGGGAATCCTGGGAGTTGAAGTCCACACTTCTTGAAGATGCTAAGGGTGAGAAAAACCATCTTAAAAAGGATGGGGACATGCTCGGCTTAGTAAATTTGCAAAAAATCGGGGCTGAAAGGAAACTTAAATTAATTTCGGGAAAAATCAGCTCCGACCGGGAGGGAGCGCAGGATCGAAGGCGAAAAAGAGAAAAGCCAAATATTTGGTGGGAAGGGGGGGGCGCATGAGAAGGAAAGAAAGACCCCTATTCCTCCCGGTTTGGGTAAATGTGGAGAAGTCACAAGCTGAGATAAATAGCGGCTAGGTCCTCTTGTCAATTTCGGGCGGGAGGAGAGAAGATTAAAGCCGTGTTCAGGGATCGGTGAATTTTCAAGTCAGTGCAGCCGGAGCGGGGTGGATCCGTCGCGGGTTTCCCTGCCGAGATCATAGAGCGGAAGCTTCTGAAAATCAGCACAAAAGTGGGGAAAGGAGGAAATCCAAGGCCAGGAGGGCAAGGCCGTGCACTTGAGGGGCGGTTCGTTTCGGTGAAGGAGTCCCGGCGAAATCGGCCGACTGATGACAACTTGCAGGTCGCAGTTCCTTTAGGGGGCCTGGAACGAGTTGGAGGCCGCCCCAGCTGCGGCGTTGGCCGCCGCCGTGCGGACCGTCTGGTTGGACAAAACGCCGGCGGCGAATTCAGCCTGGGCTTTTTGGAAGCTGGCACCGGTGCGGCGGTAAAGGGAGTGGATCTGTGGGAGAAGAGAGGAAAATCGGCTGAGGGTGGACATGTTGGGTTTTGTGGGAAAGAGGGCGCGAGAAATCAGAGACTCGCCCGAGATGGAAAAAGAAGAACCAATCCTCAGGAGAAACCGATCCAAATTCTGCATCAAATACAGGTAGTCCTCAATTTACAACAGCTCGTTTACCGACTGTTTGAACTTGCAACGGCAGCGAAAAAAAGGGGACCGATGACCGTTTTTTCACCCTTACGACTGTTGCCGCATATCCGTGGTTGTGTGATAAAATTCAGACACTTGGCAACTGACTCGTATTTATGACTGCACTGTCCCCGGGGTCGTGTGACTCCCTTTTGCGACCTTCCGACGAGCAAAGTCCAAGGAAAGGAAGTCGGACTCACTTAACGACCATCTTACCAACTTAGCTAACGGCAGCGATTCGCTTCGGAACCGTGGCCAGAAAAGTGGTCAAATGGGACAACCCTCGCTTAACCGACGTTTCGCTCAGCCACGGGAATTTGGAGCCCCGTTGTGATCGTAAGTCGAGGACTACCTATGCTTTCTGCTCTACTCACCCGTTTCAACATGATGATGCCCAGCCCGGCCACGACGGAGAACAACACGGCGACAAGGATCATGAAAATGCCCACCCCCGGGTGCTCTTTCAGGGCGACGAAGCTGATAATCCACCCGCTGCGAGACAGAAAAACAGAGAAAATAAAAACTTTGCGATCCGACAGATCGCCAAGAGGAAGAACAAGGCCGTGCCACGTGGAATGAGTCACATTTGATCTGCGCCCCAAATTCAAGCAAAGATACACCTCGGATCTAGGCGCCAACCCATCTTGACTGGATTTCCTGAATCTTACCTAAAGCCCCAACCGGGAATCCCAACGGCCTGCAAGACGTACATCACATTTTGGGCGAAGAAGATGAAGAAGAAGACGAAGAAGTTGAAAGAGCTGTCACTCCTGCCATCGAAGGAGGGAGGGAGAGAAAGAGAGAGATGGAGGAAAATGAACATTGCTTGCCCGTTTGATTTCACTACCTGGACGCCCGTGCTTCGCTACGAAACTATGTGCTCGGGCTTGATAAATTGATACTTGCAGCCTGAAAAGTAGAATGTGTAATTCCATAGCATCAGAATGTATTAATATGATGCAACTGGCAGTTGGAACAGAGGTGGAGGGGGAGTAGAATGTCCCAGTCCACAGCATCGTATACATCTGGCTAGCATCCTGTCAGTGTGTTGAGGGGTGTTTGGAAACTCAAACAGTATTTGCTGTGTAAGCAAGAAGGAGAAAGGAAGGAGGCTGGGCGTGGCTTAGCTCAACTGTTCTGTAGTAAAGCTGCTTGCTGCTGTGAAAGTGAAACTGAAAGTGAAACCCCTCTGCTCTGCTTGTGTTTTGCATTTGGAACAGATTTCTTTTGAGGTGGAGAGGGGGAGTAAGGTCATTTCAAAAAATCCTTTCTTAGTGAGCACCTAGAAGCCAAGAGGAACATACATGGCAAATTTCAAGTTTATAGGCTTTACGGTTCTGGAGATTTCATGATTAACGCGTGCGTGGTTTTCACTTTTATATATATAGATTTTTAATTTATTCATGCCACATTTTTATTATATCTACAAGACGGTGAACATAAGCAATAACACTCCTTCCTCCTTCTATTTTCACCACAACAAACCAGGGTTGGGTGAGAGAGGGAGGGACTGGTCCAAAGTCACTCAGCCAGCTTTCATGTCTAAGGAGGGACTAGAACTCACTGTCTCCCAGTTGATTAATCCAAATTCTCCCAGCTTTTGTGCCTAAGGCAGGATTACAACTCACTATCTCCTGGGTGATCGTCCAAAGTCACCCAGCCGGCTTTCAGCTCTGTGGAACTAGAACTCACCCAGCTGGCTTTCATGCTTAAGATACGACTAGAATTCCCATTCTCCTGGTGATCAACCCAAAGTCACCCAGCCAGCTTTAAGCTCTAAGATGGAACTAGAACTCACGGCCTCCTGGTGATCGTCCCAAAGTCACCCAGCTATCTTTCAAATCTAAGGCGGAACTCTCTCCCAGCGCTTAGCTCAAATTCTCCCAGCCAGCTTGTGTGCCTAAGGGGCAGGACTAGAACTCACGGCCTCCTGGTGATCGTCCCAAAGTCATCCGGCCAGCTTTCATGTTTCAGGCAGAACTAGAACTCACCGTCTCCTGGTGATCGGCCCCCCAAATCACCCAGCTGGCTTTCACGCCCACGGTGGGACTAGAACTCACCATCTCCTGGTGAGTTTTAGCTTGCCACCTTGTCCCCCATTTCTCTTAAAAGCCCGATCTAAACCAGGGCTGATTCCTAACTAACCCCGGGCCCACCAAAGCAAGAGAGACACGTACCGGAAAGCTTTGTACATAGGTCGATACCAACAGATGAAGGAGCAAGGCGTGAAAATCAAAGTCCAGAGGATCGAGAGGCCGAATCCGGAAGCGCCTGTGGAATCCACGCAGAACCACACCAGGGAGGCCAGGAAGTTGATGAAAAGAGCCACCGTGCTAGCTGTCAAAAATAAATAAATAAATAAATAAATATGATGATGATGATGACAATCAATCAATCAATCAATAAAAATTTACCAGACTTGAACATTTTGACTCTACAAAAAACCACCTTACTCGGAACAGCTTACATCCTCCGACGATACCTTAACAGTTCCTAGGTCCTTGATTAGGACTCGAGCTGCTGAGCTATTAACCAGCCTCAAAGACTGTGAATCTCACTACAGATTAACCAATAATAATAATAAAGGTAAAGGTTCCCCTCGCACATACGTGCTTGTCATTCCTGACTCCTTGCCACGGTTGTTAAGCGAATCACTGGCAATTGTTACTTACACTTATGCTTCGCTTTTCAGGTGGTGGCAAAAAGGGGGAATTCACGCGACCCCAGGACGCTGCGGCCGTCATAAATACAGGCCGTCCTTGACCACAATCGAGCCCTCCCCCCATTTATATCGCACCGCGAAACGTTTGTGAAATGCCGTTTTGCCCCCTTGCGCCACCTTCCTTTGCCATCGTCGTTAAGTGAATCAGTGCTAAGTCACTCAGCGAGGGTAGTCATTAAGCGAATCTGCCTTCCCCGTGGACTTTTGCTTCTCAGAAGGTCACAAAGGGGAGGGGGGATTACGTGACCCTCCCCAGGGACACGCCACCTCCGTTATAAATATGAGTCGGCGGCCAAGCGTCATGAATTTTGACTGCGGGACGGTGGAGGGAGGCGTCAGTGCAAAACACCTAAATCCCTGGGGTTTTTTTCCAGTGCCGTCGTGAGCTTCAAATGGTCACTAAATGAAATGTTGTAAGTTAAGGACCGCCTCTTTTTAAAAACGGGCTTACCCATCCAGAGGTAGTACATGACGGTGACCGTTTTTTGGAATTCCACGGGAATCTCGACGGAAATATCCTGATAGAAACAAGGCTTCACGGGGCAGACGGAAGGTAGCGGAGGCCAGTTGTTTGGCTTGGCTGTAAACACAGGAAGGGAAAAGGTGAGTTTCGGCCTTTTCGGGGCGGGGAATTTGGGGACGGACGTACGGGAAAGGACGCTGTACCCGTCCCGCTGCTCAAGGCTGCATTCTGGAGCTCTCGCTCCCTCCGGTCCAGTTCTTCGGCTTTCCGATTCAGCTCTTCTTGGCGCTTTAAGAGGTCGGCCGTCGCTGCACTAGTCGCTTCCTAATCGGGAAAAACAGAAGGAATTATTCGAGGGCGCCACAGTGCCACCTGCTGGCCGCGCGGAGGGTAAGCTGCCCGATGCCCTTCAAGGCAGCTTGGAAGCGTCAAACTAACCGCGAAGCATTTAAGGGGGGAAATCTTTATTTTTTTTAAAAAAAAAATTATCCCACTTTTGTTATTTTTTCATAAATAAGTCAAGGGAGTGAATGTAACTAACGGTCTTTCCTTCTCCGATTTTCCGCGTAACAACCACCCCTGTGAGGTGGGTTGGGCTGAGAGAGGAGGACTGGCCCACAGTCACACAGATGGCTTTCATGCCTAAAGTGAGACTAGAACTCACTGTCTCCCGGTGATTGGGCCAAGCTTACTCAGCTGGCTTTCATGCCTAAAGTGGGACTAGAACTCACCGTCTCCCAGTGATTGGGCCAAACTTACTCAGCTGGCTTTCATGGCTAAGGCGGGACTAGAACTCACCATCTCCTGGTAATTGGCCCAAAGTTGTCCAGCTGGCTTTCATGGCTAAAGTGGGACTAGAACTCACTGTCTCCTGGTGATTGGGCCAAACTTACTCAGCTGGCTTTCATGGCTAAGGCGGGACTAGAACTCACCGTCTCCTGGTGATTGGCCCAAAGTCGCCCAATTGGCTTTTCTATCTAAAGCAGGACTAGAACTCACTGTCTCCTAGTGATTGGCCCAAAGTCACCCAATTGGCGCCCATTCCTAAAAAGGAACTAGAACTCACCGTCACCTGGCTTCTAACCTGGAGCCTTCCCCGCCAGCTGCCAATTAAACCCTCAATTTTTTCCCCCGATTTTATCCCAAAATTTACCTTTCTATTTCTATCAATATTTCCAATTTTTACCTCTCCGGAATGTGTTCTCGTTCTCTCTCTCTCTCTCTCCCTCCCTTCTTACCTGGGTCCCGTACGAGCCATAATTTCTGGGCTCCGCATTGTTGTGTTTCTTAGGCACCTCCGAGACAGGAGCTATGGGCACGGTGGGGATTGTGGGAGCCGAGACCGGGGGCTGGTACGGCGGGGGAAGCTGTCCCAAGAGAGAAACAAAAAGGAGAAATTTCAAAATTCTGCAGAAGGTGACTCACTCAACAACCAACTTGCTTAATAAGGGGAATTCTGTTTCCAACTGTTGTCGTAAGTTGAAGTTAAATCAGATGGAATTCCAAATTCCTAGTGCTTCCTCTTAAAAAGCACGAAATAATAATAAATGTGTGAGTTCCTGCAGCTGGGTAATCCTTCCCAATAGACACAACGGCCTGGAGAATCGGTATTATGCCCATTTTACAGGTGGGGAAAACTGAGGCCAAGAACGCAGATTAGGGCCCCCTGGTGGATTTGGAGCAGAACTGACAGTCTAATCAGGGCCTTCCAATTAGCTCACTCTGATTGACAAATCCTTGCACAAAGAAATGATCAAAACCTATCTTTAGTGATGGGGAAATACCGTATTTTTCGGAGTATAAGACGCACTCCCCCCCCCAAAAAAGAGGGTGAAAATTTGGGCGCATCTTATACACTGAATGCAGCCCCGCCCATCCGCCGGCCCCCACCCTTTGGCCTCTGCCTCCCAGCAATTTGCCTCCTGGCAGCAAACAGCAAGTTTCCGTTTCAGCACAGCCCGATTAGCAGAAGCAGCTGACTGTCGGCCTCCCACCCATCAGCTGTTTCAGGCTGCAGGGATTGCCATTGCCTATTGCTGCCCCCTGCGCCCTATTTTTGGCCTCCGCTGTTTGCTGCAAGGAGGCAAATTGCTGGGAGGCAGAGGCAGATTTTTTTTCTTGCGCTAATCAGGCTGTGCTGAAACTGAAACAGGCTGTTTGCTGCAAGGAAGCAAATTGCTGGGAGGCAGATTTTTTTTTTTCTTGTTTTCCGCCGCTGCAGGAATATCCCCATTGAAAGCAAAGCCAGAACTCCAAAATCCAAATGCAGCAAGCCCCCTCCCCAATTCCCCCCAAAAGATCGACCAATCGACTCACCCCCGAATTATCAAAAGGATTATATACATCCAAGGTAGCATAATCTGTATTTGGCCTGTGTTGAATTATGCCCGGATCCTTAAAAGAAGGGGGAAAAAAAGAGAGTGACGTGATTAAATTTTTAAAAAAAAGAAAATTTATTAATATTTGTACCACTTTTCTAGAAACCAATCCAAATTTCTCTTCTCTTGGCATTTTGAAGCAAAAGCCGAACCGAAGTTGCAAAATTCCTATTTCCAACCTTCCCTTCTTTTGCCCCCAAAATATATTTTTCTCCCCCAAATTAGAAGGAATTTTGATCGCCTCTTTTCAGATTTTGATCCAAAGGCATCAGATTTTATTCGTGGACAATTTTCTACGTGAGAACCTCCTGTGCAAGTCGATTAATTAATTTATTAATCACGATTGTAAACCCCTCTGTCTCCTTTGCATTATAACACACAAAGGTGGTGTTGATGGGGAAAATGCAGAAATAATGGACGTGAGGATTGTGAAGAAGGCATAAAGCAGAAATTGCAAAAATGAGGTTCAACGGATTAGCCAAAGAACAACAAAAAATTATTTTCGTAGAAGTTTCGAAAAAACGAACGGGCGATTTTGAGAATTTGCTGCTTGAAAAGAGCTGAAGATGGACAAAGGGGGTCATTTTTGGAAAGTTGAAGATTATTATCGAGGTTTCTAACCGCTGCAAAGGAAAACAGAAATTGCTTCTTTCAATATTTCCATTTTTATTTTATTTTTTTGCTTTCTCTTTCCTTGAGGTGTATCGTTCCGTTTCTTCTCTTTCTCTCTCACTCTTTTTCCTCTCTTTCCGTGTATGCGCCAAGCCTCGAAAACTTGCCTAAATAGGATGGCACAGAGCTGGGGCACCCATGATTTCTGCTACCAGCTGAATACTGCACCCAGATAAATATATAGGCAGTCTTTGACTTAGGTTCGTTTAGCGACAATTCGAAGTTATAACGGCACTGAAAAATGGGACTTATGACTGTTTTTCACACTTATGACCGTTACAGGGAAAACCTTCCCCAGAGTCACGTGATCAAAATGCAGACACTTGGCAAGGGACTCGTATTAATGACGGTCAAAGTGTCCCGGGATTGTGTGAATCTCTTCTGACGAACGCAACTCAAGGGGGAAGCCGGATTCACTTAAGAACCGTGTTCCTCACTTAAGAACGGCAAGGGGTTCGTTGAATACCTCTGTCAAGAATGGTCGTAAAATGGGACGAAACTCACTTAATAAGAACTATCTCACTCAGCCACAGAAAGTCTGGGCTCCATTGTGGTCGTAAATCGAGGATGGTCTATCTCGCCGGATTTGGTGAGCGGCAACTCCCTTCACCAGAGCCAAATATCCCATATGAAAGATCCCTTTTAACCAAATCTGCTTTTAAATATAAATATATATATTGAAGCAGATTTCTCCTGATTTATAATCACGGAGACACCTCTTCTAATCAATTTCTTCAGGAATTTTTTGTCTCGCGAAATTTGCATTTTTTTTAATTTGCGATTTTTTTTTAAAAACCCGCCACCATCTTCCTTCCTTCTCGGC
This sequence comes from Masticophis lateralis, assembly GCA_030761175.1. Lineage (NCBI taxonomy): Eukaryota > Metazoa > Chordata > Lepidosauria > Squamata > Colubridae > Masticophis > Masticophis lateralis. The sequence continues at coordinate 10,132,527 of JAUDYJ010000017.1, read as the reverse complement.
TGGTTGATTTTAAGGAAGGCCCTAAGCTGCAGATAAGATAGACTGCTCCTGAAACTGGAGGCTCCCTCTCTAGGCCATGTCCCAACTCGTAGATCCTTTTGGAGAAAACTTTTTTGAAAAGTTGTGGGTTTCCCACCCCACCCTCCCACCTCTCAAAAGAAAGCCTCTAAAAACAAGTTAAGGTATTTTATTTACTTTTCACCAACCGCACGTCCAGCAAAAGGAACAAAAAACCCACCCATTAAATAGACTTTACTAGCAAACAAGGTCAGCCCCGTTATTCATTGTCTATTTGTTGTGAAATAAGTTGGGGAAATGTTATTTCGACATTTTCTTTCTCCCTTCCACCTCATCCCCAAAATCTCTGCTGGCTTTCGAATCAGGAAGTAAGTCAGCAAGACCTGTGATTATTTTCAGAAACCGGAATATTTCAAAAGAGGCCAAAATAAAACAAAGATAGATGCAAAAAAAAAGCAACATTATTTGAAAAGTTTCTTTTTTTTTTTCCTTTCCAAAGGCACAAATGTGATTTCTTTGCCCTCCTCCAGTTTTAAAAATAAATTTGTTATCATCCAGAACGAGGGAGCAAAAATCCCGAATGGCTTTGGCCAAATCAAGAGTTTTGTCCTGTCCGCGGTTAAAGGAGTGATTGTGTGATAAATATAAAAGCCCTTTTATCTCCGCAGCAAAAGGCAAAATTTTTGCTAATTCTCCTTTTCTTTTTCCATTGTAATGGATAGAATCGGTAAACAGCCACCGATTCGCTGCCTTGTTATTCCAAAGGCTACTGGAGCTGAAAAAGTAGAATTTGGTTCCTGATAAAGATAAATATTTTGACCAGCTTTAATGGTGGTTTGTGTCTTTAATGGTGGTTTGTGTGGGATTGGGCTCTCCAGGGTGGTTTATTTGCCAAACTATGATTTTAAGCTAAAAAATGGTGAGAATAAAGGGAAGGAAGGAAGGAAGGAAGGAAGGAAGGAAGGAAGGAAGGAAGGAAGGAAGGAAGGAAGGAAGGAAGGAGAGAGGGAGGGAACGAGAGAGATAAAAAGACAAAGGAGAGAAAGGGGAGAGAAAGGAGAGAAGGAGAGGAAGGAAGGAAGAAGACAAGAGGAAGGAAGGTGAGAGGGAGGGAGGGAATGAGAGAGAGAAACAGATAAAAAGAGAGGGAAAGGAAGAAGAGGAAAGAGAGAAAGGAGAGAGAAAGGAAGGAAGGCGAGAAGGAGGGAACGAGAGAGAGAAACAGAAAGAGAAAGAAGAGAAAAGAGAAAGGAGAGAGAAAGGAGGGAAGGAAAGGGAGTGGATGGATGGATGGAAGGAAGGTGAGAGGGAGGGAATGAGAGAGAGAAACAGATAAAAAGAGATAGAGAAAGAAAGGAGAGGAAAGAAAGGAGAGAGAAAGGAAGGAAGGCAAGAAGGAGAGAACGAGAGAAAGAGAAAGAAGAGAAAGAAGGAGGGAAGGGAAGGGAAGGAAGGAAGGTGAGAGGAAGGGTGGGAGGGAATGCGAGAGACAAACAGATAAGCCCCTCCTCCCTGAGGACTAGAACCTTTGGCTCCCCAGTCTCACAAAACAAACCCAACCAAAGCTTAGCGGCCCCCATCAAAGGCTGGGCCTGGCCTCCCATCAGTCCACTCTCACCCAAAGAAATCCTTTCCTAGGCTGGGCAGCTCCCCCACCCACCCACCCACCAACCCCTCTTTTCCTCGAGCCAGCCTACCTCGCAGGGCTGTTGTTGTTGTGAGCAAAGGGGGAAATAAAGAAAGGCAGGGAAAGACCCGGATTGGGAGGCTACCCCAGGGGGAAACCCCCACCCGCACCCCCCACCCCCCCAAAAAGTCCTCTCTTTTTTTTTTCCCACGCTACGCACCTGGAAGGGATTCCCCGCGTCTCCCTCGAAAGGGTTTCCCCCTCCGTTCTGGCTCATGCCCGCTGTTCTCCCTCGCTGCCTCCCCTCCCTCCGCGGCGGCTCCTCCGAACGGCCGTTCCTTCCGCCTGCCCGCAGAGACGCTCAACGCCGATTGGCCCGACGGGGCTCGGCGCGTCACTCGCGAGCTGGGTGGGGATTCCCATGCGCGTGACGGGCGCGCGGAGGGGGCGGTGGCCGCGCGTGACGTCACGGGAGAAAAAAAAAACCGGGGGGGGCGTGCCTCTCTCGCGCGAGGGGACGACGGGAAACGTAGTCCGCCGCCAGGTTACAAACCCAGTTTTTTTCTCCATATCAATTGGGAAATAATAACAACGTCCAGGAACCTGGTTTAATGAGGGTTAGCAGTGGCAAGGCTTATTTTGCAGCGAGTTCTGTTTTTAAAATGTCTTAAGTTTTAATTTAAATTTTTTAAAATGTCTTAAGTTTTTATTTAAATTAATTTTTTGAAGTCTTCATTTAAATTTATTTTTTTTAAGTCTTAAATTTTAATTTAAATTTACTTTTTTAAAAATGTCTTGGTTTAATTTAAATTTTTAAAAATGTCTTCAAGTTTTCATTTAAATTTCTTTTAAATTTTTAAAAATGTCTTAATTTGTTTTAATTTAAATTTAACTTTCAATGTTTTTAAAGTCTTAAGTTTTAATTTAAATTTAAATTTTTTAAAAAAAATGTCGTCTTTTTTTTTTTTTTTTAATTTGATTTATATGCCGCCCTTCTCCAGAGACTCAGGGCGGCTTACAATGCGTTAAGCAATAGCCTTCATACTTTTGTATATTTATATTTAATTTAATTTAAATTTTTAAAAATGCCTTGTTTTAATTTAAATTTAATTCAAATTTTTAAAAATATCTTAAGCACGGGGGGTTGGACTAGAAGACCTCCAGGGTCCCTTCCGACTCTGTTATTCTATTCTATTCTATTCTATTCTATTCTATTCTATTCTATTCTATTCTATTCTATTCTATTCTAATGTTATATTAGATATTTCATTCATCGTTGTTTTTAATCAGGTTGCTTTATCGTTGTGTAGGTGAGCTGTATACACTTAAATCATAAATTAATCAATTGTTAATAAATAATGCGATAAATGCACTCATGTATGCATAAAAAGGCTTAACATGTTCAGTGAATCAATCCAGAGTTTAGATTTCTTTATAGGTAGTTCTCGACCTACGGTTGGGGTCTTTTTCAGGCTGTTTTCTGGGCCATTTTCAGGTTGTTTTTCAAGTTGTTTTTGGGCAGTTTTCCAGGCTTAGGGCCATTTTTCAGCCTAAAAATGGCCCAAAATGGCCTGGTAAACAGACCAAAAAAATGGCCTGAAAAACACCCAAAATGGCCTGAAAAGGCTCCAAAAACAGGCATGTGCATGCTGGCCAGCTGATCATTGGGTTTCCAGTGCCTGCCCCTGCAGGGAAATGCCCTGTGTTTTGGTTTGGGCACTGGGTGCCGAAAAGGTTTGCCATCATTTTTATAAACAGACAGAAGATAGATGATAGACAGAAGAGAGAGAGGGAGGGGGATAGATAGATGAGAGACAGATGAGAGAGGATGGAGAGAAAGAGAGAGAAGATTATAGACAGATGATAGACGGACAGGAGATGGAGAGACTAAGGGAGAGAAATGGAGAAAGAAAGAGAAAAATAGGGAGAGGGGGAAAGAGAGAGAGAGAGACAAAGAAAGAGAAAAATAGAGAGGGAGAGAGAGAAAGGGAGAAAGAAAGAGAAAAATAGGGAGAGGGAGAAAAAGAGAAAAATAGGGAGAGGGAGAGGAAGGGAGAAAGAAAGAAAAATAGGGAGTGGGAGAAAGACAGAAAGGGAGAAAGAAAGAAAAGTAGGGAGAGAGAAAGGGAGAAAGAGAGAGAGAGAGAGGATAGATTACATACAGACAGATGATAGACGGACAGGAGAGGGAGGAAGACAGAGAGAGAGAGAAAGGGAGAAAGAAAAAGTAGAGAGAGGGAGAGAAAGGGAGAAAGAAAGAGAGAGAGAGAGAGGATAGATTATAGACAGACAGATGATAGACGGACAGGAGAGGGAGAGAGACAGAGAGAGAGAGAAAGGGAGAAAGAAAAAGTAGAGAGAGGGAGAGAGAAAGGGAGAAAGAAAGAGAGAGAGAGAGAGGATAGATTATAGACAGACAGATGATAGACGGACAGGAGAGGGAGAGAGACAGAGAGAGAGAGAAAGGGAGAAAGAAAGAGAAAAATAGGGAGAGGGAGAGAGAGAGAGAGAGAAAGAAAGGGAGAAAGAAAAAGTAGGGAGAGGGAGAGAGAGAAAGGGAAAAAGAAAGAAAAATAGGAAGAGGGAGAGAGAAAGGGAGAGAGAGAGAGAGAGAGGATAGATTATAGACAGACAGATGATAGACGGACAGGAGAGGGAGGGAGAGAGAGGAGAGAGAAAGGGAGAAAGAAAGAGAAAAATAGGGAGAGGGAGAGAGAAAGGGAGAAAGAAAGAGAAAGAGAGAAGAGAGAGAGAGACTGAGGGATTCAGTTTGAGTCCTTCCCGATCAATCCCGGACTCTTCTTCGCCCCAGTTCACTCCCAAAGTCGTGGCGTTTTGTAAGGAAAAGCGGAAAAGGAGGAAAGACTTCAGCGACTCAAAGAAAGACAGGATTTTAATCTAACGAACAAATGCATCCATTTCATTCCAACGAGCCTTTGCGGGTTGAACAAAGGCGGTTCTCCTTGCTGGGAAACATAGGCGTGATTCTCGGGGAACCGGTGGTGAAGGGAGAGCGGTAACCATGGGCAGGTAGTCCTCGACTTACAACACTTTCATTTAGCGACCGTTCACCGAAGTGACCACGGCACGTTCTTCAGAGTTAACGGCTTTTGTAAGCATCCTCGGGATGGCGGGATCAAAATTCAGGCGGGCGCCTATTGATGACGGTCGCGCCCCCTTTGCGCTCTGCTGACGAACCAAGTCAAGGGGGGTGGGGGGGGGACCAGTTTCACTTAACAACCGGGTTACTTATTTAACAAGTGCAATGATTCACTTAACGACTGCGGCAAGAAAAGTAATAGAAATTGGGTGGGGCGCTACATTGCGGTCGTAAATCGAGGACTACCTGTACAATGGCCGTAGGGCTGTATCTGGGCAAGGCTGCCCTGGGGGGGGGGTCTTCATCCAAAGCCCCCTTTCCTACCAAGATGGCGATACTCCCGACGTTGTATGAGACGGCGTGGGCCGAAGCAGCCTTGCAGAAAGTCCGGCGTTGCCCCCCTACGCAAATATTTTTATTTCCTGCCTCCTCAGAACAAAAAAGGGCAACGTTCACATGATACGACATTGGGCCGGGCGTGGGAAAGCCTGCGCTGGGCTCTGGAGGCTCGTTGGCAAGGAGTCGAAATCTATCCCGCCGAAGCTGGGGAGGTTGGCCGCGTTGGGCTGTACGATGCTCAGAAGGTCTCGGGGCAGCTGACGCTTAACCCCCACGGCTTCCAGCTGCTTTTCGTCCGCCGGGTTCTGAGAGGAGGAGGGAAAGAGAGAAAGAAAGAAAGAAAGAAAGAAAGAAAGAAAGATCAGAAACATCAATCAGAATAGAGCGGGAAGGGACCTTGGAGGTCTTCTAGTCCAACCCCCAGCTCAATTAGGAGACTTTATACCCTTTCGGACAAAAGGCTGTCCAATCTCTTCTTTTAAAGGCCCAGTGATGAGGGAGGGAGGGAGGGAGGGAGGAAGGAGATGGATGGGTGGAAGGAAGGAGAAATAGATGGAACGAAGGAGGGATGGATGGATGGATGGAAGGAAGGAAGGAAGGAAGGAAGGAAGGAAGGAAGGAAGGAAGGAAGGAAGGAAGGAAGGAAGGAAAGGAAGGAGATGGATGGGTGAAAGGAAGGAGAAATGGATGGAAGGAGAGATGGATGGATGGATGGATGGATGGAAGGAAGGAAGGAAAAGAAGGAAGGAAGGAAGGAAGGAGATGGATGGGTGAAAGGAAGGAGAAATGGATGGAAGGAGAGATCGATAAATGGATGGATGGAAGGAAGGAAGGAAGGAAGGAAGGAAGGAAGGAAGGAAGGAAGGAAGGAAGGAAGGAAGGAAGGAGAGATCGATAAATGGATGGATGGAAGGAAGGAAGGAGATGGATGGGTGGAAGAAATGGATGGAAGGAAGGAGAGATGAATGGATGGATGGATGGATGGAAGGAAGGAAGGAAGGAAGGAAGGAGATGGATGGATGGATGGATGGATGGATGGAAGAAAAGAAGGAGACAGATGGGTGGAAGGAAGGAGAAATGGAAGGAAGGAAGGAGAGATGGAAGGAAGGAAGGAAGGAAGGAAGGAAGGAAGGAAGGAAGGAGATGGATGAATGGGTGGAAGGAAGAAGAAATGGGTTGAAGGAAGGAGAGATCGATAAATGGATGGATGGAAGGAAGGAAGGAAGGAAGGAAGGAGATGGATGAATGGGTGGAAGGAAGAAGAAATGGGTTGAAGGAAGGAGAGATCGATAAATGGATGGATGGAAGGAAGGAAGGAGATGGATGGGTTGGAGGAAGAAATGGGTGGAAGGAAGGAGAGATGGATGGATGGAAGGAAAGGAAGGAAGGAAGGAAATGAATGGATGAATGGATGGATGGATGGATGGAAGGAAGGAAGGAAGGAAGGAGATGGATGGATGGATGGAAGGAAGGAGAAATAGATGGAAGGAAGGAAGGAAGGAAAGCAGAATAAGAGAATAACACAGTTGGAAGGGGCCTCGGAGGCCTCCCGGAGATTCGAGTAAAGCCTGCAGAACCCGGGGAGGCCAAAAACACCCCCACCCCACCGGCCGTGATGCAGGAAACTGACTAGGCCACGCCCACCATGGCCACGCCCACCCAGCCACTGGACAGAGGACCCCTTGCTAAAATATTTGAAGCCCACCCCTGCAAAAATCTCACCTTCGGGAGGTTGTATTTCTCCCGCAAATGAGCTCTGAGAGAAGCACGGTGAGCTTTCTGCTGGGCAAAGGCTGCGTCTCGCTCGACCCTGGAGAAGGAGAAGGAGAAGGAGAAGGAGAAGGAGAAGGAGAAGGAGAAGGAGAAGGAGAAGAAGAAGAAGAAGAAGAAGAAGAAGAAGAAGAAGAAGAAGAAGAAGAAGAAGAAGAAGAAGAAGAAGAAGAAGAAGAAGGGAAAGGAAACCGTAAAAGTGTGGCATCGATCTCTCATCACACTCACACCCCAAACACAAAACCACACACCCCGAATGCGTAGCCAGGCACTGTTTCTCCTGGGGGGGGGGGGAATCTTCCCTCCTTTTATGTTTCTTCTACAGAATTGGGAGATTTTATAACCTGAAGAAGACACTAAACGGTTTTATTCCCAACTGTTTCATCAGAAGCAAAAAAAAAAGCGACTCTGGGAATTTGGCGCCGGGAAACTGACTAGATCAAAGACAGTATGCTCTGGTATCGATGCCAGGAAATTGGACTAGAGAGTAAAAAGGTAAGGAGGGGAGGATGAAGGGATACCTATCAATCTATTCCTTCTTTCCTTTCTTCCTCACTCCCTATCTGTTTATCTCTTTTCCTTGCATTCCACACTCCCTCTTTCTTCCTTATCGCCATCTATTTATGTATTTTATATTTTTTTTCTATTATCTCTCTCTTTATCTATCTATCAATCTATCTAATCTTATCTTTTTCCTCGCTTCCTTTTCTTCCTCCCTCTCCCTTCCCTATCTCCATCAATTTATTATCCAATTTATTTTATCTATTTATAATCTATCTAATCTATCCATCTTTTCCTTGCTTTCCTTCCTTTTTCTTCCCTCCCTCTCTTCTTTTCCTATCTCCATTTTAATATCTACCAGTATCTATCTATCTATCTATCTATCTATCTATCTATCTATCTATCTATCTATCTATCTATCTATCTTTTTTCCTTTCCTTCCTTTCATTCCACACTTCTCTATCTCCAACTATTTATTTTTATATTTTATAATCTATCTCTTTTCCTTGATTTCTTTACTTTTTCTTCCCTCTCTCTCTTCTTTTCCCATCTCCATTTTAATATCTACTGGTATCTATTTATCTACTGGTATCTCTCTATTTCTATCTATCTTTCTATCATCTCTTTTTCCTTTCCTTCGTTCCTTCTCTATCTCCAACTATTTATTTTTATATTTTATAATCTATCTTTTCCTTGATTTCTTTCCTTTTTTCTCCCTTTCCTTTCGCCATCTATTTTATATTTTCTGTCCACCCACCCACATCTATCTATCTATCTATCTATCTATCTATCTATCATCTATCTATCTATCTATCTATCTATCTATCTATCTATCATCTATCTATCTATCTATCTATCTATCATCTATCTATCTATCTATCATCTATCTATCTATCTATCTATCTATCATCCATCCATCCATCCATCCATCCATCCATCCATCCATCCATCCATCCATCTATCTATCTATCTATCTATCTATCTATCTATCATCTATCTATCTATCTATCTATTTCAACTACTTATATAGCTATTTAGCAGTTCAATTTCCAAGAGTTTGTTTGGCTGCCTCCTAATTATACCAAAGTGTGAATGAAGTGCACTTACTTCTGCCTCGGTTGGGCCTGTATCTTGACCGGCTCCCAGCTGTGGCTTCTTTGGACTCCCATGCCTTTGTCCTTGGTGGAATCCGTTGAGAAGCCGCAGAGCAGTTCTTTGACCGTGTCCCCAAAGCCCGATCTCATGGTAAGGACGGGAGCCGAGTGGAGAAGGAGAGGCTGTTGACACTCAGAACTGAAAAGCAATGCAAAGCAGCTTCGTATAAAAGACGCGCCCAAAAATAATTTCCTCCCTCCGTCGGAAACGGAGCAAAAGCCTATATCCCAACCGATATTCTCGTTTTCCATAAAAACGATGGGACTCACGGAGGTAGATCTCCCAAGATAGTTCAGCTTCTCTTGGCGTTAAGGTAGATCTTCCCTCTCCGGATGTGGCCAAAGGATGATTTAAAAACCTTGTCTGCTCAAGATCTTTTAAGTGGAGATCAGGAGAAACAGGTTTTCCTTGATCCATTCGTGCGACAGCTGGCAAGACAGATGGTCCGGTGAGTGGAGCTGCTAGGTACGTGCCCTTGTCTGGAGAACAGCCAGCTTCAGGTATTCGGGTCTTTCTCGGATAAAACAGCAAAGGTACTAGTCCTCAATGGATTTGGGCCCAAGAGAACCAGGGCTAAAAGCAGATCCCAAACTATCTTTCTTTTTTTTTTTTTTAAAGGGTTGAGAGCTGGTCTTCAACACCTTAAGGACAAATAAGATTTATCACAGGTAGGAGGAAGGGAGAGAGTTTGGGTTAAGGCGCGAGGCTTGGAACGGGGAGACTGGGAGTTCTAGTCCTGCCTCGGATGACCTTTGGGCCAGCCACTTCCTTTCAGCCCTAAGGAGGGGGGCAATGGCAAACCTTTTTTCTGAAAAACCTTGCCAAGAAAACTGCAGGGGTTTGTCCAGGCAGTTCCCGAAGATCAGAGACGATTGAAAAGAAGGAACAGAGAGAGGAGAGAAATACAGAGAGAAAAATTAGATAATTAGATGAATAGAGATGGATGGATGAATAGATAGATAGATAAATAGATAGATAGATAATGTGATATAAAGATAGATTAGATAGATAATAGATAATATGAGATAGATAGATAGATAGATAGATAGATAGATAGATAGATAGATGATAGATAGATAGATAGATATAGATAGATAGATAATATGGGATGGATGGATGGATAATAGATAATGTGATAGATAGATAGATAGATAGATAGATAGATAGATAGATAGATAGATAATATGTGATATAAAGATAGATGGATAATAGATAATATGTGATATAAAGATAAATTAGATGGATAATAGATAATATGTGATAGATAGATGGACAGACATAGATGGATAATAGATAATATGTGCTATAAAGACAGATTAGATGGATAATATGTGGTAGGTAGGTAGGTAGGTAGGTAGACAGACAGATAGATAGATAGATAGACAGACGGATAGACAGACAGATAGATTAGATGGATAATAGATAATATGTGATAGATAGATAGATGGATGGATAATAGATATGTGATATAGATTAGATGGATAATAGATAATGTGTTATATAGATTAGATGGATAATAGATAAAATGTGATAGAGAGGATAGATGGATAATAGATATGTGATATAGATACGATAGATTAGATTGGTAATATAGATATGTGACAGACAGATAGATTCCCACAATTCCTTGACATATAATACTAGAAACATTTATTAAAATAATGACAAGAGGAAAGGATTAGCACGGCCCGTGTGAAAATTGCTTAACGCTTATCAAACAAAACTAAAACGACAGCCCTGGGCTTTGCTCTCTAAAGCAAGCCTTTGCAGCACAATGACACACAATCCCACCCCCACCCCCCCCCAGAGGGACAAAAGGTTTATAGAAGAAGCTGAAGGAGCAGCTGCAGCGGGCAGGACTTGGGTTTTAAGCTCCTTACATCGAGCATCGAAGGGGGAAGGAAGCTGGGGATATCGTGATCTCAGCTCCCCATTTTTTTTCTTGAACTGGATGGTTAGCCTTAAGTTGTCTCCAGCTAAGATGCTCTTCCCTGAAACAGCAATGAAAATAATACAGCAGAGAGGTTACAGGGGGGAAACAAATTTGACAAACTAGCACCTGGTATATAGTCTTGGACTTACGACGGCAATCGGGACCAGAATTTCGGTCGTCAAGCAAGGCGTTTGTTAAACTGAGACACTGCTGACTTTTTTTGTTGTTGTTATTCAGCCAATTTTTAATACGCACTTGATCTTGCTAATTTGCAAAGCTTGAGACAAATTTAGCCGTTCGGGCTTCCTGCTTTTGTATAAAATTTAGAACGGGGAATTAATTTACAATATTTTCTTAGAACAAGAAAAGACAGCCCGCACCTCCAGATCTAATGCAGGCAGTCCTCGACTTACCACAATTCATTTAGTGACCATTCAAAGTGACGAGGGTGCTGAGAAGAAGTGACTTATGACCGTTTTTCACACCTACGACGGTCGCAGTGCCCCCCGTAAGGTGAGGTCAACCTGTATGGCATTTGTCCCGATCAAAAAAAAAATGTTTTATAGGTGGCATTTACCACCAGCAAGACTGGCAAAGATATTTAAAAACATGTCCACCAAATGTTCGAAATGCAATCAGATATCAGGTACCGCTATCATATGTGGTGGTCATGTCCAAAGGCCAAAAATAATATTGGACAAAAGTACATACATGGGTAGAAGAAAAACAAAATGGTAAAGTAACATATAGATTTAAAACCAGAAATATTTTTGTTGGGTATTTTAACCAGAAAAGTACAATAAAGAGAATACATATTTAATTTTACGCAGCGAGATTTGTTTTCACACAACAGTGGAAAAATGAAGAGATCTCTACTGATGAAAGTGTAATAATAATAATAATAATAATAATAATAATAATAATAATAATAATAATAATAATAATAATAATAATAATAATAATAATAATAATAATAATAATAAAAAATGTGCAGAGATGGATAGATGATTTAACACTCAAAATAAAGGAGAAGGAAGAAACAGAATATTTTTTAACACGGGACTCATTTTACCCGACAGAAACAGAAATTAGAAACTTAAAAGTTTAAGAGAATGATTAACTATATAATGAAGATCTATTAGTATGGATAAGCAAATACTATTATTATTATGTGATTATAAATGCTATGAATATTGTATTTTTCAAAACTAGCTGTACCCAGACAACACACTGTTCATGTAGCTGTTGAGTGTTTGTGCTCACTAAAGAAAAATGCATAAATAAAATATTTTTAAAAATGGTATGCTAAAAAAGAGAAAAAAAAAAGAGAAAAGAGAAAGCATAAACGGATAAATTTTTCCTATCCCGAATAGAAGCATACTGGGACAAGGAACACAATTGGACACCTGGAATTGTTATGTGTGTTGCCAGAAATAATTATAATTATCGGTCGCACACTCAGCCAGATGTTTAGACTATATCTGGCATTTTTGCCTGCCTCTCGGGTCTTTCCCAAGGACCCGGGATAGGCAGACGTGGCCGACTGATGGTTTCGGCGCAGGATTTCAGCTATCCCAAACCGAGCTGCCTTTGGCAATTGACCGATCGGGATTTTGTCAATGCCGACGGTGTTCAATGATTATGATGGTTTGTCGCAAAGTTAGTTAGCGTCACTAACTGTGGTGAGAGGAGAGAGAAAAGCGAAGAAACAGGAAGCGTTAACACCCAGCACAGAGCAAACTTCATTGGACGTGGCCTTTTTATTTTTCCCAGGACTGTACAAAATTCATATAAAATTCCGGCATTTGAAACGGGGGTGCGGTTTGTTCTCCCCAAAAAATAATCGTCCGACAACCGCAAAATCCACGCAGGGTAGAGAACCGGACAGAGGGGGGGGGGGGTGGAACAGTAGCATTATTTACAGAGGGAGGAAAATGGCACAAGATATCCTGCGTGTTTTATATATAATTTATATATACAGATATATTATATATATATATATATATATATTTATATTTTATAGAGAGATATTTACAGACTATTTCACATATCCACAAGCTTTATAAGGTAACAAAAAAAGGGAGGGAACCTGGAGAGGAGGAGATCTCAAAAGGTTTTTTTTCTGTGTTCTCCGGACAGTTGGAAAAGCACCCAAAATGGAGAAAAGATGTGTCGGCCACCACAGGGGCCAAATAGGTATTGAGAGGGGGGGGGTTGGGGTTTCAGGAAACGAAGCCAAGAAGCCCAACGGGTCACCGGCTGATGTCCCGGTTCGAATCCCAAGCTTTTGGGGCAGGCTGTAGTTGGAGGAGGCTGAAGAAGGGATGCTTGAGGGCCTCGGAGAGGGTCACCCTTTTGGCCGGTTCGTATTCTAGCATGCCCTCCAGGAGGTCGAAGAGCTGGTGATGTTCTACGGCTTCGGACGCCAAGTATCTCTGGAAAGAGAAGCGGAGAGGAAGGGCTAGGAGGAAGAGTGGGGTGAAGTGGGGCGCCCGTTAAAAAACGGTTAAGCTGGTGGGGCTGGAGGAACAGAAATCTGCCACACGCCTTTGGATTAAGGCTGATGAGCACCCGCCTTTATCTCCCTTGACCCGCTGCCAAGGACCTAGTTGGCAACAAGCTTTGCAAGGCCACACGGAGCAGAGTCAAAACGGAGCTTCAGAATTTAAACCAACCAGAACGAACAAAGTTGCTTCCTGCAAAGGCTCACTCCTTTATATCTTATGGGAGGGGCCAATCATCTCCAAGCCTTACTCCTGAGTCGCCCCTTTTTTTCTTAACTGTTCTTGCCTTCTGACAGCTCTGCACATACACACACTGGGAACAGGCTCCCTCTGTGCCTCACTGACATCAGTCTCTGGAGGCTCCGGGGTAAGCACATAACTCCCCGATGGCCCAGGCCCCCATCTCTGCCTCCGACGCAGAGCCTTCCCCAGACTCTTTCGTCTGCTGCCAGCTCTGCAGGCTGCCGGCGGACCACAACACTCCTGTTGTGGCTCCGTTGCCTGAGCCTGAGTCATCAGCAGGGGAGGACTCTGAGAGTGAGGGAGAGGAGTTGGCAAGGCCTCCTTCTCCAGGACTCTCCTCTCTGGCAATGCCTCCGGAGGACACCGAAGGGCAGGAGATAGGCCCAGAGCCAAGCTCGTCCCCGCAGCCACAGGAGGACATTGATGAGGGGAGTGAGTTTTGGTTGGATCCTCGCCAGCGTCGGAGAGACAGGAGAGCCCAGCAGAGGAAAAGGCGTGGTCGTGATTAGCTGGTGGACCACACCTCACAGGCTATAAAAGAGAGGGATTGCAGCCTGTATCTTTGTGACGAACAAAACAAAGATTCATGGATCCCAGTTTTGAATCGGCCCTGCATCTCAGCTCTGAACATTTTGGTGGTGTGTATGTGACTGACCTATTAATAAAGACGTTGGCAAGCGGCTGCGGATTGCTGCCAAACTTTGTTATCAGCTTACTTGGTTGCCTGCCAGTTCATTAGACTCTGATTGTCTGAGGGCTGGGAACGGGGCCAGAACATCTCCTTCGTTGAAGGAAAAGGCTGGGTGGTTTGTCAGAGAGGGCATTCCTGCGTGGGGTCGGGCTAGAGCAGGGGTCTCCAACCTTGGCAACTTTAAGACTTGTGGACTTCAACTCCCAGAACTCCCAGAATTCAACTCTGGGAGGATCTCTAAGGTCCCTCCCGCTTCTGGGATTTTATATAGCTGGAGGAGGAGGAGGAGGCATGGACAATGGCAAATGACAGATAATCCGCTCGTTTAGTGACCAACGGGGCTGAAGTAAGCGATTTAGGCCTGTTTTTCACACTTAACAATGTCCCCATTGGTCACAAGATCATAATCTAGACACTCGGCTGACTGGCACGTTATTTATCACAGGATGATGTATTATTATGGTTTCCTGAACGAATCAAAACTTGGTTGGCTGATGGGACACAGGGACAGGGCCCCGGCTTACCCGGAGCGGCTTGCAGTTTTCGCGCACGTAGCGCCCCGCAGAGGTATTCTCATCCCAGTCTAAATGTCCGTGGTAGAAATATTTCTGCTTCCTAAACCAGGGGTGGGGAAAAAAACAGAAAAACGTCACATGGGTGGTACAAAGGGCCAGTGTGCGCCGCTCTGTGGTTTTTTTTTACGAAGTATACAAATGCAGGTAAACCTTTGACATATGATCGTTTGTTTAGCGAGGAAGAGGAGGGAGGAAGGCTGTGAGGTCCTTGGTGCTCTCTGAGCTTAGTGATTTTCTTGCAAATGTTTCGTTAACCGACTGGGTAATATCATCGGTGCTAGAAGAGAGTGAAGCTGATGATGTCACCTGGTTGTGTCATGAGACTTCTGCAAAAATACCCCCCACGATGCCCAGGGAGAACCAAGGACCCCACAATTCTCCTCTTCCTCCTCCTTCTAGCACTGATGACGTTCCCTAGCTGGGTCATGAAACATCTGCAAGGACCCACACACACACACACACACACAGTTCAACCCTGAACTACGAAGATCCCCTTTTAACTGTCTCAGCGTGGATAGCTCAGCAGACTAAAAGCATTGTAATGAAACACCAGCTGTCTGCAATTACTGGAAGTTCGAATCTCACCAGGCTCAAGGTTGACTCAGCGTTCCATCCTTTCTAAGATAGGTAAATTGAGGACCCAGTTTGTGGGGGCAATAAGATGACTTTGTATAAAATATACAAAAGTATGAAGGCTATTGCTTAACGCTTTGTAAGCCGCCCTGAGTCTCCGGAGAAGGGCGGCATATATATCAAATTAAATAAATAAATAAATAAATAAACAAACAAACTTCTCCTCCTAATCCAAAGCCGCTCGAGTTCCAAGCCTTTTTTTTAATTGAAAAAATTTTACAAATACGAATTTTTCCCCCATTTCCCCCCCTTCCCCCCTAACCCTCCCCCCCCTTGACTTCCCAAGGTGAAATCCAAATCAAATCATAACACACCATACAGTTCCCCCCAACTAATCTACTCCCTGTCTTTACTATAAATTTCTACATGACATTCAACTAAAAGCTATCTGATACTTCCTTGTTTGATATTTATTCTGCACATATATTATCCATTTCTTCCATTCCCGCACAAAAGTTTCTTGAGCCCGGTCCTTTAAATATGCTGATATCTTTGCCATTCCAAGCCTTTTCAACCTTCCAAGTTCCAAGCCTTTTCAACCTTCCCTGAGGATCGTACCCCCTCCTTCCTCTGCCCCCCAACACTCTTACCTTGTTTTTCGGATCATCCGGGATGGGATGGGGCCTAGGATACGCTCCATCATAGCCAGGTGTTCGCGATTGTCATGGGTCTACAAGGGGGGGGGGGGGAAGAGAAGTTTTAGTTGGTGAAAAAAAAAAAAGGAGAAGACCTGGAATGGCCTGATTTTGGTCGGGCTCACCACTTCTTCCTGCCTCCAATGGCTCCTACCTGCCACACTCACCTGGAACAAGGTGAAGCCCATATAATACTCGAAGATAATACAGCCGACACTCCAAACGTCACAAGGTTGGGTCCAGCCAAGTTCTGTTGCAGCAAAAAAAAAAAAAAAAAGGAGTTTCGGAGTCTGCATTTGTGGTATTCAGAGTCCGACCCGGAGCTGGGAGGAGCACCGAGGTATAATTACTGACCTAAAATGACCTCAGGTGCCCGGTAGTGCCGCGTGGAGACGATGGTGCTGTGATGCTCGTGATCGAAAGTGGCACTGCCAAAATCCACCACCCGAATGGCTGTGTTCTTGATGCTGCGCTCATCACGTTTCTGGGAGGGGAGGGGGAGGGAACAGGATTGAAAAAATTTAGTGACCGGTCCCCTGCCCAGTTGCTGGGTGGGCGTGACCATGGGGCCGTGGCCTGCTCCTGCACCATGCGAGGGAGGCGTTTTTGCCCTACCCAGGCTCTGAAGGCTTTTCTTGAGCCTCCAGGAGGGCTTCTCCCGGACTCTGGAGGCCGGAAACGTGCCCATTTCTGGACTTCCGGGAGGCCTGTTTTTTGCCCTCCCCAGGCCCCAGAGGCTTTCCTTGAGCCTCCAGGAGGGTGAAAACGGTCTTCCCCGGGTTCCAGAGGCTTTCTGGACTTCTGATAGGCCCATTTTTCACCCTTCCAGAGCCTCCGCGCTGGCCCTGTACTTCCCTCGCATCCAAAACTGGCCGCGTGGAGACTCCTGGGAGGGTTGGGATGTAAAATTAGCATCCGGTTCTCACGAACCGGTCAGAACTGGCTGAATCCCACCCCTGGGGAGGGAAAAGTTGGAGTTAGCAGCCAGGACGATGTTCTCCCACCTTCATGCCAAACCCAAAGGAGCACTGAAGGGGAGGGAGGCCATACCAGAGAAGGAGACATTCCCGGTG
The DNA here is from genome assembly GCA_030761175.1 of Masticophis lateralis. Taxonomy (NCBI): domain Eukaryota; kingdom Metazoa; phylum Chordata; class Lepidosauria; order Squamata; family Colubridae; genus Masticophis; species Masticophis lateralis. Next base: position 10,115,730 of record JAUDYJ010000017.1, on the reverse strand, counting down.
ACGCAAGCTCACCTTTTCCAGGTTGTAGGTCATCTCGTAGTCCGAATTGACGAACAGGATGTTCTCCGGCTTCAGGTCTGTATGGGTGAGCTTGTTCTCGTGTAGAACTGGGAGGGAGAGAAAGGGTAAGAGAAAGGGAGGGAAGGAAGGAAGGAGGAGGAGAGAAAGGAGGGGGAATGGAGAAGAAAGTTACAAAGATAGGGCGGACGGACAGAAGGAGAGAGGGAGGTTGATAGACACAGACAGACAGAAATAGGGAAGGGAGGGAGGGAAGAAGAAGGAGAGAGAAAAATGGAGAGGAAATGGAGAGAAAAGATATAAAGATTGGAAGGAAGGAAGGGAGGGAGGGAGGGAGGGGAGGTTGATAGACAGACAGATGGAGAGAGGGGAAGGGAGGGAGGGAAGGAAGGAAGTGGAGAGAAAAAATGGAGAGGAAAGATACAAAGATAGGAAGGAAGCAAGGTGGGAGGGAGGGAGGGGAGGTTGATAGACAGACAGATGGAGAGAGGGGAAGGGAGGGAGGAAAGAAAGGAAGTGGAGAGAAAGAGTGGAAGGAAATGGAAAGATACAAAGATTGGATGGATTGAGCAATGGAAGGGAGGGAGGAAGGGATTGGTAGACACAAAAATAGACAGATGGTGATAGGGGAGGAGGGGAAGAAAGGAAGGAAGGAAAAGATTGATAAGGATAGATGGATGCTCATTTAGATTGACAGGTAGGTAGGTAGATGAGTGGATGGAGGGAGGGAGGGAAAGGAGGAAGACCCACGTTTCCATGCACCCTTCTACATTCAAAGTCACTGCCAGCTAAGGCATCGTAAATCCTTATTCAAATTCAAAACAATGACCCCCTCCCTCCTCCTCTTCTCTCAGCCCTCTCCTCCCTGCCCTTCCCACCCCGGACACTCACATCTGACCGCCTGGCACACTTGGTAGGCCATATGCCTGATTTGGTGGAGCGGGTAGGGCAGGTAGTTGTTATCCTTCAGGAAGTCGAACGTGCTGAGGCCCAGGAGCTCAAAAGAGATGCACATGTGGCCGTGATAGTCAAACCAGTCGTACATCTGGACGCAGAGGCTGAAAGGGGAAACAGAGGCAAAGAGGAGGAGGGGGTTGGAAAGAGGGAAATGAACTTTTCAAAAATTGAGGTCAGTCTGGACTGAAATATGGAGCACAGCTATGGGTAAAAGTGAAGGAAGCAATGGCCGCAGCCAATAAAAATTCGTTCGTTCGGTCGCTTCAAGAGCGGGTTCGTGACTCTGAGAGACTCTGTGCCAAGTTTGGCCCTGTACTGCATTTGGAAACGAGTTACGTGGCAGCTTGCCAAGCGAGATGAGGTCTGTGTTGATGAGTGTTCCTTTGAAAGACTGTCTGGACAGGCTTTGCTGACTGTGAATGAAAGGAATTCACAGTCGGGTAAATAAAAAGAGGTTTTGCCGGGACCTAGACTCTGCTTCCTGCTTTTTAAGGGAACCTGGGTCGGAACAAGTATGGGTAAGTCCTAGACTTACAACGGAGAGCAAACCTTCCAGCGTAGAGAGACGTGGTTGCTGAGCGTCTGATTTTAAACGGAGAGCAGACCGTTCGTCGTAAAGAGACGTGGTCGCTGAGCACCTGATATTAAGGCCTCTTTTCTTTTTTGCCCCCCATGCTCCTTCAATCACATGGTCATTAAATGAAACTTTGCTTGCTGGGAAGGTCATCAATGGTGCTCAGGTGGCCCCTGGGATGTTGCAACCATCATGAATACATGGCCAAGCGCCTGTATTTTGACTGCAAGACCCTTCCAGTCTCCCCGGGGTCACAAGAGCGAGGACCGGCTGAAAGTCACTTTTGTCAGCAAGGCTGTGATTTTGAATGGCCGTTTAAAGGAACGGTCGTAAGTCGAGGACTGCCTGTAGTGCTGACTCACTTCGGAAACGACACAATCTCCAGCAGAGGCTTCTGCTGGTTTTCTGGCCCAGGAACCAACCGTCTGTTGCAAGGTGGCACTGAAGGCCGGGCATTTTGGACCAAAAATGAACCAAACGTACATTTGAGCCTCTTTCTCACCCAGGAGGGGGACTAAATCCAACTTACTTTTGGTTGTTGGGATCTTTCTCGTTAATTTTCTCCAGCACGTTGATCTCCAAGCGAGCGGCTTCTTTGTATTTCTCGACGTTCTTGATGATTTTGAGAGCCACCCGGGTGTTGCCCCTGGGGAGGGGAGGGGGGAGGGAGGGAGGGAACCACGGAGAAGGTAAGAAATGGGATTGAGGTCCCAGGAAAGTAACCAGGGCAGGCGGACATACCCAGCCCTGCTTGTAAAATGCACTTCTCTGCTCTGCTCTGGCGTAATAAAGGCCAAGACAGACCAGCTTGGCACATTGATGCTCAACCATAGTTTGTTTGTCTTAAGGAATTGGTTGGCTGGGGAATTCTGGGAGTTGAAGTCCAGGCCTCTTAAAGTTGCTCGAGTTTGAGAAACACTGGATCTATATTCTATCTACCTACCTATCTTCCATCCATCATCCATCATCCATCCATCTATCTATCTCCCATTACCTATCTACCTTATCTCTTATCTATTCTATATCTATCTTCCATTATCTACCTTCTTTTATCTTATATATTATCTATGATCCATCATCTATGATCCATTATCTACCTTATTTCTTACCTCTTATCCATCTACCTATATCTATCCATCTTTCTATCTATATTTATCTATCTATTCTATATCTATCTTCTATCTTATCTTATTTTTATCTTATATCTTTTCTATGATCCATCATCTACCTATCTATCATCCATTATCTACCTTATATCTTATCCATCTATCTATATATCTACTGTATCTATAGCTGTCTACCTAAATCTGTATCTATCGTCTATCTATTCTTATCATCTATCTATCCTGGACCTATCGATAGGTCCATAGGACCTATCCTATAGAGCTTTCTTATCAATCTTTATCGATTATCTATCATTTTATCCATCCATCTCCAATCTGTTTCTATTTCTTCTGTAACTATCATCTATTTCGAACTATGTCTGTTATCTTCTCTATATCATCCATCCATCCATCCATCCATCCATCCATCCATCCATCCATCCATCCAACCAATCTCTCTCTCTCCCCCACCTCCCCGCTCCGTCTGTTGGTCTGATTCTATCTAACTCTCCATCTTGGATCTGTGGTGGCCATCCAGTTTAGGAGGAAAATCTGGAGCCAGCTGGACTTTTCAGCAGCCCGAGTTTCCGCTCACCTGCGGTGATCGATGCACTGCACCACGCGACCGAAGGTGCCTTCCCCGAGAGTGGTGATGATTTCATCTGCAGAGGAAAGGAGACAGAAGAGATTTGGGGGCAGGGGAGGGGAGAAGAGGAGAGGGTGAGACGCAGGGCCTGGATATCTGAGGGCCAAGCAACAAAACATCACCACCAAAAATAAATAAATAAATAAATAAGTAAAAAAAGAGGCTATCTTGGCCAGTCCCTAACTTCGCTTCGGATATCAATACAGAAAGAAATCAAATGGGAGGGAGGGAGGGAGGGAAGGAAGGATAGAGGCAAAAAGGGAGAAAAGGATGCTTAAAAGAAAAAAAAAAAAAGACTGGTTTGGTCTTTTATTTAAAAAAAAAAAACACTGCGAAGAGAGAGAGGAAATAAAACAACACAACAAACGAGGAAAAGGGGGGAAGCTAAGAACAATTCTGTAACTGCGATGGAAGCTTAACTAGAGAGACGAGATTAATGTTACGATTTCGCAGTACATCTCTCTTGCAGACAGTCGCCGACCCGATAGATGAGGTGGCCTTCCACGTCGACTTCCACGTTCTTGGCTCTCCTCCTGCTGCCGGGACGACTTTGCTGCTGGGGAGGCCCCGCAAAAACGCAGCGGCGGTGGTGGTGGTGGGGCGGAGAGGGGAGGGTTTTCATTCATTCATTCATTGTTTTCACCCGGGCGGCGAAGGGGGGAAGCCAGCCAAGTGGACACGGTGGGCCCGTGGCGGATATGGAGGTGGTGGCGGTGGCGGGATGAATTCCAGGCCAAGTTCATAACGGCACAGAGGCGTATAGGTATAAACAATATACAACACACGTGAACAATAAGAGGGGTGGCAAGGGAGGAAAAGCAACGCTCAACACACACACACACACACACACACACTCTTGTGCGCCCGCCGGCTCAGGGTGGTCTTTGCAGGTGGTCCTCGACTTACGACTACAATCGAGCTCCACCCCCAAAGCGAGATGTTTATTAAGTGATCTCTGCCCGCCCCCCCCCCGTTCTCCCCCAGCTACGGATCCCAAAGAACACAGCGCACACAAAGTGTGACCCGCTGACGGGCCACAACAATCCCCTTTTTACGACCTTGCCACCGCTGTTAAGCTAGTCAAATGGTTGTTACGTGAATCATGGCTTGTAAGGAGGTTGCGAAAGGGAAATCGCGGGACACCCCCCCCCCAACCCGGGACGCTGTGACCATTGTAACTGTGAGTCGAGCGTCCGATGTAAATCGCGTGACCGTGGGGAATGCTTCAATGGTCATTAAGTGTGGAAAAGCGGTCATTTAAGTCCCTTTTATTCCCCAGTGCGGTTGTGACGTCACTAAAGTGAACGGTCGTAAGTCGAGGACTACATATATATATATATATATATATATATATATATATATATATATATATATATATATATATATATATATATAATATTTTTGCTGATAATACTATAAATAAAGGGAGGCTGTTATAGATCTATTTCGAGCTTATTTGCTCTCATCAGACAGTCATACCCTTACTGGGATTTGAAAATATATATATATATATATATATATTTATATATTTATATATTTATATATATAAAAATAAATAGGAATCATCCATCAAAGTTAGGGGGAGCATCTTCTGCAAGCGGGGTGCTGCCCGAGATGGGGACCCCGTAGGAAATACACATCAAGTAAAAGTCAGCGACGGAATGACAGAAAAAAGGCCCCCAGCCACCCCCTTCCTCCTCCTTTCCCAGGAACGGCTTTCTGGTGTTGGGGAGGGGGACAGTGGTGGGTTTAAAAATTTTTTGCTACCGGTTTGGTGGGTGTGGCCAGGTGTGACTGAGTGGGCGTGGCCAACATGACAGCACTCACACCCACTCAGTCACATGACCCGCCCCCACCTAGCCACGCCCACAGGAAAAGGTAGGAAAAATTTGGGAATTTCCACCTATCTACCCCAACCTTCCCTTCGCTAGTCGCCCACGTTTCCCCTCCTTTAGCGGACTGGCCCTAGCCACGCTTCCTCCCCCCCCCCACCGCCTCTTTATTTGGCCTGCTTATCTTCCGCGGCGGCTGGTCCAGACTCCGGAAGGCAAGCTGACCGGAGTTTTTGGTGGCCCCCCCAGCCAGCCGCCGCTGCTGGAAAACGACTGGCAAAAAAGCCTCTTTGAGAGCTGCTTTGTGGCTGTGGCGGTTGGCCGCAGGCCGCTGAAAAGAACCCAAAGTCGCGGAAACAGCTGCTGCCGTCGCCGCCATGTTCTCCGCGGACGCGCATCCCATTGGACTTGCAAGGCAATCGGATGTACAAAGAACATGGCGGCAGCAACGAACATGGCAGGCAGGCCAAGCAAGAGGCGACTGGTTCGGGGGCGTGGCCAGCCGGCCATCGCTACAAGTTCGGCAACCTTGGCCGAATTTCCACCAAGAGTTTGCGTGAATTGGCGCGAACTGACTGAATACCTCAGGACAGGGTAGATATATTCCAGTCCAAGCCTGTTCTAGAAGCGATAAGGGTGGGATTATTATATCCTCTCTGCTTCCTGATTTTCTGAACAGCCAGCCCAGTTTTTGACGCTGGTTGGAGGTGAACGATTTCCTAAATTCTCTTAAATTGGCTGCGGTTACACGACGCCTCCCTTAACAACTGCATTTTGGGGGTAAGTCAAGGACTGTGTGTATAGGCAGAAGACAGCTTCTAGACCACACACTGGGAAAACCAACCAAAAATAATAATAATAATTATAAAGATTTCGAAGAGGCCCTGCTGGGCCTAACGAGATTTTTGACACTTTCAGACCCGTTTTTGAAGGCAGAGAATTTTATGAAATGAATCGATGTTATCAACCCTCATCCCACTGTTGTAGTCTGCTCAGAAATTTATCCATCTATCCATCCACCCATCCATCCGATTTGTACGGCTGCCAAGCCAAGAATAAAAGAACAAGAAAAGAAAACGTACAGCAGGATCATCAAATCCAACCTGACTCACCCGAGACAGTGGGACGGCCAAACATATAAATGTAATCATAAATAAGTTTAATAAATTGGCCCGCAACTCCAGGGGAAAAGTTTGGGGGTTTTTAAAGGTTAATATGGTTGGACAAGATTAGCTTTGCTGGTGGCGGGAGTGCGGGAGAGGGGGGGGCTGCTTGATCATTTCAAAGAGCTACCACTGAAAAGACTCTGATTGGAAATGTTTTACTTTGAAGTTCTATAAAATAAATATATAGAAATAATATTCTGGATGATATGAAGGCCTTTAAAAGCTTAGTATCGTGCAGCAGAAGCTTTAGACAAGGGAATTCCTTAAAATCACATTTCCCCCCCCCCCCAAGCTTTCACTACCGCCAGTCCCAGAAAAAAAAATGTAAATTTCCAAGCAACTCAAAACCAACACGAATGTTCCTAGGACAGATTCGGATCCCATTCTGGGATGCCGATTTCCCACGAATCCAGAATGCCATTCTTAAGCGAATTCCAGAGCTCTGGAGAAAGCCGAAGCGATTCTGACCCTGGCTGGATCAAAGGGTCGGAAGAAGTAGAGATTACTCACCGAGGAGGAACGGCTGAAGGAGCGGCTTCCGTGACGTCTCCGTTGCCGTTTCCGCCGGTTGCTCTTGCAGTTCCGGTAACTGCCGTCCCGGGAACGTTGGTACTCATCCGAAGGGTGGTATTCGGGTTCGTAATAGGCATCGCCACCCCGGTCGCTGTAGCCGTCTCGCCGGTAATCCTCCAGGTATCGCCGGTCATAGGCACGTCGGTCGGACGAGTGATCGTCGTAACTGAGAGGAAGAGCGAGATTAAAGCGATCCAGAAAACGGACTTATGTCGTTGTTGTTGATCATTTAATGACACCATAATCCTTTGCAGGGTGGAATTGGGGTACAACACTTAATGATAGTCATAGGGAACAAATAAGCAATGATTCACTTAACAACTGAAGTGATTAACAATTAGGATTAACAATTAGGCTCAAACGGTTATAAAATTAGGCATGCCTCACTGAACAACTATTCTGCTTAGGAAGGGAAATTCTTGTCTCAATTCTGGTCAAGGACTACCTATAGAAGAGTTCGTTTAGTGACCGTCTAAAGTTACAGCGGCACTGAAAAAAATGGTTTATGGTCATTTTTCACACATTTGACCGTTGAGGCATCCCCATGGTCAAGTGGCCAAAATTCCGACGCTTAACAACTGACTCATACTTACAACGGTTTCACCGTCCCCAGGTCACGTTACCCCTTTGACAAGGACAGTCACAGATTCACTTAACCACCGTATGACTTTAACTTTTTAACTTTATAACTTTATAACTGTATAACTTTAACTGCAGTGGTTCATTTAATAACTTAATAACCGTGGCAGAAAGGTTGTAAAATGAAGCAAAACTCACTCAGCAACTGTCTCGGTTAGCAATGGAAATTTTGGGTTCGGCTGTGGTTGTAAGTTGAGGATTAACTGCATCGAAGCCTTCTCCTCGTAGGCTCCGTTTTGGGGACTCACTCACCTCCGGGATCGGACGTGATAGCTGTCCTCTCTGTGACGCCATCGCTCACTGCTACTCGAGTGGGAACGGCTCCGTCGCCGCTTGTGTTTACGGCTTCGGTAACACTCGCGGTAGCTGCCCCGGCTGCTGCGTTCCGAAGACAGAAACCTCCGAGAACGAGGCATCTGGCAAGGGGAGGAAAAGAATCAGAAGACCAACCGGAGAGGTTGGACCTTAAAAGTGGTAAGAAACAGCCAAAAAACAACAACAAACATGTACACAACCACCCTGCAAGGTAGGCCAGTTGGGAGGTTGCTGCTGCGAACCGGTAGTTGCAACCAGCACTATGCCGTCCTATTTAGTATACTATAGTATAATAGAGTACAGTAGAGTAGAGTAAGGTAAAGGTTTCCCTCACACATATGTGCTTGTCGTTCCCGACTCTAGGGGGCAGTGCTCATCTCCGTTTCAAAGCCGAAGAGCCAGCGCTGTCCGAAGGCGTCTCCATGGTCATGTGGCTGGCGTGACTCAACGCCAAAGGCGCACGGAACGCTGTTCCCTTCCCACCAAAGGTGGTCCCTATTTTTCTACTTGCATTTTTTATGTGCTTTCGAACTGCTAGGTTGGCAGAAGCTGGGACGATGAACGGGAGCTCAACCCCGCTAGGCGGCACCAGAGATTCGAACCGCTGAAGTGCCAACCTTTCGATCGATAGGCTCAGGGGCTAAGACACATCGCGTCCTTATTACTACGGTATAGTAGTATAGCCTTTATTGTCATTGTACATAATGTCTACAATGAAATTGGTTTAGCCTCCCTGGTGCAATCCATAACAGAAAATACAAAACATAAATAGTATAGAGAATAATCCCTATAAAGTAATTGAGGGGGAAAAAGACGAATCAAATGTTTCCATATGTGCGTGGAGTGACCGTTAGCTGCGTTTTTTAAGCCGTGCACATGCGTGCAAGCCGTGCACATGCGTGCTCACATTTTCGGTGCCGCCCACCTCTGAAAGCCGGGTCTAATTCTCAGGTTTTCCTACCTAACCTTCATTCCCCACCTCAACCTTTCAAAAAACGTTTTTATACATTTTGAGCCCATTCATTCATCACTTTCCTACATTCTCCCTCATGACCCTGTGAGGTAGGCCAGGCTTTATGGGAGGATCTTCGACTTATGACCGCCACGGAGCCCCACGTTGCTGTTGTTCAGGGAGACGTTCATGGGAATACTTGTCCCATTCTACGAGCTTCCTTGCCGCGGTTGTTAAGTGAATCACTGCAGCAATAAAAGGTTGTTAAGTGAATGCGGCTTCCCTCATTGACTTTGCTGGTTGGAAGGTCGCAAAAAGGGATCACAGGACACATACCCCCCTACACTACAACCGTTGTAAATACGAGTCAGTTGCCCAGCGGCTGAATTTGGATCATGGGGGTCCTAAAGTGTGGAAACCTAAGTCCCCTTTTTCCAGTGCCGTTGTAACTCCGAGATGGTCACTAAGCGGGCGGTTGTAAATCAAGGACTATCCGCACAGAGACCTCTTGATCTCTTGAATTTTGATCACGCAGATCCTGGGGATCGTGAAGTGTGAAAACCGGGTCCCAAGTCCCTTTTTCCAGTGCCGTTGTAACTCCGAGACGGTCACTAAACAGACGGTTGTAAATCGAGGACTATCAGCAGAGGGACCTCTTGATCTCTTGGATTTTGATCAGGTGGATCCTGGGGATTGTAGAAGTGTGAAAACTGGATGCGGAGTCCCTTTTTTCAGCGCCGCTGTATAACTCCAGAGATGGTCACTAAGCGGACGCTTGTAAGTCGAGGACTGCCAGCAGAGGGATCTCTTGAATTGTGATCATGCAGATCCTGAGGATCCTGAAGTGTGAAAACCAGATCCCAAGTCCCTTTTTCCAGTGCCGTTGTAACTCCAAGACGGTCACTAAGCGGACAGTTATAAATAAAGGACTACCAACAGAGGGATCTCTTGATCTCTTGGATTTTGATCATGCAGATCCTGGGGATCGTGGAAGCGTGAAAACCAGGTCCCAAGTCCCTTTCCCCAGTGCCGTTGTAACTCCGAGACAGTCACTAAGCAGATGGTTGTAAATCGAGGACAATCAGCAGAGGGACCTCTTGATCTCTTGAATTTTGATCACGCAGATCCTGGGGATCATGAAGTGTGAAAACCGGGTCCAGAGTCCCTTTTTTCAACCCCGCTGTATAACTCCGAAGACGGTCACTAAGCAGGCGGTTGTAAATCGAGGACTGCTTGCCGCTGGATCTCTAAGAGAGCCCACCCACCCACCCACCCATCTCAGCGCTGAGGAGAGGCTGAAAAGGGAGCGATGGAACCCCCCCCAATATCAAACCCGGGTCCCCCCCCATCCAAATCCCTCAGGCGTGATTTCCTGGTGGCCTCCTTTCCTTCCGCCCAAAGCCAAAGCTAAGGCAACCAGCTGGCTCCAACCTCAATTTTATTTATTTTTATATGTTTATATATATATATATATATTATATTAAAAAATATAAATTTTAACTCAGGGCGGCTGAATGGGGCCCACGGGCGGCCTACCTGGCAGGGCTGTTGTGCAGCAATCGCCCCGGGAGCCTTTTTTTTCTTTTTTTAGAGGCCGGGTCGGGATGGAGGCCTCCCCGGCTGCTCGTCCGGCCTCTCCGGGGCCTGTTTCGGGGTCCCGAAGAGCCGCCGAGGCCGCCCTGAGGCCTCCCCCGGCCCGGCCCCGGCCCCGCCGCCTCGCCTCGCCTCGCCTCACCTTCTTGGCCGTCAGCCCGGTGCGCTTGTCCCACAGGAAGTCCGTCTTGGCGGCGGCTCGTCCTTTGCCCGCCCGTCGTCGTCGTCGCCGCTTCGCCTCAGCGTCCCCGCCGCCGCCCGGGGTCGCTCTGAGGAAAGCTCGGGCTGAGGGGAAAAGAAACGGGAGGGGAGGCTGTACCGCGCATGCGCCGCCACGCACGGACGGCGTAAGGCGCGTCACAAAGCGCCCGGAAACGTCCCCTTTTTTGCGCGCCCGAGGATCGTCGAAAAGGATAGAGAGGACGGTCCCGGTAAGGAGGGGGGTGGAAATCAACTTTGCGCCGGCAGCTTCCGGGTGCGCTTGGCAAGAAACGTCTTCCTCCAATGAAAAAGAAAAGAAAAAAGAAAAGAAAAGAAAAGAAAAGAAAAAAAGAAAAAAAGAAAAAAAGAAAAAAAGAAAAAAAGAAAAAAAGAAAAAAGAAAAAAGAAAAAAGAAAAGAAAAGAAAAAAAGAATAGAGTAGAAAAAGAATAGAGTAGAATAGAATATAAGTAGAGTAGAGTAGAAAAAGAATAGAATAGAATAGAATAGAATAGAATAGAACAGAACAGAACAGAACAGAACAGAATAGAATAGAATACGAAAAAGAATAGTAATATACTTCTATAGAAGTAGAGTAGGAAAAGAATACTATATACTTCTATAGTAGAAGTAGGGTAGAATAGAGTAAGTAGAATAGAATAGAATAGAATAGAATAGAATAGAATAGAATAGAATAGAATAGAATAGAATAGAATAGAACTGAACTGAATTCTTTATATGCCAATGGATTACAATGCCCATCATCCCCAGCCAACATTGGGGGGGGGGGTGTCTCTGCCTCTGTCCTGCTGGATTGCCTAAATTTTAATTAACTTGGTATTTCTAATATGAACGTCATGTTCTCTCTATTTTGGGGGAAGGGAGAGAGAGGGGGGCCAATAAAAGGAGAATATTTATAGCTCAGGGTTCAAATGAGACAGTTGGTTTGTTTATAAATATTAATACTAAATTCAATATTTTGTTAAAAATTTGGGTTGGGCTCCTTATATTTGGCCCACGTCCTTTAGGGTTCTTGATCTTGAAAGCTAAAATATAATTTTTACAACTAAAAGCGTCTGATTTTACTTTTTCTATATAGAGAACAAGCAAGCACCCTCGCATGCGCAGTAGAGGCAGGAACGAGCGAGACCACGTGACCTCCGCCTCGGCTCTCTCACTCTAGCGATTGAATGGAGGGGCGGGGGAAATTTGCCGCCACGCCCCCCCCGAGCCACGCCCCTTCCCAGGCACCACGTTCCACGTGGGGGAAAAACAAATATATTAACAAAAGCAACTTTCCCACGCGTGGAAGGTAATGCAATGAGCAGCTCCTGCGGGACGGATCCTTAATTTCCTTCAAAAAGATATTAATAATATCTTTTTGATGGAATATCTAAAAAAGATATTCCATCAAAAGAAAGTAATATTCAAAAAAGATATTGCTATTTACTTGTCAATTTATATAAGTTTGATTGATAAAACCGATCTATTTTCTAAACGTAATAAATAAGGAATTAAACCGGTCATCGTGATTGGTAAGAATAAGATTAGGCCTCCTTCAGGTCTGTGGATCCCAATAAAAGATCTACTGAATAACAGTAACACAGGTGTCACAAAGGATCACAAAGAATAGTAGGACCCTATGAATGTTCAACGCCTCCTGTGGGCGCCCTCACAAAATGGAAGTCCCAAGGTGAGCCTGAGCACAATATATCAGAAGGCTAAGCTGTAGAAATGCTTTTTTGTTGTCTAAACAATATTGCTGGTATCCTTACGATTTATATTGATATGGCTTGTTTCCTATTATGATTTGATTGCTTATTTGTACCGTAGGACTAAGTGTTGTACCTTATGATTCTTGATGAATGTATCATGTCTTTTTATGTACATTGAGAGCATCTGCACCCAAGGCAAATTCCTTGTGTGTCCAATCACACTTGGCCAATAAAAAATTCTATCTATCTATCTATCTATCTATCTATCTATCTATCTATCTATCTATCTATCTATCTATCTATCTATCTATCTATCTATCACTATCATTGTTGTATCTTATGATCCTAATTCTTAATCACTTCAGTTGTTAAGTGAATCATTGCTTATTTGTCCCCTATGACTATCATTAAGTGTTGTACCGTATGATTCTTGACGAATGTATCTTTTATGTACACTGAGAGCTTATGCACCAAGGACAAATCCCGTGTGTGTGTACAATCACACTTGGCCAATAAAAAAATTCTATCCTATCCTATCCTATCCTATCCTATCCTATCCTATCCTATCCTATCCTATCCTATCCTATCCTATCCTATCCTATCCTATTCCACTCCACTCCACTCCACTCCACTCCACTCCACTTATTCTATTCTATTCTATTCTATTCTATTCTATTCTATTCTATTCCATTCCATTCCATTCCATTCCATTCCATTCCATTCCATTCCATTCCATTCCATTCCACTCCACTCCACTCCATCTGTTCTATTCTATTCTATTCTATTCTATTCTATTCTATTCTATTCTATTCTATTCTATTCTATTCCATTCCATTCCATTCCATTCCATTCCATTCCACTTTAATTCTATTCTATTCTATTCTATTCTATTCTTTTCTATTCTATTCTATTCTATTCTATTCTATTCTATTCTATTCTATTCTACTCTACTCTACTCTACTCTACTCTACTCTACTCTACTCTACTCTACTCTACTCTGTATTCTATTCTATTCTATTTTTTCTAAACAGCTCTTTTGCTTTTCTGCCAATTGCGTTGCCCATTCCTTGGGTGTTCGTTCATTAAGAGGATTTGAAAGCATTAGATAAGGATTGAACAAAGTGTTGGGTGATGCCCCATAACCCCCAGACACAGCCTGGATTTAAAATAATCCATCCACAGACACAACTCTTGAAAGGGATCCAGAAAAACGACACCCAAGAGCCCGTCCCGTGATGCTTATGAAATGTTTATTTTTAAGCGTACCACACTTTGGCTGGGAGAAGAAGAAAAAAATAAATAAGGTGATTATCTGTAAAATAAGTAACATATTTCGTTTGGGCAAAAATAGTAAGTGGAGCAACAACAGCAAAAAAAATTGTAACAGTAGAACAGAACTGTTTACAGGAAGAGCCACAAATATTCAGGATAGGTTTGTAAATTTGTGGTTATATGGATATATTTTTTTTTCATGTGTCCATAAAAGCATATTCTGCAGAGGAACTACATTTCCGCTGACGCAGAAGAAATGCATTAGAGGCGGCTGCCAGATGGCAAAAAATTAGGCAAGATTACAGAAAACTTAATAAACCCTTCCTAACCTTAAGAAATATCATTGCTATCTTCACAAACTCTTATAGAAGATAGATACAATTCTTTATTGTATAAACTGTTTCAACTCCTACCCTCAAAACGACGCTATAGGGCATTGCACACCAGAACAACTAGACACAAGGACAGTTTTTTCCCGAACGCCATCACTCTGCTAAATAAATAATTCCCTCAACACTGTCAAACTATTCACTAAGTCTGCATTACTATTACTATTAATCTTCTCATCGTTCCTATCACCCATCTCCTCCCACTTATGACTGTTTCACTATGACTACCATTAAGTGTTGTACCTTATGATTCTTGACGAATGTATCTTTTATTTTATGTACGCTGAGAGCATATACACCAAAAACAAATTCCTTGAGTGTCCAATCACACTTGGCCCATAAAGAATTCTATTCTATTCTATTCTATTCTATTCTATTCTATTCTATTCTATTCTATTCTATTCTATTCTATTCTATTCTATTCTATTCTTCTCTTCTATATTCTATTATTTTCTATCTTCCCTTCTCTCTATTCTATTCTATTCTATTCTATTCCATTCCATTCCATTCCATTCCATTCCATTCTAATTCTAATTCTAATTCTAATTCTAATTCTAATTCTAATTCTACTCTATTCTTATTTTATTCTTATTGGGTGGGAGGAGAAGGTGAAAAGAAAGAGAGGAGATGGATGGATGGAAAATGGAAAGAAGGAAGGAAGGGAAGGGATGAGTGAGGAAGTGGAGGAAAGGAAGGGAAGGGACATGAATGAGGAAGTGAAGGGAAAGGGAAGGAAGGAAAAGGAAGGGAAGGGATGAGTGAGGAACTGGAGGGAAGGAAGGGAAAGGACATGAATGAGGAAGTGAAGGGAAGGGATGAGTAGGGAAGGGAAGGAAGGAAGGAAAGAAAAGGAAGGAAAGGCACATGAATGAGGAAGTGAAGGGAAGGGATGAGTAGGGAAGGGAAGGAAGGAAGGAAAGAAAAGGAAGGAAAGGGACATGAATGAGGAAGGGAAGGGATGAGTAGGGAAGGGAAGGAAGGAAGGAAAGAAAAGAAAGGAAAGAGGCATGAGTAAGGAAGTGGAGGAAAGGAAGGAAAGGAAGCAAGGGAAGGGAAGAAGCATGGGTGAGGAAGTGGAGGGAAAGGGAAAGGGAAGGAAGGAAGAAAATGGAAGGGACACGAGCGAGGAAGTGCAGAGGGAGGAAGGGATGGCCAAAAGCCAGGAAGACAGGATTGTGAAAGCAGAAAGACCAACGGCCTGGGCTTGAGAGGGGAAGGAAGGAAGGAAGGAAGGAAGGAAGGAAGGAAGGAAGGAAGGAAGGAAGGAAGGAAGAAGGCGAGGAAGGAACCGGAGCTTCCCGCCAGGGCGTCCTCGAAGCCGACTCCAGAGCCAGACTCAACCCAAGAGACGCCCCCTCCGGGGGAGGGGGGGAGAGAGCCAGCGAGCCAGAGCTCTCCTCCGTCATCGCTTCACTCCGCCTCCCCTCCAGGCTCCGTCCCGCTCCTGTCCCTCCCCGCTCGGGTCCCAAAGGCCGGGGGAGGGGGGCAGGGAGGGCGGCTGACCCACTAGGCGGCGCCTGCCTGCCTGCCTGCCCGTCGCGCGTGTGCGTGGACAAGACAAGCTTGGGCAGGGCTGGTCTTACCTGGCTCTCGTCGGAGCCAAGGGAGGTGGGAGGGGGGGGTATGAGCCCCTGCCCGTCCGGTGCCCGCCTCACCTGGCCCTTGAGCCGCCACCGCCGCGCCCTTCCTGGCTTCCCCCGGGCATCCACGCGCGGCGGCGGGTGGGATGCCCCCGCGATGCCAAGGGAGCCTCGGCCGGGCAAGGGCGTTTGAAGGGCCCTCTTGAGCGCCATGGACGCCTCTTCCTCCTCCGCCGCCGAGACCCCGGAGGCTCCGGCGGCCCCACGCTCTTCCCAGGGTCCGGAGACCCCCGGCCGCAAGGCTCCCCTTCCTCCTCCTCCTCTTCCTCCTCCCCTGCTGGATGGCGAAGCCGGGGGTCGCCCGCCCAGCGACGGCTCCTCGCAGCCGCCCACTCGCAAAGGCTCCACGGCCGCGGCCAAGGGCGAGATGGCGACGGCCCGCGTGGCCGAGCAGATCGTGGCCGCCGACTTGGCCTCCGCCGCGGCCTCCGCCGCCGCGGCTTCGGGCTCCGAAGACCCCGGAGGGTCCTTCGTCCAGCGGCAACTGGGCGCCCTGCTCCAACCGGCCATCAACAAATTCTCCCTCCGCATGTTTGGCAGCCACAAGGCGGTGGAGATGGAGCAGCAGCGGGTCAAGTCGGCCGGGTTTTGGATCATCCACCCCTACAGCGACTTCAGGTAGGGGGGGGGGGGGGCGAGGGGAAGGACTCCTCGGCCCATGCGCCACTCCCCCCCGGGGTGGATTCCCCGGGCTCTCTACTCTACTCTACTTTGGCTGGGCGAAAAGAACGGCTGGGCGGCGGCGGCGCTGTCCGTGGTGCTGAAATTTCTGTTCAGACTAGAATTGCATTTTTTTTTTAAATTTGATTTATATGCCGCCCTTCTCCGGAGACTCAGGGCGGCTTACAATGCGTTAAGCAACAGCCTTCATACTTTTGTATATTTATTGTCCCTACAAACTGGGTCCTCATTTTACCTACCTTAGAAAGGATGGAAGGCTGAGTCGACCTTGAGCCTGGGGAGATTCGAACTTCCAGTAATTGCAGACCCCTGGTCTTTAATTACAGTGCTTTAGGCTGCTGAGCTATCCAGGCTCCTTGAATTAACAAGCGTCGGAAGGGGCCTTGGAGGTCTTCTAGTCTGACCCTTTGCTCAGGCAGGAAACTCTCTACCATTTCACACAAGTGGTTGTCCAGTCTCTTCTTGAAAACCTCTAGTGATGGAGCATTCCCAACTTCTGGAGGCAAGTTGTTCCCACTGGTTCATTGTTCTCACTGTCAGGAAGTTTCTCCTTAGTTCTAAGTTGCTTCTCTCCTTGGTGAGTTTCCACCCGTTGCTTCTTGTCCTGCTTTGGAGAAGAGCTTGACTCCCTCTTCTTTGGGGCAGCCCCTGAGATATTGGAAGACTGCTATCATGTCTCCCCTAGTCCTTCTTTTCATTAAACTAGACATACTCAGTTCCTGCAACCGTTCTTCATATGTTTTAGCCTCCAGTCCCCTAATCATCTTGGTTGACTCTTCTCTGCCCTCTTTCCAGAGTCTCCACGTCTTTTCTTACATCGTGGTGACCAAAACTGGATGCAGTATTCTACGTGTGGTCTTACTAAGGCATTATAAAGTGGAGGGGGGGCTGCTTTTTGTGCGACCTCCTTCCTGGATGCACTACAGTTCCCATAGGTCACGCTTCAGGAAAGGTAGAGGAGCCACCGGACTGAGAATAATTGCTTGTTTGAAGATCATATTCAGGGGAAAGTTATCCAGTCTTCTTTCTCCTTCCTGTGGTCCTCTTCCTTTTGGCTGGTGTGAGTCTGGGGGAAATGGTTTACTTGGGTTGTGCGGATTGTCCTTGGGGCAGAGTTTAGTTGAGCAGGTTGGACGTGGATGTTGTCATCATCACCAGCGTTAGAGGGGTTAGCTTGCTCTCTCCTGTCCCTCCTGTACAGATAGTTCTCGACTTATGACGGACTGACTTCAGAATTTATGTCGCTAAAATAGATGATTGTTAAGTGACTGTACTCAATCTACAGCCTTTCTTGCCATGGTCGTTAAGCAAATAACTTTAGAATAGAATAACAGAGTTGGAAGGGGCCTTGGAGGTCTTCTAGTCCAACCCCCTGCTTAGGCAGGAAACCCTACACCACTTCAGACAAATGGTTATCCAACATTTTCTTAAAAACTTCCAGTGTTGGAGCATTCACAACTTCTGGAGGGAAGTTGTTCCACTGATTCATTGTTCTAACTGGCAGGAAATTTCTCCTTAGTTCTAAGTTCTTTAACTGTCGTTAAGTGAATCACAGAAAGAAGAGAGGGGAAGGAAGGAAGGAAGGAGGAAAGAAGGAAAGAAAAGACAGGGAGAAAGGAAAGGAAGAGAAAAAGAGAAAGAAAGAGAGACAGAGAGAACAGGAAGGAAGGGAGGAAGAAAAAAAAGACGGAAAGGAAAGGAAGAGAAAGAGACAGAGAATATAGGAAGGGAGGGAGGGAGGAAAAGACAGACGGAAAGGAAAGGAAGAGAGAAGGAGAAGAAAGAGAGAGAGAAAAAGAGAGACAGAGAGAACAGGAAGGAAGGAAGGAAGGAAGGAAGGAAGGAAGGAAGGAAGGAAGGAAGGGTATTTTGATTCATTCTCTTATTCTACTTTTAAGATTTTCATTTTGGAATTTCTTAAGAAGTAAAAGGTTAGGCCAGTGGAGGGAGAGAGAGAGAGGAAAAGAAAGAAAGAAACAATAAAAAAGTGAAATACAGAAAAAATGTAGTTTGGGGCTTTCCCCATGCAAGCAAAGCCTGATGCCGAGGAATGTCAGTGGCTTAGAAGCCAAATTCGTTCCGTGCCGAATTTGGCACCGGAATGAATGCCCGTCCTTGTTTTTGGCAAAACAAATCTGTACTTCTTCGCAAACGCACACAGAACATCTTGGATCTGGCTTCTAGGGGTTCTCGTCGAACCCTTGAAGAGCTGGCAGCTCTCCAACTCTGCGGCTCCCAGAGCAAAGATGTGCTGAGAGATGGACTCCTGTTTGGGAACCTGTTCCACACCTGGAGTCGATCCAACGCACAGCCGTACAATGTGGAAAAGTGCCAAACAGGGCGCACGGTTGTAAATCGACAACTACCTGTTTCACCAAAGGTTTCCAGGCCAGTGGATCACCTTGGAGCCCTCAAACGATGCACTCTTTGAAAAGAAACCGGACAAAATCTTTCTCCGCAGTGCCTTCCTAGTGCAAAATTTGCACAAAATTTGAATGTTTCAGCTCCAAGTTTCTTCCTCTCTCTCTCTCTCTCTCTCTCTCTCAGCACACACACACACTACAGACCCCAAAGAACACAGCACACACAAAGTTTGTACAAAACTTAATTTACTAAACTAACTCTGTCTTTTTCAAAACACAGGCTGTTAATAAGCTTTCTTAACAGCCTACAAGAAACCAAGATAAAGTAATCACAATCTTACTAGGGTTTGCAGAAAGCCCAGAAGCAATTTGCAGAGAATCCAGACGTGAAGGAGAGTGAACTAAAGTTGTTCCCTACAACTTGCTTCAGTCGGCGTTCTTCCTTAAATAGGCTAAGGGAGTGGCCAATTAGCCCCAAGCCTTACTCTCGAGGAGGCCTCCTCCTGAGGAGCCACTCCTGCCTTTTGGCCGCTCTGCGCGCCCGTGCATCGAGAAGAGGCTCTTCTTTGTCCTCTTCACTTAAAGGAGCTTCTGGAGCTTCTGAAGGCCCTGGCTGAATCCTCGCCTCTGGCACCACCTCTTCTCTAGCCTCCTCACTGTCCGACTCGAGTGACAGCTGCACAGGCTGCTGGCACAACACCACACCAGCCTCCTCGCTGTCGGAATCAGGTACAATCCGCACAGGCCGCTGACGGGCCACAACACACAGTAATTCAAGAGTCTTTTACCTTTCCCACCTCTACTAACTTACGTTTCCTCCCTTTTCAAATACTTTTACGCTTCGTAGACAACTGTGGTGACGTTACTGGCCCCAAACGAATTCTCTCTTCAAATATGGGTGAGCAGTTCTAACCCCTGCTCGAGCAGGAGACCCGAGACCATTTCAGACAAATGGCTGTCCAAATTCTTCTTAAAAGCCTCCAGTGGCGGAGCACCCGCAGCTTCCAGTGGCAAGTTGTTCCACTAGTTAATTGTTCTCACTGTCAGGAAATTTCTCCTTAATTCGAGGTTGCTTCTCTCCTTGATCAGTTTCCATCTGTTGCTTCTTCTCCTGCCTTGAGGTGCTTTGGAGAATAGCTTGACTGCCTCTTCCTTGTGGCAGCCCCTGAAATATTGGAAGATGCTATCATGTCACCCCTAATCCTTCTTTTCATTGAACTAGGTAAAGGTTCCCCTCGCACATATGTGCTGGTCGTTCCCGACTCTAGGGGGCGGTGCTCCTCTCCGTTTCAAAGCCGAAAAGCCAGCGCTATCCGAAGACGTCTTCGTGGTCATGTGGCCGGCATGACTCAACGCCAAAGGCGCACGGAACGCTGTTCCCTTCCCATCCTATTTTTCTACTTGCATTTTTTACCTGCTTTCGAACAGCTAGGTTGGCAGAAGCTGGGACAAGTCACGGGAGCTCACCCCGTTATGCGCCACTAGGGATTCGAACCGCTGAACTGCCGAACTGTCGATGGACAAGCTCAGTGTCTTAGCCTCTGAGCTAAACACAGGTCAGCAGCTGCGAGTAAGTGAGGACCAGGCCGGTGTCTTAGCCACTGAGCCACCGTTTCCCTTTCATTAAACTAGACATATCCAATTCCTGCAACTTCATATGTTGTAGCCTCCAGGCCCCTAATCATCTTTGTGGCTCTTCTCTTGCACTCTTTCCAAAGTCTCAACATCTTTTGTTTTTTAAATAGCGTGGCGACCAAAACTGGCTGCATCATTCCAAGCGTGGTAAATGACATTTTAAAATCGGGGCTGTTTGCAAAACTGAAGCGGCAAGGCCAGCTTGGGCTGGCTCTGACCAAGCGAGGGGAAAGTTTGGACCAGAAAGTTCTCATCCAGATGAAGCAAGAGAAGAAAAGATAGATTGGATGAGAGAAAGATTTCGCGGTCCTATAAAGAAGCTAAAATAGTTGGCTTGGCTCCCAGAATCCTTTGCTCTAATCTCTCCGTATGTTTCCCGGCTTGTACGTTGATCAGGGGACAGATGGCTTGGCGGGAATCGGATAGGGGTTTTTCGGTCTTTAGGATTCGAGGTGTATGATTAAACCAGTGAATTACATATGATCTTTATTGGATAATCAAGACTCAGCTGGACCCGTGCCAGTAAGCTTTTCAGCTGTTGATGGATGCCTGCGAGAACAAATCAGGAGAGGCCTTTTAACTGGTGTTTGAGATTTAATAATAATCGTTCCCCGTTTTATTTTCTCTTTTTGTTTTGGGATCTTCATTTTAGTCACTTTTGCGTTCATTTTTGTTCAGCGAGCAAAGAGGGTCGGGGAGCAGGTTTATTCTTTCTCCCGGATTCATATCTCGCTCAAGAGAGAGTAGATTTGATTAAGAAAGAAAAAAAAGAAATAGAAAAGTTGGAGATTTGGAATGGATTTCTTTGGGGAAAGGTTTTGAATGGAGCTGAGGAATCCAATATCT
Source organism: Masticophis lateralis (assembly GCA_030761175.1). Taxonomy (NCBI): domain Eukaryota; kingdom Metazoa; phylum Chordata; class Lepidosauria; order Squamata; family Colubridae; genus Masticophis; species Masticophis lateralis. Next base: position 10,094,621 of record JAUDYJ010000017.1, on the reverse strand, counting down.
GTCCGTGTTAAGGTGGATACCGTATTTTTCAGAGTATAAGACGCACCTTAGTTTTGGGGGAGGAAAATAAGAAAAAAGCTGATTGGCGGGTGGATCAGCCTCCCAGAATAACCCCAATCAGAGGTGAATTTTAGCAACAGGTTCCTTGGTTGTGAGGTCTGTGCCTTGCTTTTTTTTCTGCCTCTGAAACATCTGAAACTCTGTTTCAGAAAAAACTTTCTTTTCCTGCTCTGAAAGCCTCTGAAACAGAGCTTCAGAAAAAAAAAAAGCCTCTAAAGCTCTGTTTGGAGGCTTTTTTTCTGAAGCTCTGTTTGGAGGCTTTTTTTTTTTGAAGCTCTGTTTGGAGGCTTTTTTTCTGAAGCTCTGTTTGGAGGCTTTTTTCTGAAGCTCTGTTTGGAGGCTTTTTTTTGAAGCTCTGTTTGAAGGCTTTTTTTCTGAAGCTCTGTTTGGAGGCTTTTTTTCTGACGCTCTGTTTGGGGGCTTCTTTTCTGAAGCTCTGTTTTGAGGCTTTTTTCTGAAGCTCTGTTTGGAGGCTTTTTTCTGAAGCTCTGTTTGGAGGCTTTTTTCTGAAGCTCTGTTTGGGGGTTTCCTTCATCATCATCATTATCATCATCATCATCATCATCATCATCATGGCTAATAGCAAACCCAGTTTGAGGTTCTCGTTCAGGTGCGTCTGACCGATCCCGCCCATTTCTTCCCTTCCAGGTTTTACTGGGACTTGATCATGTTGCTCTTGATGGTTGGCAACTTGATCATCCTGCCGGTGGGGATCACTTTTTTCAAGGATGAGAACACGCCTCCTTGGATTGTCTTCAACGTCCTCTCGGACACTTTTTTCCTGGCCGACTTGGTGTTGAACTTCCGCACGGGGATCGTGGTGGAAGACAACACCGAGATCATTTTGGATCCCCATACCATTAAGATGAAGTATCTCCGGAGCTGGTTTCTGGTGGATTTCATTTCTTCCATCCCGGTCGATTACATCTTCCTCATCGTAGATCTGGAGACCCAAGTGGATTCCGAAGTGTATAAAACAGCCCGAGCCCTGCGTATCGTCCGTTTCACAAAAATCCTTAGCTTGCTTCGTCTTCTCCGTCTCTCGCGCCTCATCCGTTACATTCACCAATGGGAAGAGGTAATACGCAATAAATAAAAATATTAGTTACTCCCATTAAAAGGTAGTGTTCCTTTTTTTAAAAAATAGGAAACATGCCATTGGTACAATGATCTATTACTTTTATCAGTAGTCGTTGGCCGACAACTGAATTTCCGTCGCTAAGTAAGCCATGCAAGTCATAAAGCAGTTGTAAACCTCATAAGACTGCATCGCTTAGGGACGGAAAACCTATTGACATCATTAAGCAAGGATCCTGGGTTTCTCTTGACTAGTTTCAAAGTCATTGGGGAAGCCAGCAGGAAATCATTCACCCTTGGTGATGTGGTCCGCCAGAAGCCAGTGGAGCTGGCAGCAGAGTCGGACAGTGAGGAGGCTGGGAAAGACCATGGACCAGTCCTGGAGTCTGGGGAAGTCTCGGGCAAGGGCTGTGCGTCGGAGGCAGATCTGGGAGGTACGTGCTGCCTCCGTAGCCTCCAGAGTCGGACCTCAGCGAGGCAGAGGAACAGGGGGAGCCTGTTCCCAGTGCGTGCATGCGCAGAGCTGCCAGAAGGAGAGTTAAAACAAAAGGGACAACTCAGGAGTAAAGCTGGGAGATGATTGGCCCCTCCCATAAGACTTAAAAGAGGAGCAAAGACATGTGGGCTTTTGCAGGAAGCAACATTTGTTCATTCGGTTCAGTTTAAAGCCTGAAGCTCTATTTGATTCTGGACTCTGTGTGGCTTTGCCAATTAGGTCTTTGGCAGCGTGTCAAGGGAGATAAAGGTGGGTGATTATCAGCCTTATCCTGAAAGACTCTTTACAACTAATTGGGACTCCTCTGTGAATGAACAGAATTCACAGCTGTGGCATTAAAAGAGGTTTTGAGGACTACTCGTGTGCTTTAATGACTAGCAATTCACACCATGGTAGCCATAAAGCCGTTGTAAACCTCCACCGCTTAGTGATGTCAATCTATTGCCACCATTAAGCAAGGATCCTGGGTGATTACTTTCTCTTGACTGGCTTCCAAGTCATTGGGGAAGCCAGCAGGAAATCGCTAGTCCTAGGCCCAGCAACAGCCATAACTTTGAGAACTGGTTTTTAAAGACCACTCGTTCAGCACCATCAAACGGACGCTGAACGAATGGCTCGTATCAGAGACCTATCTGGAGTCCGTGTACGTAAAGAACCCCGGGTTTAATCACCCTTACCGCCTCCTCTTTCCCTTCCCAGATTTTCCACATGACCTATGACCTGGCCAGTGCCGTAGTCCGGATCTTCAATCTCATCGGAATGATGCTTCTCCTGTGTCACTGGGATGGCTGCTTACAATTCTTGGTTCCCATGCTACAAGACTTCCCCGAAGATTGTTGGGTTTCTATCAACCACATGGTGGTAAGTTTTTTCTCCTCCTACATCTGTCAGATAAAAATGGGCCGGGATGAGCAGGAGAGAGTCCGATAACTCTGCAAAGCAGATCAGAGAGATAGCGGTTATGAAAAAAAATAGTTTCATGCGGAAAGACGGAAGTGGGTGAGGAAGAAACTCAAGTTTTTCTGACCTTGATTCTCTATCGTATACAGCCGTGATGGTGAAATTATGGCACGCGAGCCGACTCCCAGGTTAGCTCCACCGAGCATGCCCGCCTGCCTCCCACCGGCCAGCTGATTTTCGGGTCTAAGCCAGGAGACATGCGCGCATGTGAGGGGGTGGGGAGGTTGTGTGTGCATGCGTGGGGGGTGGGTTTAGGTTTAGGTTTAGGTTTTATTTGATTTATGGTTTGGTGCTTTTGGTTCCTTCAGGTTGCCTGCTAGCACCCAAATGTGGGTTGTGCATGCATGCACAGAGGGTGTGGAGAGCATGGGGGGTCATGCGTGCATGTGGGGGGGGCTGTGGGGGCATTGCATTGCACACACTTTCAGCACCCGAGGAAATAAAGATTCACCATCACTGGTATAGAGGGAGGGAGGGAGGGAGGGAGGGAGGAAGAAAGGAAGGATGGAAGGAAGAAAGGAAGGAAAGAAATTTGCGTGAAAAAAGAGGGAGGGAGGGAGAGGGAGGGAGAGAGAAAATGGAACTACTGTATCAGGCATTCAATTTTCTGTTATAATAGAATTATCCCTATAATAATAGAGTTCCATTAGTTCACACTCTTCAAAAGGGCTGACAATTTCTACCCAAAGAATGTGGGTTCAAGAGCTTCCATTATCCCATTAGCCATTGTTTTTCAAACTTGGACTTCAACTCCCAGAATTCCCCACGTCAGCATAATTTAAGAGGTGTGGACTTCAACTTCTAGACTTCCCCTCCGACAGATGGTTGGGAGATTCTAGGAATTTGTGGTTGGGGGAGTCTGGAAATTGAAAGTCCACACCTCTTAAAAGTTGCCAAGTTTGAAAGACACCAGGCATCAAGCAGGTTCTGTGGGACAATACTGAAGATCTTTAAAAAAAACCTTACCGGTGAGTTCCACTCTTTTTCCCTCCCTGTCCTTCAGAATGACTCTTGGGGAAAGCAATATTCGCACGCTTTGTTCAAAGCGATGAGTCACATGTTGTGCATCGGCTACGGGCAGCAGGCACCCGAGGGCATGACCGACGTGTGGCTGACGATGTTGAGCATGATTGTGGGCGCCACCTGCTACGCCATGTTCATCGGCCACGCCACCGCCCTCATCCAGTCACTGGACTCCTCTCGGCGCCAATACCAGGAGAAGGTGAGAATATTTACACTGCGTTGTTGCTATATCCCAGAGCTTGTCTCTGCCTCTGCTTCTCTCTGGCGAGATGGAGAGAAAAATTTCCCACATTTTTGCTTTGGTTTTTATTTTTATTTTTTATTTTTTTAATTAGATTTATATGCTGCCCTTCTCCGGAGACTCAGGGTGGCTTACAATGCGTTAAGCAATAGCCTTCATACTTTTGTATATTTTTTATACAAAGTCAGCTTATTACCTCCACAAACTGGGCTTTAATTTAATTTTAGTTTAGTTTAGTTTATTAAATTTGTATACCGCCCTTCTCCTGACGGACTCAGGGCGGTGAACAGCCAAACATTAAAATACAAGCAATATAAAAGTTAAAATAATCTAAAACATAATTAAATCAAATTTCGGCTTTCCCAAATTTAAAACCCCTCATAAATTTTATTCAGAAGATTAAAATCCAAAGGAAAAAAAAATGAACAGAGACAAAACTAGACCAGAATGTTTAAAAAGTGATTTTTTTTAAAAAAAGGCAAAAGTATATACTATCCCCCCCTAGTTGAACACTGACAAATCAAAGCAGGTCCAAAATGTATAAGCTTCTACACACACACACACACACACACACACACACAAATATAAGCTTCTACACACACACACCAAAATTTATAAGCTTCTACACACATACACACACACACATATATATATAAAAGGTGGGATGCAGTGACGCAGTGGCTAAGACGCGGAGCTTGTCGATCAAAAGGTCGGCAGTTCAACGGTTCGAATCCCGAGTGCCACGTATCGGAGTGAGCTCCCGTGACTTCTCCCAGCTTCTGCCAAACTAGCAGTTCGAAAGCACGTAAAAAATGCAAGTAGAAAAATAGGGACCACCTTTGGTGGGAAGGGAACAGCGTTCCGTGCGCCTTTAGCGTTGAGTCATGCCAGCCACATGACCACAGAGACGTCTAACCCTAACCTTAACCCCTCCTCAAATTGTCTCATCTGGGGGTGGTAACTCACAGACCCCCAGGTCTCCGCTGGAGGAAGAGAGAGAACAGGACGATAGAGGAAGGATCTCCTGTTTCTCCGAAAATAAGACCCAACTGGAAAACAAGGCTTAGCATGATTTTTTAGGATGCTCGTAAAGGCCTACCCCAAAAATAAACCCCAGGTAAGATCGTCAGCAGACGGAGGTGTTTAGTACTATATTTCCTCCCAAAATAAGACCTAACCGGAAAATACGGCCTAATGCATCTTTTGGAGCAAAAATTAATATAAGACCCAGTCTTATTTTGGGGAAAACACAGTAGATAAGTACAGAGATAGATCTACTTTGGGGAGATACTTCTCTTGGCTGAATTTAAAATATTTCTTTTTTTATTGTTAATTTTTTATTAATTCCATTTGGTTAACAACACATATTACATTCTTAATCGCCACCTCTTTTTTTCCAACCACTGATAAAATAGATTCTGTGTTTGATCATGTTCTGCATCTTTCTTTCTGTTTTATTTTTAATGTTAAATCTGTCCATTTCTGCCCACTCTGGTATCTTCTTAATTATTTCTTCATTTTTTCCGGCTGATTTTTGTTCTTCCGTTTTTTAGTATAAGCAAGTGGAACAATATATGTCCTTCCATAAATTACCGGGAGACACACGTCAACGGATCCATGAATATTACGAACACCGATACCAGGGCAAAATGTTTGACGAAGAGAATATCCTGGAAGAATTGAGCGAACCCCTTAAAGAGGTAAAAACCATAAAGAATTAAGGCTAACGGAAACCCTCAACTTACGGCCGCAATTGAGCCCAACATTTCTGTTTGCTAAGCGAGACCTTTGTTCAGCGAGTTTTGCCCCATTGGAAGACCTTTCTGGCCCTGGTTGTTAAGTGAATCCCTGCAAGTTGTTACGTTAGGAACACGATTGTTAATTGAATTTGGCTTCCCCATTGACATTGTCGCAAAAGATCCCGGGACGCTGTAACCATCATAATTATGAGTCCGTCTGGGCCAATTGCGTGATCATAGGGGTTGCTGCAACGGTTGTTAAGCGCAAAGTCACTTTTCTTTCATTGCCGTTGTCATTTTGAATGACTTCTAAGCAAACTGTTCTAAGTTGAGGTGTATTTTGGTGGAGTTTATAGCGTCCACTCGCTCCTATCGAAAGCCTTTTCTCCTCTTGTCAATTCCTGATTATTATTTTTTTTTCCCCTTCTCCTTCGGATGTCTTCCCCTCTTCAGGAGATTATCAATTTCAACTGCCGGAATTTGGTGGATAACATGCCCCTCTTCGCCAACGCCGATCCCAACTTTGTGACGGCGATGTTGACCAAGTTGCGCTTTGAGGTTTTCCAGCCAGGCGACTTCATCATCCGAGAGGGAACGGTGGGGAAAAAGATGTATTTCATACAACATGGTGTGGTCAGCATCCTGACCCGAGGCTCTAAAGAAATGAAGCTTTCGGACGGATCTTATTTTGGGGGTAAGTTTTTCTTGTGGGGGGGCGAGATTTTGAATTTATTCTCCGAGGGGAGCTTGCAAACAGTCCTTGCAAATGTGACATGTTTGTAAGTGTGTGTATGTGTGTGTGTGTGTGAGAGAGAGAGAGAGAGGGAAGGAGGGAAGGAGAGAGAGAGAAAGAGGGATTGGGCCAATCACTAGGAGTTAATTGTGGTTCTGCCTTGGGCACGAAAGCCAGCTAGGTGACTTTGGGCCATTCACCAGGTGACGGTGAGTTATAGTCTCACCTTAGGCATGAAAAAGTTGGGTGACTTTGGGCCAATCACTAGGAGACAGTGAATTGTAGTTCTGCCTTGGACATGAAAGCCAGCTAGGTAACTTTGGGCCAATCACTAGGAGATGGTGAGTTCTAGTCTAGCTTTAAGCACAAAAGCCTACTTGGCGACTTTGGGCCAATGACTAGGAGACAGTGAGTCCTAGTTCTGCCTTGGGCATGAAAGCCAGCTAAGTGACTTTGGGCCAATCCCCAGGAGACGGTTACTTCTAGTCCTACTTTAGGCACCAAAGCCAGATGGGTGACTTTGGACCACCCCATAAAATTGTCGTTGTGGGGAAAATAGGAGAAGGAAGGAGTATTAGGTATGTCCACCACGTTGATTGATTTATAGGCACAATAAAGGTGGAATAAAAAAAAATATTTTTTAAAAAAACCATGAAAGACAACCACTCAGTACCTTTTGCCAAACGATAGGTCAACAATATGGGACGCGAAGGCTCAGTGGCTAAGACGCTGAGCTTCTCGATCGAAAGGTCGGCAGTTCAGCGGTTCGAATCCCTAGCGCCGCATAACGGGATGAGCTCCCGTTCCTTGTCCCAGCTTCTGCCAACCCAGCAGTTCGAAAGCACATTTAAAAAATGCAAGTAGAAAAATAGGGACCAGCCTTGGTGGGAAAGTAACAGCATTCCATGCGCCTTTGACGTTGAGTCATGCCGGCCACATGACCACGGAGACGTCTTTGGACAGCGCTGGCTCTTCGGCTTTGAAACGGAGATGAGCACCGCCCCCTAGAGTCAGGAACGACTAGCACATATGTGCGAGGGGAACCTTTACCTTTACCTAGGTCAACAATTGTTTTTCTCCCTTTCCATCCCATCTCTTCATTTGGGGTTTAAGATTGGACGGGTTAAGCCGAGCTTAAAGGGGAGTGGTCCCCATCATCCTCTTCTCCTCCTCCTTTTGACCCTGCAGAGATCTGCCTTCTGACCCGGGGCCGGCGCACGGCCAGCGTCCGAGCCAACACCTACTGCCGGCTCTACTCCCTTTCCGTGGACAACTTCAACGAAGTGCTGGAGGAATACCCAATGATGCGGCGAGCCTTTGAAACTGTGGCCATGGATAGGTTGGACCGGATAGGTGAGGGGGTGGATGGAGGACTACAAGGCCCATAGGTTGTCTTGCCGGGCCCATGAGACTCATCAAAAAAATCAGTGAAGTCCTAAGAAATGAAAGCCACTGAAGGAGACCACTGGGGGGGGGGGGAGGGTCTTCCAGTAGATGCTGAAGGGATCTTAGCTGGGGATGTTCAACCTGGCCCTGAGCTGATCTCAACTGTTGAGATGTCTTAGAAATTTTCTTCTCCTTTTTCTCCTCCTCCTTCTCCATCCCTTTCTCCTTCTTCTGCTCCTTGTCCTCTATCTCCATCTCCTCCTTCTCCTCCGCTGCCTTCCTCATCCTCATCCTCATTTCTTTTTTCTCCTCCTTTTCCACTGATCCCATCTGCTGCTTCTTTGTCTCCTCTATCTCCATCTCCTCCTTCTTCTCCTACTCCACTTCCTTCTCCTCCACCTTCTCCTCCATCTCTCCTTCTTTTCCTCCTTGTTCACTATCTCCATCTCCTTCTTTGTCTCCTCCTTGTTCTCTATCTCCTCCTCGCCAGGGTTCTGACAGATGCCCTAATTAAATCATGAGCCTCAAGCCAAGCTTCAAAAGAAATCCAGTTATTTATTAGGAGCTTCATGTCAGCACGTTCCAAAGTGAAGCCAGCTCTGACCCTACGTAATTTACACCCCAATTATGATTCTGTTTCCCCTCTCCGTCATCAACGGAGCAATTTTGCGAGTTGTAGAGGTCACTCCCCTCCGGTTGCTGTAGGTAACCCTGGGAGACAGCCTTGAGAGAGATAAGCATGGAATGTACATCTGTCGTTGGCTGCCATGCCGTTTTGCTGGTTTCCCATCCCCCCTGCCTATGGCAACTCGAGAGCAGGCCAGTGATGCTTTGCGAGTTGATACTCCTCCCCCTCCTCCTCCTCCTCCTACCGTGATTCACCTCCATATCAAACAACTCCCCAAATTTTGTCCACACCTCTCTGTGGTCTCTGACCATGTTTTACTTCCACCTGCAGGAAAAAAGAACTCCATCCTGTTGCGGAAGAGAGCGGAGCATAGTTCCAGCACGGTCAACAACGAGATCATCCAGCAGATCGTCAAACACGACCAAGACATGGCACACAACATCCAGGACCTCCAGCCCATGTCTGCCGGTCGGGAACTGAGTGGCAAACCACTAATCTGGGAGCCCCTCGTTCACGCGCCGCTGCAGACTGCCGCCGCCACCACCAGCGTGGCCATCGCACTGACCCACCAGCAAAGTCTGGCGACGCACATCTTCCTTCCCCCTTCGTCCATCTCCAGCCCTCTCTCCCCCGACTCGGCTGCTCTCCTGCGCCATCCCCGTCGCTCCCAACCCAGCCTGGGGTGTTCCCGGCCATCCTCCGTCAGTTCGCCTGCCTCAGGGGCCCAGTCCCACCTGCAGACGCCTGCCGCTGGCTCGCCGTGTTCTCCCATGGTTCAGTGCATGTTCCCCTTGGAAAGTACCATGGGAAAAGGACAAACCCTTTCGCGGCCCGTTCAGAAGGGGGACCCCATCCCTGGGATGAGCCAGCCTCAGCTATCTGAAACTCGGGGTACGTCGGTATCCACATCCCTCCTGCAGCAGGCAGCACACAGCACATCCATCCCGCCAGGACGAACTCTCCACTATAGTCTCTCTCGGGCCACAGGGTCCCACATTTCCCTGTTCCTGCAGCCTCAGCAGATGGTCAAACATCGGAGCTCGCAGGGCCTTTCGGTGGGGCGTCTTACGCAGGACGTCCGGCCGCTTTCGGCATCTCAACCTTCCTTGCCAAACCGGCTCACCCAACCCTCGGACATGGGGTCTTCCCAGCAGGCGCGGAAATCAGCCAGGAATGTCGCGTACCGTTCCTCCCCATCGGTTCCTGGTCTGCTAGGGAAACCAAGCACGGGAACCACCGGACAGCCTGGTTCCTCCCAGCAGGCCCCTTCAGGGTCCAGCCGGTCAGTGAGCGGGGCCACGACCCCCCAGTCACCTGTCTCCATCCCGCGACACAGCACCGCCTCATCCCGTAAGGGTTCCGTAGCATTCAGTCCTGACGTCAACACTGGGAAACCGAAGCTGCCATCTCACATGTGAAACCAGGGTCAACACAGGGTCAACACCAATCCCTTCTTGGGCAGGCCTTGGGGGCTGAGCTGGGGGGCAAGGAAAGAGACACTCAGCGCAATCCTGAGGGCAGAGGTCCGGGCCTGACAGAAGTCTGCTGGAGAGGGACTAGGAATTGTTCCTACACGGAAATCCTACGAAGAGGACCAGAAAGCCGCCAGACTCAAAGTTGGTTTCTTCGGAGAGGAAGCTCCCTCGAGGGAAGGAAACACCGACTTGTCCATCATCGGCTTTGTTAACGCTGGCTCACAAGTGTGTCCTTCCCTTCTCCGAGGGGGCTGTCTGCCTACACATCAAGTCGAACAGCGAACTCCTTCGCAACCGTCTTACAAGTCCGATCCAGCAGGAGAAGTCGAAATCCTGAGCAAAGATGATCTCTGGTGCGTCCGTTTTCAAGCGCACCGAAGCGGCCTCCCTGTTAACTATAGCGGAAGCTCCGAAACAAGTGTTTTTTGTGGGCCCCCTCCTGCCTTTTTCCTGCCTTTAGGAATATTTTTTAACGACCAGATAATCGACATAGTGACCTCTCTCTCTCTCCGCTCTTCTCGCCCCCACACTTCTGCAATATTCACCTCAAGATGTTTTGTGAGAGTGTGCGTTAACGGTAAAACCCCCGATTCCGCACCCGAGAGGGAGGGGAATATGGACTTCGTTTGCCCCATCCTTAAACCACCCTTCTCTGTCATCTTTGTCCTCCATATCGGAGGGCAAAGAAGAAAAAAAAAACTTGCATTAAATTTCCCCGATACAGCTAGTCCTCAACTTACAACAGCTTGTTTAGTGACTGTCCAAAGTTACGACAGCAGTGAAAAATGTGACTTGTGCCCATTTTTCACACTTACGACCTTTTTAGCACCCGCACGGTCACGTGATCAAAATTGGCAACTGACTCGTATTTACGACGGTCGTAGCATCCCGGAGTCACGTGATTTCCTCTTCTGAGGCCAGCAAGGTCAACGGGAAAGCCTCCGGATCCACTTAACGACCGTGTGACTAAGTTCACAGCTGCAATGATTCACTTTCGGCAAGGCAGCAAGGAAGGTTGTAAAAGGGGGCCAAACTCACTGAACCACTGTCTCGCTTAGCACCATAAAAATGCTGGGCTCCATTGTGGTCATAAGTCGAGGACTACCTGTAACTCTACAAAGCCAGGACGAGAAGGTGGAGCTTGCATGATGACATATTTTTTTTGTCATTGGGGCATTATACCAGTGCCTGTGGCCATACGCGTGATTTTTGCATTGAGCCAGATTAAAATGTTCCTTAATACTGACCAGGTTTTGATTTTCCCAGAATCCCCCGGCTCAGGTAACACTTTTACTTGAAAGCGTTTGCCAATTTCCCTGCTAAGATTTCGGAAACTGTTGTGATTTTTTTTCACTTGTCGTTCCAGGTTTATCTTTAAAAAACAAAAACAAAAAAACAAGAGAAAACGAAAAAACGAGAATACCAGCCATCATTATGAAGCATCAAAGCTGGTTGAAGTATAGTAAGAGGCCCTTCGAAGTCTCGCACTTAACTTGCATTCTTGGTTTAGTCAGTCAAGGCCAGTGGTAGAATTGAGGGTAGGAAGTCAGGGTAAAACCCCCTCAAAAAAAAAAAAAAAGAGAGAGAAGAGAAAAATAGCTCTCAAATCTTATTTTCTTAAAACAAATGCGAGTGTAAGGCAGTCCTCAACTTACAAGAGTTCCTTTAGTGACCATTCAAAGTTACCGACGTCACTGAAAAAAGTGACAGGACCGGTTTTTTTACACATAGGACTGTTGCAGCATGGACCCTTGGCAACGAATTCCTGTTTATAATGATTGCAGTGTTCCTGAGTCCCGTGTAGGGGGAAAATGCTAACCGAGGTTCAGGCCGGTTTGCCCGAATCGGTAGTAAAAAATGTAAAAAAAGTTTGTTTCAGACGATTGTACGTCGCTCAGCTGATCATCAGAACATTTGTTTAAAAAACCTTTCAGGAATTTTTTTACTACCGGTTCGGGCGAATAGGTAGTAAAAAATATTTTTTAAAAGTTTTTAAAAAGGTTCCCACAATCGCGTGCCACAACTGATCACACACACACTCCCGGCGTGCTGTTCTACTTACATTCCCAAGCCTCCTTTGGGTGCGCACACCACAGCTTGTGTTTGGTGTGCCCTGTGCATAGTTGCGTACAGTACAGATTTGGCAAATGGTGCCCTTGCACGGCCAGCCAATTGGTAGTAAACCGGTTTAGATTTCACCACTGGTCCCAAGATCCCCTTTTGCAACCGTCGATGGGGAAAAAAACCCCGCTTAACAATCATCCGACTTAGCAATGAGAGATTTGAGGCTCCGTTGCGGTCGTTAAGCCGAGGGACACCTGTCATTTACCGGAATGAAGCAGGTCCGTGCATTCTAGCAAACAACTCATGGGGTACCCCGCTTTAAAACAATACACCTGCAAGGATTCCACCACTGTGCGAGGCCTTCGAAATCCCTCTTACTATACTTACCTCTCGGCTTTGTAAAATCGTTTGTAAAAACAACCAGGAATAGAGCAGGATCTGTTTCCTTTTAGAGTCAGGTTTACGGGCATAGTGCAATTCTCAAGGAGCATGAATTAATGTATTTTTTGGAACATCAGACGCAGTCCTTCCCCCCCGTAAATGTGGGTGAAAATTTCGGTGCATCTTATAGACTGAATATGGGCCTCCCAAGTCACGTTTTCGCCCCCCCCCCCGGCCCCCAGAAGCACTCTATGGGCCAGAAATGTGCGCATGAAATTGGAATGCACGGAAGGTTTAGGAGGCCAAAAATGGACCTGGTTTTGGCCTGCAAAGTGCTTCTGGAGGCCGGGCCAGTGATGGGATTCAACCGTTTGCACCATTTCAGCATAACCGTTTCTTAAATCGCTGGCTGGCCCTTCCCCTCCACTCTTTGTCCCTCCCAGAAGTCCCCATGTGCCCTGTTTTGGCTCCCAGGCTTCAGCATGGCCTACTAGGCCCAAAACAGGGTGCAGGGAGGAGTCGCGCCTGTTTTTGCTCCCAGGGGGGTGCAGGAGAGTGAGTGTTGCCTGTCACATCCCTCTGGCTATGCCCACAATGGCCATGTCCACCCAGCCAGTCATTAGGGAAGAGAACTGGTTGTTAAATTATTTGAATCCCACCACTGGGCTGGGAAGGGTGAAAATTACTTTTTCCCCTTGTTTTCTTCTTCTAAATCTAGGTGCGTCTTATAGTCCAAAAAACGGCATTCCAAAGAATGGGGCATGTATTCTTAAATTAACCCTGCCGCAGAAGACGACGTTCTGGAATCCAATCCCCCCAAAATATTTTTTTTTATCTTGGATAACGGTTCACAGACAAAACGAGAGGCTCGTTCCTTTGAATTATACCCCCGAGCGTTGGAAGTTCAAGAAAAGTTTCCTTCGGTTTTCGAAGTGTCTTTGAGCCGGTGGACCAGTGGCTTTTGGGTGGGGTCTTTGGCTACATGTTGGTTCACGCCACGAGCTACGGAAGAAGTACGAGATATCCCGGCTTTTATTCCTGTCCACTTATATCCCGAGGGAGCGTTCCACGAAATAATCCGGTAACAGAGTGTCTGATTCTCCCTCTTTGTGCCTAAACGTGATCAGGGTCAACGAATCCTTCGGATAAACCCACCTACACCTGAACTTCTCTTCCGTGATCCAGCCGTCCTCGGAAACCGTAGTTTGTGATGTGCGTTCCCGTGTGGGCTCTTGCCCAAACAGCCAAACTTTAATGTGACCAATGTTGCTTTCCGATCCAGTCAAAGTTACCGATTTTAGGGTAGAGTAGCTGTCTGGAACTCTTCTTCTTTTTCTCTCTCTCTCTCTCTCGAATTCTCTCTGGTCTTTTTTTTTTTTTCCCCTCCTCTCGTAGCGAGCGCCACTGCCAATCTTGATCCTCGCGCGCTGTAAAATGCTTTTCTCTTGTAGTATCTGGTGCTGTCGGGAAGGGCGGTTACAAAGGGGGGCCCCAAAGGGACAGAAGGCAAGCAGCGGTGTTGGTCCGTGGTCTCCAGACGGAGGAAAGGAAGGGAAGCAATCTTCTCTTGGGTCTAGGACAGCGTTGGCGAAGCTTTTCAGCACCAAGTGCCAAAACGGGAGTGCGCGCATCCAGGGGCAACACTGGAAACTGGAATCTGAGCTTCCGGGAATCTGAGCTTCCAGTTTCCGGTGTGTGCATGCGTGCCAGTCACCTGGTCTTCTGGTTTTCTGGCGTGCATGTAAACGTGAAGACCAGTGGCTGGCCCACTTGCGTGCACCAGAAACCGGAAGCTCAGCTTCCCGGTGCGCACATTCACGCCAGGGAGCTGCTCTTCAGATTTCTTGCGCTCCCACGCGTGCGAAGACCAGTTGATGCCGGAATCAGGAAGACTAACAGGCAATGGCTGTAGTGCCCAGAGCTCAGAAATGGTGAACCTTTTCAGCACCGGGTGCCCAAACCAGCACGTGTGTGAGTGCACATGTGTGAGTGCGTACACCGGAAACCCAAAGACCAGCTGGCTGGTGTGCATGCCTGTTTTTTGGTCTGTTTTCAGACCATTTTCAAGTCATTTTTCAGACACTTTTTTGCCATTTTCAAATGGCAAAAAATCGGCACCAAAATGGCCTGTTTTGGGGGCCATTTTCAGGCCATTTTTCGGCACTCCAGCACCCACAAAGACCAGCTGGCCAGAGCACATGTGTGCCGGAAACCAGAGGAGTAGCTGGCTCTGGTTAGAGGGCTCTGCGTGCAACGTCTGGCACGCGTGCCATAGTTTCGCCATCACGGGCCTAGGACAATTCGCTGCCGCTAGTTCACCCCATCTATCTCACTCTGGCTGACTCGCCACGGCCAAATTGCCGTGGCACAACTCACGATGGGGAAATCACTGTGGGACAACTTGCTGCAGGAGAACGGATGGAAACTCATTCGAGGAGAGAAGCAACTAGAATTAAGGAGAAACTTCCTAAGAGGGAGGACAATTTACCAGTGGAATGGCTTGCCACCAGAAGTGGTGGGTCACTGGAAGTTTTTAAGAAGGGACTGGACGGCCACTTGTCTGGAGTGTTATACGGTCTCCTGCTTAAGCAGGGGGTTGGACTAGAAGACCTCAAAGGTCCCTTCCAGTTCTATTCTGTAACTAACTAATCAGAGGAGCAAATTGCCTCCAGAAGTTGCAGATACTCCCATCACAGGAGGTGTTTAAGAAGAGATTGGAGAGACAGAATGCTACAGAGAGTCCTGGGTTGGACTAGAAGACCTCCCTTCCCACTCTGGTTATTCTTTTAATTCAATGCAGGGTAACTCAAGAGAGGGACAAACTAAATTGCAATGGGACTTGTCTTGCTTAAGGGGTGGAACCTTCTCAAGTTTGAAGTCCTCAAGGATGGAACGAGTCTCCAATCTCTACTTGTCCCTCTCTTGAGTGGCACTGTCCCGTGGCGAGTCAGCCGTGTGTGTCAAGTCGTCCCGCGGTGAGTCAGCCAGGATGGGTGGATGGGAGTCGACCGGGGTGAGACAGTCGCGGCGAGTTGTCCCATTCCATCGTCATCTTCTAAGACTTGCTACGAAGAAAACTGTCTGGAGAACTGCGAGGTCCCTCCTACGTGTCCGAGGCATGTTGCTGTGCTCTTGTCTCGCTGCTCAGGGATGCCGTCCCTGCTGGGTAGGTCGCTGCCAGCTTGGACTCACCTGGCAGACAATTTTGGGATGTGCATAGCGGCGAGCCCGTCCTGAATCGCCTTCCTGACTCTTTTACTCTTCGCCTTTAGTCTCCTCTGGAAGGAGAGCCGTGTTTAATCGCGTAGACTGAAAACATTCCAGAAGTCCTTGTTTACACTCGATCGGGTAGAGCCATCTGTAGCTGCTATTCCCTGTAGATACGTCGTTGGGGTGGGGTGGGGTGGGGAAAGAGGTGCTCCCTTTTTGTCTGGGCAGGCTTAAGATGCAATCGGTTGTCTAAGAGAGATTCTCAGTCATGGTTGTCTCAAAAGTGCTATTTTTCTGAAGAGGGAATTTGACTGGCTTGGTTTTGTGCTATTTTTCTGAAGAGGCAATTCGACTGGCTTGGTTTTTCCTTGAAGATGTTTCGCTTCTCATCCGAGAAGCTTCTTCAGCTTTGCATCCTTTTTAGAGAGCTGTTGAGGCCACCTGGAGGTTGCTCTGTGTCCTCGGGGTCACCTGAGTAGTGCAAGCGGGGAGGGGAGCTTTCTTGGAACTGCTGAAGGGACCGTGTTGTAGACTGGAGAGAGATGGTGTATACATTGGGGAAACAAAACAGCCACTTCACCAACGCATGGCACAACAGAAGAGAACAAACCCATCAGGACAAGATTCAGTAGCCTATCTGCATTTCAAAGACAAAGGCCGCTCTTTTGAAGACGGCAAAGTCCACGTTTTGGACAGAGAGGAGGACCTCTGGTTTGAAAGAGAGGTCGAGGAGGCCACCTAAGTCCAAATTGAACAGCCCTCCCTCAACAGAGAGATACATCATCTACCTCCTGTCTACAACACAATCCTTTCAGCAATTCCAAAAAGGCTCCCCACCCAATATTTACATCACTCAGGGGACTCTAAGGACACAGGTAAATCTCCCAGTGGCCTCAACGACCCTCTCAAAGGATTCAAATGACCAGCTGTCTGCAAGGAAGATCAACCCTTCCATTCCCCTCCGCCCAGTCAAAGCTGAAGAAGCTTCTTAGATGAGAAGCGAAATGTCTTCAGAGAAAAAATACCAGAAAGTCCATTTGACTCTTGAAAAAAAGCAGCCTCATATTTGGAGTGCTCCAGGGATGGTTGGCACCTTGGCAAGGATAACGACCATCCGTACGAACAGGAGGTTGAAAATGTTTCTTTCGGGCTTGCCTACAATGACCCACAGACTCTCCCCAACGTGCTTCATATCAGTGGGGTGTCTTTTGGCCAGGGGGACCCCATGGGACCAAACAAGCCTCTTTATCCAATGTGGGACAAGGGAGGGCCGGACACAAAGTACGCACTGAGGGGAAGGCCTTTGTGGGTTGGCGCCTTCTGAGCTTAGGTCAGTGGTGGGATCCTCCCAGCGTAAGAATTGGTTCGGTGATCACGCACAGATGCAGTTTGAACAAATCTTCACTTCTGGGTTTCTTCAGAGGAGGAACACAACTGATTCGCGCGGCAATCGGCTCTGCCACGCAAATCAGCTGAGGAGATAAAAGTAGAAAAATAGCACGGGCAAGCGGGTGGGCCTAGCTGAACGCTGGGACGAAACCAGCTGATCGTCAGAGCTACCATTTGCTCCCAGCTGATCGTCGGAGCTACAGGTTCGCCTGAATCGGTCTGAACCTGTAGAATCCCACCACTGGCTTGGGTGTGTGTTTGTGTTGTGTGTGTGTGTGTTTGCGTGCGTGCGTGTGCGCGTGCCTTTGCGTGCCCATCTTTGTAGTGTGAGTTTTGCATCTGGAATGCGTGTGCAATTCTAGGCACCAAAGACCACGAGGAGTTCACCCACCTTTGCCACTCCGCGTCGCTCGATGTACGGAGCTTGTAGGTTTTCATATCCCGAGAACATTTTAAAGCTGTTTGGGGTTTTCCGTTTCTTTTTTCTTTTTTTTCTTTTCTTTTTTTTTTAAATTGACGTTTGGTTTAGTTCGGTCAATTGTACCTCAAGAGTTTTCAATAAATAATAAAGAGAGACTCGAAGGAACGGCTTCAGCGTGTTTTGTCGCAAACGGCTACAGCAAAGGACGGGAATCCCGGAGATGTCTATTTTGTGTTTTAGTAGGTCAGAAATATGCAAAACTACAAGAATATATTCTGAAATGCTCCCTTTTATAGGGGGGAAGAATCAGGGAAGGAAGGAAGGAACAAAGGAAGCAAGCAAGCAAAGGGAGAATTAGAGAAGAAAGGAAGGAGAATAGAATAGAATAGAATAGAATAGAATAGAATAGAATAGAATAGAATAGAATAGAATAGAATAGAATAGAATAGAATAGAATAGAATAGGAATAGGAATAGGAATAGGAATAGGAATAGGAATAGAATAGAATTTTGGAATAGAATAAAATAGAATAGAATGGAATGGAAGGGGATAGGATAGGATAGGATAGGATAGGATAGGATAGGATAGGATAGGATAGGATAGGATAGGATAGGATAGGATAGGATAGGATAGGATAGGATAGGATAGGATAGGATAGGATAGGAAGTAGAGAATAGAATAAAATAGAGAATAGAATAGAGTAAAATAGGAAGTAGAGAACAGAATATAGAATATAGAATAGAATGGAATAGGAATAGGAATGGAATGGAGTAGAATAGGAAGTAGAGAATTGAATAAAATATAGAATTTAGAAATGGAATGGAATGGAACGGAACAGAACAGAACAGAACGGAACAGAATAGAATTCTTTATTGGCCAAGTGTGATTGGACACACAAGGAATTTGTCTTTGGTGCATATGCTCTCAGTGTACATAAGGAGAATAAAATACATTCATCAAGAATAAAAAGATACAAACACTGAATAGAGTAGAGTAGAGTAGAGTAGAGTAGAGTAGAGTAGAGTAGAGTAGAGTAGAGTAGAGTAGAATAGAATAGAATAGAATAGAATAGAATAGAATAGAATAGAATAGAATAGAATAGAATAGAATAGAATAGAATAGAATTCTTTATTGGCCAAGTGTGATTGGACACACAAGGAATTTGTCTTTGGTGCATTTGCTCTCAGTGTACATAAGGAGAATAAAATACATTCATGAAAAATAAAAAGTTACAACACTTAGTGATAGTCATAGGTTACTAATAAGCTATCAAATCGTACTAGGAAACAAGTAAAAATAATATAAATTGAAAGATACAAGCAACATGGTTATAGTCATAAGTGAGAAGAGACAGATACTAGGAAGGAAGAAAAGAATAATAGTAATACAGACTTAGTGAATAGTTTGACTGTGTTGAGGGAATGATTTGTTTAGCAGAGTGATGGCGTTTGGGGAAAAACCGTCCTTGTTTTCTTTCTTTTTTTAAAATTTGATTTATATGCCGCCCTTCTCCGGAGACTCAGGGCAGCTCACACTGCGTTAAGCAATAGCCTTCCTACTTTTGTATATTTATACAAAGTTAGCTTATGGCCCCCACAAACTGGGTCCTCAATTTACCTACCTTAGGAAGGATGGAAGGCTGAGTCAACCTTGAGCCTGGTGAGATTCGAACTTACAATAATTGCAGACAGCTGGTGTTTAATCACAATGCTTTAGTCTGCTGAGCCACCAGGTCCTTGTGTCTAGTTGTTGTGGTGTGCAGTGCCCTATGGCGTCGTTTTGAGGGTAGAAGTTGAAACAATTTAGGGGCAGGATGCGAGGAGTCTGTAGAGGGGTATGGATGTAATGGAGGAAGGAAGGAAGGAAGGAAGGAAGGAAGGAAGGAAGGAAGGAAGGAAGGAAGATCAGAGATGAGAGGGAAGAAGGAAAGAAAGAAAGGCAGGAGGGAGGGAGAGAAGAAAGGAAGGAAGGAAGAAAAGAGAGATAAATTAGGGAGGGAGGAATAAAGGGAAGGAAAAAAGGAAGGGAAGGAAGGAAAAAGGTGGGAGAAAGGGAGGAGAGGCAAGGGAGGAAGGAAGGTGAAGGAAGAGGAAGGAAAGGGAGGTGAAGAAAGGGAGGGAGAGAGGAAAGGAAAGAAAAGCAGAAGAGGGAGGGAAGGAAGGAAGAAAAGAGAGCTAGATTAGGGAGGAAGGAAGGGATAAAGGAAAGGGAAGGAGGGAAGGAAAAAGGGGAGAAAGGGGGGAGGCAAGGGTGGAAGGAAGGTGAAGAGAGGAAGGAAAGAAGAAAGGGAGGGAGGTGAAGATGGAGAGAGGGAGGGAGGGAGAATTGGAGAAGGAAGGAAAATGAGAAAAAACGACAGAAGGAAAGGGGAAGAATGGAAAAAAGAAACAAAAAAGAAAGAAGGAAAAATGGAAGGAAAGAAGGAGTGATGATTCTCTCCGGTGTGCAGTTATCCAGGATTTTTGATTTCTAGTTGTTACAAATAATTCTAAACTAATTTTTAAAAAACCTGGCCCCCGCCAGAGGTCCCTGCTATATTCCCCACTGCCCACCAATGCAAAGAGCCATTCCGGTACATTTTGGCTAAGGGATTGAGCACCAAGGCAGCTTTTCACGTACATCTTTAAGCAAAAGGCCGAATCCTTTCAAATCCCAGCCGACAAGCTGGGAGGACGCAGGGTGCAGCCTTCAGCAGCTGAGAGGGGAGGGAAAAGGGGGCGCGGGGGTTCCACCGTGGGGTGTTGTCCTGGCGTGATGGTCACGGCACCTGTTGAACACGCATGATGTTCGTGAAACCAGTCCCGGGTCTCCATCCGGTGACGACGATCACCACGTCTTCCGAGCGGAGGAAACCTCGCACGCGGCCTGGAAGGGACACGGAGAAAGGTGACTCAGAGAAGGAAGGGAAGGAAAGGAAAGGAAAAGGAAAAGGAAAAGGAAAAAGGAGAGGAGAGGAGAGGAAGAGGAGGGGCAAGGAAGGGAAGGGAAGGGAGAGGGAGAGGGAGAGGGAGAGGAGAGGAAAGGAAGAGGAGGGGCGGGGAAAGGAAGGGAGGGGCAGGAGTGAGAGGAGAGGAAAGGGAGAGGAGAGGAGAAAGGAAAAGGAAAAAGGAAAGGAAAGGAAAGGAAAGGAAGAGGACGGGTGGGGAAGGGAAGGGAAGGGAAGGGAAGGGAAGGGAAGGGAAGGGAAGGGGAGAAGAGTGGAGGTGAGAGGAGAGGAGAGGAGAGGAGAAAGGAAAGGAGGGGAAGGGAAGGGAAGGGAAAGGAAAGGAAAGGAAAGGAAAGGAAAGGAAAGGAAAGGAAAGGAAAGGAGGGATAAATAGATAAATAAGGGAAGGAGAAAAAGAGATTTTACACACACACACGCACACACACACATATATATATAGAGAGAAAAATGATACAGACAGAGGAAAAGATGTTAGATAAGATAGATTAGATTGATAATAGAGATAGATAGATAGATAGATGATAGATAGATAGATAGATAGATAGATAGATAGATAGATAGATAGATAGATAGATAGATAGATAGAATAGATTAGATGGATAATAGGCAGATGATAGACAGAGCGGACAGATGGATAGAATAGAGGGAGGAAGGGAGGGAGGGAGGGAGAGAAGAATCCATACAACGGAGGAGTACATCAATTCAACAGGTGGTATGTTCTGGCAAGGCAGTTCAGCCTAGAAGGGGCTGTACCGGTGGGATAGCAGCCAGCCAGCCAGTCCTAGAATCAACCAACAGCCCCAGAGTTCCTGAGGAGAGAAACGGGTCTCGGAGAGAACGAAACAGCTGCTCCAACTCACCCATCTCAATCCCAAACTGCACCCGGCGATCGACATCTTCCGCCCAGGAGTCCTCTTGAGCCCCGTGCCACACCACCGGGAAAATACCGCGGCTGAGGTGCGCTTGGCGGGCCACCTGTTCGTCATGGGTCACGGCGATAATGAGAGCCCGGGGTCGGTAGCGGGAGAGGATCTGCGCAGTCCTGAATCGGGAGGGAAGATCCAGATGTGAAAATGAATCAGAATCACTGAATGTGGGTGAAATTCGAACCCGGGACTTTGGTTCTTATTGGCTTTTTAGTATGGGAGAGGGTTATGGGCTCAGAGCAGATCCGCCAGGTTGGCAAGCAACTGAAGGAAGGAAGGAAGCAAGAAGGGAAGAAGAGAGAAAAGACAGCAAGGAAGAGGGGAGAATGGGGGGAAGGGAAGGAAAGATATAAGAAAGAATGGAGGGGGAAAGGAAGGAAGGAAGGAAGGACAGAGAAAAGAGCAAGGAAGAGGGGAGAATGGGGGGGAAGGAAAGATATAAGAAAGAATGGAGGGGAGAAGATAGGAAGGAAGGAAGGAAGAAGGGAAGGACAGAGAAAAGACAGCAAGGAAGAGGGGAGAATTGGGGGGAGGGAAGGAAAGATATAAGAAAGAATGGATGGGAGAAGGAAGGAAGGAAGGAAGGAAGGAAGGAAGGAAGGAAGGAAGGAAGGAAGGAAAAGAGAAGATAGATTTGTTGTTGTTAGTTGCACAGTCGTGTCCGACCCATTGCGATCCCATGGATGATTAGGAAGGGAGAAATATAAATATATATATAGAGAGAGAGAAATGGATGGATGGATAAGATGGGGAGGATGGAGAGAGAGAGAGGCAGACATACAGACAGACAGGGGAGGGAGGGAAGAAAAAAGAAAGGAAAGGATGGAAGGAAGGAAGGAAGAAAAAGTAAAGGGAAGAAAGGGAGGGAGGGAGATGGAAGAAATGGAAAGAAGGAAGGGAAGGAAGGAGGGAGGGAGAGAGAAGTAAGAAAGGGAGGGAGGAGGAAGAGAGGGATCCTTGAGTACCAACTCTGGTAAACATGGGGATGATGGGAAATTCTATACAATAACATTTAAATGGGTCACTAAACCTTTCTCCCCTTTTACTGACTGGGCCATCCTGGGGCAGACCAAAAGAGACCGATCCAGGCTGTCAGATGATGAGCCAATCACACCAGTGGTCAGTACAGGACCAGTGGCCTATCACCCCATTTCAAAACCTCATTTTAAACCAATGGGCTAAATGAAAACTTCCCAAGGACCATTTTTTCCAATGGCTGGCGATCGTACGGCCCAACGGCAGTACGTGAGATGTCGTACCGCCACAACTGGTCACTCCATTCCGACATCCACACAGAAACGCCGACCTCCATCCTTTTGTAAGGCTGCCAACAGCCCAAGGGGACCGTCGCCCTCCCTCGTCCAACAAGCAAAGAGACCCCTGTCTCAGGCTCACCCACTCTTCTCACCTGCCGGTCGCGGTGAGGACCACGATGGCCGCTGCGCAACATTTGAAGGAGGCTTCCACAGCACCGACAGCGGTCACCTCGGTGGGGTCTTGGCTAAGGGGCGTCAGGCGCCGTAATTCTTGGAAAAGTTGATGATGGAACATGGCAGCTTCAGCTTCTCGGGCGATCTGCGCGTTAAGGAGGGGGAAATGTAGAAAGCTTATTTCCACGAGGTTGGCAACTTTCCGTCGTGAGCCTCAACGGCTTTCAAGATTGTTGGCTTCCTAGACTCGTCGTCTGTTTTCCTCTTTCCTCCTCCTTCCTTCTTCCTCTTCTGCCGTAGTCGGACAAATCTTGGGCAAGTTGGCTTACGATTCCAAAAGGGAAGCCCCCCTACACACGCTTACCGCATGCTGCATTCGCACAGCCTCCACCACGTAGGCCCCCTTGGCCGTCTCCCCGGATAGCATGATGCAGTCGGCCCCGTCCAGAACGGCATTGGCCACATCGCTGCTTTCGGCCCTCGTGGGCCGAGGTTTCTTCACCATACTCTCCAGCATCTGACAAAAGATAGTGGCAGCTCAGCACCCCCAACTGCAGAGAGACTGAGATGTCAAAGTGGGGCGGGGCATGCTGGCTGGGGGATTCTGGGAGTTGAAGTCCACCCCTCTTAAAACATGCTGGCTGGGGGATTCTGGGAGTTGAAGTCCACCCATCTTAAAACATGTTGGCTGGGGGATTCTGGGAGTTGAAGTCCACCCCTCTGAAAGCATGCTGGCTGGGGGATTCTGGGAGTTGAAGTCCACCCCTCTGAAAGCATGCTGGCTGGGGGATTCTGGGAGTTGAGGTCCACCCCTCTGAAAGCATGCTGGCTGGGGGATTCTGGGAGTTGAAGTCTACCCCTCTGAAAGCATGCTAGCTGGGGGATTCTGGGAGTTGAAGTCCACCCCTCTTAAAACATGCTGGCTGGGGAATTCTGGGAGTTGAAGTCCACCCATCTTAAAGGATGCTAGCTGGGGGATTCTGGGAGTTGAAGTCCACCCATCTTAAAACATCCTGACTGGGGGATTCTGGGAATTGAAGTCCACCTATCCTTTCTTTTTTCAAGTTTTTTTAATTTTTTTTTATAAAAATGTCAAATCAATGCGTGAGCATTGTGGCAGCTGGGTGCCATACATTCCAATATAAACAAAACCGATCAAATGAAACATGATTCAATCGACTTATGTAATTTCGATAGCAATACACATCTATATTAGGTTACAGTTTATCACTATTCAAATATTCCATCTATTTCTCATTACTTCCATTTTATCAAATGAAAATATGATGCATTAACATTCCCTTTATTTCTATCCCTTATCCTAGCTTTTAATCTTAGCACCCTATATTAAAAAGCTTTTTCTTTCTTTCCTGTCTAACGTCTAATCATGTCACCCGCCTACAAAAGAGAAAGAAAAAAGAGGAGAGAGAGAGGGAGGGAGGGAGGGAAAGACAATTCAAAACAGCAACCGAGAAAAGGAATCATCCATTCATCACCTCTTGCCTGCTTATACCTTAATTGCTATGCTTTTAAAGAAAGAGAGGGAAAAGGAAAAGCAAGCCAAAAACAATAATAAAGAAAGGGTAAAAAAAGGAAATCATTTATCCATCGTCTCTTGCCCGCTTTGATACTTCAATTGCTATGCTTTTTTTCTTTTGACTTGCCTCCCCCGTTCCTCTCTTAATTTATTTATTTATTATTTATTTATTAATTAGATTTATATACCGCCCGTCTCCTTACGGACTCAGGGCGATGAACAGCCGAATAAAAACCAGCACATAAAAGTTAAAATATTATAAAAACAAATATAAATTTGGCTGAAATTTAAAACAGATAAATATGAAAAATCAAGTCTAAAAACTCTAAAAGATTTTAAAATTAGAAGGAATCAGGCAAGCTGGAAAAGATGAGTTCCAATTAATTCCAAGAAATTGGAAGTCCACCTATCTTAAAGCATGCTGGCTGGGGGACTCTGAGAGTTGAAGTCCATGCGTCTCAATCAACCTTTCACCCTTGTTTGCAGGGCCAATGGGAGGCTGTTCTCTCTATTCACCTCCAATCATTTTGACTCGTTTCGGGATTGGTTCTGCTTTTGCATCCCTTCTGTCCCACCTGTTGATGGAAGGTAATGCCTAACCTGCCTGGCATTTAAGTACATCTCACCTGTGTGGCACAGATAACGGGTTTTCCCGCCCGGTTGCAACGGCCAATCATCATCTTTTGAGCCAGGAAAACCTTCTCGGCGGGGATTTCGATCCCCAGATCGCCACGCGCCACCATAATGCCGTCACTGGCTTCCAGGATCTCATCAAACCTGGAGACAAATATTACAGCCCAGCTCAACCTAACGACAGGTAATTCTCCATGTACTTTACTTTACTTTACTTTACTTTACTTTATTTAGATTTATATACCGCCCTTCTCCTTACGGACTCAGGGCGGTGCACAGCCAATTAAAAAACAAACATACAAAAGTTAAAATTTCATAAAATAACAATACAAATGGCCATAGATTAAAATTAACTTCGTATTAAAATAAAACTCTAAAATGATAAAATACTATAGGAATCAGGCTAAGCCGGCGAGCTGAAAAAGATGGGTTTTTTTAAAGCCCGCCGGAAGGTCGGGAGGTCAGAGATTGTTCTTAACTCTGGAGGCAGATCATTCCAGAGGGTGGGTGCGGCCACAGAGAAGGCTCTCCTCCTGGGGGTCACCAGCCGGCATTGTCTGGCTGACGGCACCCTGAGGAGGCCCTCTCTGTGGGAGCGAACCGGCCGGTGGGAGGCAATTGGCGGCAGAAGGCGGTCCCGTAAGTACCCTGGCCCTAAGCCATGGAGCGCTTTAAAGGTGGTTACCAACACCTTGAAACGCACCCGAAAGTCCACCGGCAGCCAATGCAGCTCGCGCAGGAGAGGTGTCACATGGGAGCGTCCCGTCGCTCCCATAATCCCCCGCGCGGCCGCATTCTGCACCAGTTGGAGCCTCCAGGTGCACCCCAAGGGGAGCCCCATGTAGAGAGCATTACAGTAGTCCAAACGGGAAGTGACAAGAGCGTGAGTGACCGTGCAACCGTTCCATTTTGATCTCGTGACCGCGGGGACGCGGCAGCGGTCATAAGTGTGAAAAAAACCACCGTAAATTGCTTTTCTCAGCGCCGTTGTCAACGAACCGTCGTTAAGTTGAGGACGGCCGGTTAAATCCAGAAAAAGGAGATTTTGAGGATTACCTTTTGACCCCCTCGTGGCTTTCGACCTTGCTGATGATTTTGATGTGACGGCCACGTTCTCCCAGCGCCTGACGGATGCCAATCACATCCTCAGCCTTGCGGATAAAGGAAGCAAAGATCATATCAACTCCCTGTTCCACCCCGAACTCCAGGTCGTGTCTGTCCTGCTGTGACAACGCCGGCAAGTCCACTTTAGCCCCCGGCAAGTTGACTCCCTTCCGGCTACAGAGCATCCCGCCGTTCTCCACCTCGACCACACAACTGTCAGGGCCTAGTGGTTAGGGCAGAAACAAAGGTTGGTGAGGAATGGAGACACAAGATAGAGAATCCAGATTTCAATTGGTTGGGGAATTCTGGGAGTTGAAGTCCATCTATCTTAACTCAAGCTGGCTGGGGAATTCTGGGAGTTGAAGTCCATCTATCTTAACTCAAGCTGGCTGGGGGATTCTGGGAGTTGAAGTCCATCTATCTTAACTCAAGCTGCCTAGGGGATTCTGGGAGTTGAAGTCCACCCATCTTAAAGCATGCTGGCTGGGGGATTCTGGGAGTTGAAGTCCACCCATCTTAAAGGATGCTGGCTCAGGGATTCTGGAAGTTGAAGTCCATCTATCTTAACTCAAGCTGGCTGGGGGATTCTGGGAGTTGAAGTCCACCCATTTTAAAGCATGCTGCCTGGGGGATTCTGGGAATTGAAGTCCACCCGTCTTAAACTTGCCAAGATTGAGAAGCACTGATATAAGTAGAGAAAGAGATCCACCCTATCAGTGGGAGAACACTTACGGAGTTCCTTGACCAGCAAGGAGATCAGCCCATCGTCAATAAAGATCCTGCCACCAACTTTAACAACTTTCGGCAAATTGGCGTAATCCACCCAAATATTCTGCGAATCACATTGCTCTCGGAAGGCCGGATCGGTGGTCACAATCAGGCGGGATCCTTTAACCAGTTCAGCTTCTTTATTCTCGCCCTGTCAAAAGATCACGAATCGGATGCAAGTTCGGGTTACTCCCTTAACGACTGGTGTCGCTGAACGACACCAATTGGGACCGGGGGAAAAAAGACGGTTGGGATTTATCCCTCAGTCTTACCCCTTTAATCAACCCTGTCCGGATTTCAGGCCCTTTGGTGTCCAAAGCGATGGCCACGGGCCGGTAGAAGAGAGGATTCCTGGCAAAGGTTTGTGTGGCTTCCCGGATATTTGCAATGGACTTGGCGTGATACTGAAATGAAATGAAATTGAATTCAGGGTCTGCACCCCTTCATTGCCATCTCAGAAAAGCAACCTTCCTTCCTTCCTTTAATTTGTTCCTTCCTCTCTTCCTTCCCTTCTAATCTTTCCCTTTCCTTCTTTCCTTCCTCTCCCCCAATTTGTTCCTTCCTTCCGCTCTCCTTCCTTCCCCTTTTCATTGTTCCTTCCTCTCTCCTTCCCTTCTAATCTTTCCTTTCTTTCTTTCCTTCCTTCCTTCCATCATTCCTACCTTCCCTTCTAATTCCTTACTTACTTCTCTTCTAATTCCTCCCTTTCCTTCCTCCCTTTCCTTTTTTCCTTCCCTTCTAATCCCTCCTTTCCTCATTCCTACCTTCCCTTCTAATTCCTCCCACTCCTTCCTTCCCTTCTAATCTTTCCCTTCTTTCTTTCCTTCCTTCCTTCCTTCCATCATTCCTACCTTCCCTTCTAATTCCTTACTTCCCTTCCAATTCCTTACTTACTTCCCTTCTAATTCCTTCCTTCCTTCCCTTCTAATCCCTCTTCCTCATTCCTACCTTCCCTTCTAATTCCTCCCTCTCCTCCCTTCTCTTCTAATCTTTCCCTTCTTTTTTTCCTTCCTTCCTTCCATCATTCCTACCTTCCCTTCTAATTTTCCCTTTCCTTCCTTCCTTCCCTTCTAATCCCTCTCCTCATTCCTACCTTCCCTTCGAATTCCTCCCTCTCCTTCCTTTCTTCCCTTCTAATCACTTCTTCCTTCCTTCCCTTTCTTTCTTTCTCATTCTCTCTTTCTCTTTTCTTTTCTACTCCCTTCACTCCTCCCTCACCTTCCTTCCTTCCTTCGCCATCTGTTTATATCGATTCCTTCCTTCCTCCCTCCCTCCCTCTCTCACTGATACCTCGTGTGATCCATGCGAGAAATTCAACCGTGCGATATTCATGCCTGCTTTGATCATTTCACGCAACATCTCCACCTTCTGCGATGCTGGGCCTACAACAGAGGGGAAAGAGATCAAACTGCTTTCTGGGAGCCTCCTCGCCCCCCCCCCCTGCAAGACAGGGCCCCAAAATGTACAGGATCCCCTGCCGTCTGCCAGGACAATCCCTCCCTTCCCCAATTCTCCAGCCCTTTTATAGAACAGAATATCAGAGTCTAATCCAACCCCCTGCTTAGGCAGGAAACCCTACACCACTTCGGACAAATGGTGATCCAACATCTTCTTAAAATCTTCCAGTGTTGGAGCATTCACAATTTCTGGTGGCAAGTTGTTCCGCTGGTTAATGGTTCTCACTGTCAGGAAATTTCTCCTTAGTTCTAAGTTGCTTCTCTCCTTGATGAGTTTCCACCCATTGCTTCTTGTCCTGCCCTCAGGTGCTTTTACTATTTATTTATTTATTTATTTATTTATTTATTTATTTATTTATTACTTCGATTTATATATGCCGCCCTTCTCCGGAGACTCAGGGCGGCTTACAATGCATTAAGCAATAGCCTTCATACTTTTGCATATTTATACAAAGTCAGCTTCTTGCCCCTACAAACTGGGTCCTCAATTTACCCACCTTAGAAAGGATGGAAGGCTGAGTCGACCTTGAGCCTGGTGAGAGTTGAACTCGCAGTAATTGCAGGCAGCTGGATGTTAAATGCTGCCTTAGTAGGAGGCATTAGCCTCCTACGCCACTCAGGCTCCTTTTGATCCCCACCCCCCACCCCCGCAAAGCATCCTTCTTGCAAAACTACGCAGGGACCACCAAGGGAGGGGGTCCTTCCCCATCCATCTTCTCCATCCCTTTTCCCATAATGTTTCCTCCCACAAAGTGACGCCTCACCAATGGTGCAGACGATACTGGTGTTCCGGGCGGTGATGGGCTCGGAATCAATATCCAGCAGGCACAGATGTTCCAAAAACGTGTCAGCCATGGAGGCGGGAAGCTGCTGCCGTTGGAAGAAAGCCGTACCCAGTTCCTGGGCAAGGGTAGCCATGTCTTGGGGGTGGATCCGGACAGCTGCTGGCGAGAGAGCGAAAAGATGAAGCTGGGCTCGCTTATTGAGCAATGCATAATTGGATACAGATTAAGAGAGTTGGAAGGGACCCCTTTTAGATCATCTAGTCCAACCCCCCCCCCCATCCAAGCAGGAGACCCTCCACCATTTCTGACAGATGGCAGTCCAATCTCTTCTTGAAAACCTCCAGGGATGAAGCTCCCACAACTTCCAAAGGCAACTTCTGTTCCGTGGGTTGATGGTTCTCCCTGTCAGAAAATTCCTCCTTATTTCTAGGTCGAATCTCTCCTTGTTCAGTTTCCATCCATTGTTCCTTGTCTGGCCTTCAAAGGTGCTTTGGAAAATAGCTTGACCCCCTTCCTCTCTGCAGCAGCCCCTCAAATATTGTGGCAGCCCTCGAAATAATTAATGGTAGGGTCTCCAACTGTGGCGTTTGAGGTCCGTCATTGCGCTCTGCCCTTGCAAGCCATGGAGAAACCCTTTTTCCCCAGCACCAGCTTGGGACCCACCGTCCATCTTCCTCCTCCTCCTTCTAAAACGTCTTGTCAGTTTACACCTCGAAGTTAATGCTGACTTTCCTAGTTAAACAATGACTAGCTGAGTCCCAAGTCCACAGCGTTTCTCATAAGGGATACCGTTCAGCTTCCAAAAAGCCTGTCCCAAAACGCCTTTATTATTCTGTTGTCCAATTGTATTTTTTTTGTATTGTTGTATACCTCCGGCAGAATGGAAGGATTTCTGCTTTTCCCCTGAAGATGCAGGCAGCAAACTTTGCTGGGGATTCCCCCTTCCCCTTTTATCTTCATTGGAGCCCTCCGAGGTAGGCCAACCCAGAGAGAGAGGGAGAGGGAGAGAGAAGGGGGGAGAGGGAGTGCCTGGAAATGTGCAATGTTCCTTGTGCACTTCTTTGATTTCCACGGAAGAGGAAGAGAAGAAAAATCTGGAGAAGGAAAGAAGAATAGAGTACAAAGGGAAGGAAACTAAAGTGAGGGGGAGAAAAGGGAAGGAAGGAGGGGAAAGGAAAGGAAGAAAGAGAGGAGAGGGGAGAGGGAAAGAAAAGATAAGGAAGGAAGGAGAGGGAAAGGAAAGGAAAGGGGAAGGAAAGGAAGATAGAAGAAAGGAAAGGAAGGAAGGGGGAAGGAAGGGAAGGGAAGGAAAGGAAGATAGAAGAAAGGAAAGGAAAGGAAGGAAAGGGGAAAGAAAGGGAAAGGAAAGGAAAGGAAGGGAAAGAAAAGGGAAAGGAAAGGAGGGGAAGGGAAGGGAAGGAAGGAAAGGGGAAGGAAAGGAAAGGAAGGAAAAGAAAAGGGAAAGGAAAGGAGGGGAAGGGAAGGAAGATAGAAGAAAGGAAAGGAAGGAAAGGGGAAGGAAGGGAAGGGAAGGAAAGGAAGATAGAAGACAGGAAAGGAAAGGAAGGAAAGGGGAAGGAAAGGAAAGGAAGGAAAGGGAAAGGGAAAGGGAAAGGAAAGGAAAGGAGGGGAAGGGAAGGGAAGGAAGGAAAGGGGAAGGAAAGGGAAGAATGGGGAAAGAAAGGAGAGGAAAGGAAAGGAAGGAAAAGGAAAGGGAAAGGGAAGGAAGGAAAGGAAAGGAAAGGAAAGGAAAGGAAAGGAGCTAGTAAGAACTTTCAAACAAATCCGGGTGAATTTCAAAAGCATTTCTTTCTCTTTTTTTGGTACAGAGTATCAAACCCAGCCATGTTACAGATAACTTCTTACCCTTGTTGTATTTATTTTTCTTATTCTACTCTCTGCCACTCTTGGCGTTAACCAATCCACTAAGGGACCGTCGGAAGTTTTAACAAACAGCACTGAAAACAATGTGACTTTTAGGACTTCCGCTCAAGCTGATTTTCCTGCTGATCTTTGGGCCCCGGTTTTGCAACGTCTCCGGATCTGACCCAGGGAGATCTTAGCAGATATTTTCCTCCGCTCTGTAATTTGAGAGCAGAACCGCACTTAACGCAGGGCCTTAAGTCTTCCCACGTACTTCCCTCCCTGGTGCAAAACTTCACCCAACTTGAATGCTTGCTGCAAATCCTTAAAACAGCTCTGAATGTCAGGACAGCCACATCTTCCTTGCTTTGCAACTCAATCTTTGCTCCCTGCCCTCCCCTTTTTTCCCCCAGCCTCTGGGAGGGGCAGCCTGGTCCCAAGCCCTGGCTGGCTGAGAAAATATAGGAAGGCAGATATCATACAGGCCTGTTGAAGTCTTTATTTCCCCCTTTTTTCCCCCTGCTTTCTCCGGACTGCTGGGGAGTGGAAAGCAAAGTGGAAAAGGGCAGCTGGACTAAGAGCTCTGGGCCATCCCCTTTCCTAGGCAGATTTCCACCCCTGCACAAAAACTCACAACCACACCCAACAGCAGCAGCCTGTGTCGTATTCAAGAGTTTGCAATTCCTCCTTCAGAGCTTGCGGTTAAGAAACGGGGGCAGCTGAGGCTAAGTCTGTTTTTTTTTTATCCCAAACCAGTTTTCTGAATATTATTGGCGGGATTAACACCAGGCAACTTCTCCTGAAAGTGTGTCAGGCTTTTCCTGCTCTGTGTGTGTAAGAGTGAGTGAGTGAATGAGTGAGTGTGTGTGTGTGTGAGAGAGAGAAAGAGAGTGAGAGAGAGAGGAAGGAAGGAAGGAAACAAAGAAACAAAGAGAAAGGAAGGGACAGGAAGAGAATGAGAGAAAGAAATAAAAAGACAGAAAAAAAAGGAGAGAAAAAAAGAATGAGAAAGAAAGAAAAAGAGAAACAAAGTGAATAAGAAAGAAAAAGTCAGAGACAGAGAAAGAAAGACAAAGAAAGAGCATAAAAGAGACAGAAAAAAAGAATGAAAATGAGAGAGGAAGAAAGAAAAAAGAAAGAAAGAATGAGAGAGAGAGAGAGAAAGCATAAGAAACAGAGAGAGAGACAGGAGAATGAGAAAGAAAGAAAGAAAAAGAGACAGACAGACAGACCGAAGGAGGAGAGAAAAGAAACAGAAAGAGAGTGGAGAATGAGAAAGAATGAGAATCAGACAGACAGACAGACAGAAGGAGGAGAGAGAGAGAAAGAAACAGAGAAAGAGAGAGAGAAACAGGAGAATGAGAAAGAAAGAAAGAAAAAGAGACAGACAGACAGACCGAAGGAGGAGAGAAAAAGAAACAGAGAGACAGGAGAATGAGAAAAAGAAAGAAAGAGACAGACAGAAGGAGGAGAGAGAGAGAAAGAGGTAGCCCTGATTTCTTGCCCTGTGGCACAAGCCCAG
This sequence comes from Masticophis lateralis, assembly GCA_030761175.1. Classification (NCBI taxonomy): domain Eukaryota; kingdom Metazoa; phylum Chordata; class Lepidosauria; order Squamata; family Colubridae; genus Masticophis; species Masticophis lateralis. The sequence goes on along the minus strand of JAUDYJ010000017.1, from coordinate 10,062,366 downwards.
CCTTTTCCAGGTGGGTAAATCTGGAACTCTGCAAGGGGCAGAGTTTATTTCACAAGCCTTTGTCTGTTTCAAAAGAGGAAGGCCTCAATAAAGCCTCAGGAGAATCAAGCTGTCCTTCCCTGGGGCACAAAAAGAATATTTTTGAGGTTTGTTTTTACGAGAGGTGGATCATGGAAATTTAATTCCACAGGAATTAATTCTTTGACAATTTAGGTTGATCAAAAAACAGAGAGCAAGCGAGAGGGAGAAATTGGAAGGGAGGAAGAAGGAGGAAAAACAGAAAGGAAGAAGGAAGGAAGGAAGGAAGGAAGGCAGGAAGGAAGAAAAAGAAAGAGAAAGAAAGAGAAAAAGGGGCATGCATAAGTGCACCAGCGTGCCTACCGTCCCTGTCCTAATACTCCTTTTTATTGTATTCAAATTATGTTTATACTTTTACATGTTATCTTATATATGCTTGACAAATAAACTTATGATTATGATTATGAAAAAAGAAAGGAAGAGAAAGGAAAGAAAAAAGGAAGGAAGGAAGGAAAGAAAGAAAGAAAGAGGAAAAAGAAAGGAAGGAAAGAAAGGATGAAGAAAAAGAAAGGAAAGGAAAGGAAGAAAAAAGGAAAGGAAGGAAAAGGAAAGAAAGGGAGAACAAAAAAGAAAGAAAGGAAAAGAAAGGAAAGGAATGAAAGAGAAAAGGAAGGAAGGGAGAAAGAGAGACAGAGAGACAGAAAGAAAGAAAGAAAGAAAGAAAGAAAGAAAGAAAGAAAGAAAGAAAGAAAGAAAAAGAAAGAAAAATTGCACCCTTCCTAATTCTTTCCCCACCCCATAGGGTTAAACCTACTCACAAATAGAACGAGGAAGGCGCCCCATCTTCCAACCCCGCCCTTTTCCCCCTTCGAGCCAATCCCCGACTCCCTCGAGCTTCAAGCTCCTCCTTTCTCTGTCTCCGATTGGCCCTTAACTCCATGGCCCGTCTTCATCCGATGGAGAAGGCCAATCCAGAGGCTGACGCTGCCTATAAGATTTACCTCGACCGCTTCTTCTTTTTTTTTTTCCTTTTCTTTCCCGCGAGGCTTTCTGGGCGTCGTAGTCCCGGCCTGCGTCCTTTCCGCGGCGTCCTGATAGCGCGAGGACTACAAAACCCAGAGGGTATTTCGGCCCCCATAGGAATGTATTACCATAGCGGGCAAAATCTGTCTTTAGTGCTGAGATAAGCTTAGAAGGTTAGGAAAGGTAAGTGTTGCATTAAAAAAAAATTACCTGTATTATATTCTGCATTTTGATGGCTGTGGCTGTGGCTAAGAATCCCTTTTTTTTCTTTGCAAAAGCGGGCCGTTTGTTGGAATAACCTTGCAAAACCCATTTTTCAGGCTAAGGCGCTAGTCCACATGATATTTGCAACCTTAGGAGCGAGTGGCAAACGTCGCTTTCCCATTTCTGCTTTAGGGTTTTTTTGGAGAGCGCGCTGCGAAGCTGCCATCCATCGCGAGGGTCGCCTTTTCCTACCTGGCAGGGTTGTTGTTTTTCCGCATTGTAGGAAAGCTGGGAGTTTCCCAATTTTTTTCCCGGCAAAACGAAAAGGTGAGTTTACCTGTCTCGATTCCTTTTTATCATTTTGCTTATGGGAAGAGGAGGGGGAAAAAAATGCCAGTTTTATAAATCGTTTAAAATTCAGCAGGATACAAGGCACGCGATTAAATTTATTATTATTTTTAACGCACACAATAAAATTTATTTTAGTTTATTGAATAAATTGTGTAGTAATTTAACATTTTTTTTTAAAAAAAATAAAGATTAAGGCCTTTGATAGGTACCCATCGTTCGTGGCAGCAAAGGGATGAAAAGTGCCGGGAATTGATCAGTCCATCAAAATGGATCTCAGAGGTCATCTAGACCAACCCCGTCTTCTGCTCAAGATCCCGCTTGAGTAAAATGATCAGCTAGTTTGAAGAATGCCACAAATCATCCTTTTTATGCCCATATCTGAAAGTTTACCAATATGGAAAGAGGGCCGAAATAGCAAGCAGAAACTCTTTTGAAAAAAAAAATCGTTAAAGAACCTTTTGCGAGTTTTTTTTCTGTTTGGAATTCACTATCCCTTTATCGTAATTTATTTAAAAACAACAACAACTGGAAATGGGGATGATCGCTTATGTTAGCTCAAGAGCTTTGTTTTTTTAAATTAAATTTATATATCACCCAATTTGCTACATGGGGTGACTCTAGAGGGCTTAAGATAGAATAAAAATAAAATACTTTGCCCTTTTAGCACTGATGATGTTGCCTAGTTGGATCACGAGACGTCTGCAGGGGAAAAAAACCAAGCTCAGGGAGTTTGTTTACTGAAATAAAACCGCTAGATAGATAAAGATTTATCTACTCGGGAAAAACTGGATTAAACCCACGGGGCTGCCACGAGTCCGATAAGATGGACACGAGTGGTTTTAACACAACCCTTTTTTTCCCCCCTCCCTCAGGTCGGTTTAGTTGGAAAAACATGAGCGAAGGTGGAAATCATCACTCTGCAAGTACGGACAAGGAAGAATTTGTGAATTTCTTCCCCCAAATTGTCCGAGACCTGTTGGAAAACGAACTTCACGTCCCTGAATTATCCGATGCCATCACCAGGCTGAAAAGGGTGAGATCCGAGCTCTGTTTGTTTTTCTGTGTGCAAAAACCCTGATTTGCAATAAAATTAGAAAAAAAAATGGGACCATGAAGGGAAATTAAAATCTAAGTTTGAAGTACCAGGGCATTTATACTATCCTAGTGGCCTCAAGTACAATCTAGCTACGATAAAGACATGAAAAATTATGGCTTTTTTTTATAAAGGACAAACAAACCGTCTTTGATCAGATATTGTTGATGATGAAAAGTTAAGAAAAATAAATATATATATATATAAACTGGAAAACGGAGGACGAACAAGTAAAAGACGCAGTGACACCATGGGTAAAAAAACAAACAAACTTTGGTTATAATATAGAATGAGAGAAATGGCAAAACTTGTGGGAAAGGAAGTATACATCGACAGTGGCAGCTCCTTTGTAAAGAAAATTGGTATAAAATGTTTTATAGGTACAAAAATCAGGAAATTCCCACCAGCGTTTCACTTAGTGACTGTCTGAGGTTAACGACGGCACCGGAAAAAGTGACTTGCGACCGTTTCTCACAATTATAAGAACCATTGCAGGCCGTCCCCCCTGCGGTCATTTATTTGATAGCCGATTCACATTTATGACAGTCATACAATCAAATTTCGGACACTTGGCCACGGACTCATATTTATGACGGTCGCGGTGCCCTCGGGGGGGGTGTCACATGATCCCCTTTTGCAACCTTCCCAAGCAAAGTCGGTGGGAAAACCAGATTCACTTAACAACGGTGGGACTAATTTAACAACCGCCATGTTTCGGTTAACAAAACGCGACAAGAACCGTCGTAAAACGGGCCAAAGTTCCCCGAGCAAATTTCCTCACTTAGCGGAGTAAATTTTGGAGTGCGGTTGTGGTCGTAAGTAGAGTGGTGCGGTGGCCTAGAGGTGGAACTCTCACCTCACAATCAGGAGGCTGTGAGTTCGATCCCACGTAGAGGCAGATATTTGTCTCTCTGGGCACACCGAGAATATTATCTGCTGAACAAAACTCCGCCCTGGCAACAGGAAAGGCATCCGGGCAATAAAACGCTCTGCTAGCTCCATTCAGTTGCCCAGATTCCACCCTGCAAGGGATTATGGGGTCATTAAATGATCATGGTTTTGGTCATAAGTCGAGGACTAGCTCTAATGCCCAGTGGGGTGAGCTGGAGACCAAGAGGAGATCAAAAAAACAACAACAGTGGGATTCAATTAAAGTGGGATCTCTTCTTAGACACAATCATCACAATTCCCTTACTATCTTTTTTGGAATTTTTTTTCCCTCATAGGTGATCGAATATAACGCCGTCGGCGGTAAATACAACCGCGGATTGACGGTCGTGGCCGCTATCCGGGAACTTGCCAAACCGAACCAGCCCGACCCGAAGACTTTCCGCATCGCCCTCGTTGTGGGTTGGTGCGTTGAACTGGTAATAAATTCCTTTGTGACTTTTTGTGGATGGGTTTTAAACGGCCGGCTGAGGGGGTTTTTTGGGGGTGGGGGGAAAACGGAATCGCTCTTTCCTTGGTGTCCACCTCCGCCTTCTCGTGTTACTAGTCCTCAGCGTCGCGATTTATTTCCCAATTAAAGCTCCCCCATTTGGCAAAGCAGAAAGAATGTCGTCCTTTTGCCGAGGGCCAACGGCTGATTTTTAATTGCAGCTCCAGGCATTTTTCCTCATCGCCGATGATATCATGGACTCTTCGGTGACACGCCGAGGCCGACCGTGCTGGTACAGACAGGTAATTCGAGCAGATCCAAAAATCCTTACTACTGAAATACGGGGAAATAATAGAATAGAATAGAATAGAATAGAATAGAATAGAATAGAATAGAATAGAATAGAATAGAATAGAATAGAATAGAATAGAATAATGGAATGGAATGGAATGGAATGGAATGGAATAGAATAATGGAATGGAATGGAATGGAATGGAATGGAATGGAATGGAATGGAATGGAATGGAATGGAATGGAATGGAATAGAATAGAATAGAATAGAATAGAATAGAATAGAATAGAATAGAATAGAATAGAATAGAATAGAATAGAATAGAATAGAATAATGGAATGGAATGGAATGGAATGGAATGGAATGGAATGGAATGGAATGGAATAGAATAGAATAGAATAGAATAATGGAATGGAATGGAATGGAATGGAATGGAATGGAATAGAATAGAATAGAATAGAATAGAATAGAATAGAATAGAATAGAATAGAATAGAATAGAATAGAATAGAATAATGGAATGGAATGGAATGGAATAGAATAATGGAATGGAATGGAATGGAATGGAATAGAATAGAATAGAATAGAATAGAATAGAATAGAATAGAATAGAATAGAATAGAATAGAATAGAATAGAATAGAATAATGGAATGGAATGGAATGGAATGGAATGGAATGGAATGGAATGGAATGGAATAGAATAGAATAGAATAGAATAGAATAGAATAGAATAGAATAGAATAGAATAGAATAGAATAGAATAGAATAGAATAATGGAATGGAATGGAATGGAATGGAATGGAATGGAATGGAATGGAATAGAATAGAATAGAATAGAATAGAATAGAATAGAATAGAATAGAATAGAATAGAATAGAATAGAATAATGGAATGGAATGGAATGGAATGCAATGGAATGGAATAGAATAGAATAGAATAGAATAGAATAGAATAGAATAGAATAGAATAGAATAGAATAGAATAGAATAATGGAATGGAATGGAATAGAATAATGGAATGGAATGGAATGGAATGGAATGGAATAGAATGGAATAGAATGGAATAGAATAGAATAGAATAGAATAGAATAGAATAGAATAGAATAGAATAGAATAGAATAGAATAATGGAATGGAATGGAATGGAATGGAATAGAATAGAATAGAATAGAATAGAATAGAATAGAATAGAATAGAATAGAATAGAATAGAATAGAATAGAATAGAATAGAATAGAATAGAATAGAATAATGGAATGGAATGGAATAGAATAATGGAATGGAATGGAATGGAATGGAATGGAATAGAATGGAATAGAATGGAATAGAATAGAATAGAATAGAATAGAATAGAATAGAATAGAATAGAATAGAATAGAATAGAATAGAATAGAATAGAATAATGGAATGGAATGGAATGGAATGGAATGGAATGGAATAGAATAGAATAGAATAGAATAGAATAGAATAGAATAGAATAGAATAGAATAGAATAGAATAGAATAGAATAGAATAGAATAGAATAATGGAATGGAATGGAATAGAATAATGGAATGGAATGGAATGCAATGGAATGGAATAGAATAGAATAGAATAGAATAGAATAGAATAGAATAGAATAGAATAGAATAATGGAATGGAATGGAATGGAATGGAATGGAATAGAATGGAATAGAATGGAATAGAATAGAATAGAATAGAATAGAATAGAATAGAATAGAATAGAATAGAATAGAATAATGGAATGGAATGGAATGGAATGGAATGGAATAGAATAGAATAGAATAGAATAGAATAGAATAGAATAGAATAGAATAGAATAGAATAGAATAGAACAGAATTATGGAAGAGAAGAGAGATAGAAGAGAATAGGAATAGAATGCAGAAGAGAAGAGAAAGAAAAGAAAAGGGAGAAGAGGGTAAGTTAAGATAACCTTTATTATCACTTTTTTCTATAAACATACTGACACACATTTTTTTTTTAAAAAAAAATGCAGTTCCGATGCCCGCTCGCAAAAGAAAATATAATTGTGGTCTTAAATTGAGAACTATATGTTTACAGGCTTCCTTTCCCTTTCCCTTTCCCTTTCCCTTTCCCTTTCCCTTTCCCTTTCCCTTTCCCTTTCCCTTTCCTTTCCTTTCCTTTCCTTTCCTTTCCTTTCCTTTTTTTACAAGGAAGTCAAAACTAGGATTTGGGGCTGACTTGCTTTCGCCGGTAAATTTTTTTTGGCACCTTCTCCCGCAGGAAGGGATCGGTTTGGACGCCGTGAACGACGCGTTTCTGGTGGAGTCCAGCGTTTACCAGCTGCTGAGGCGGCACTGCCGAGACCAGGCGTACTATCTGAATTTGTTGGAGCTTTTCCTTCAGGTGAGCAGAAAAGACCTTCCTCGCTGAGGGCCTTTACGCTTGGCTGTTTTATTTGGGGCCTCAGAGAAGCTGCGGAGGGCCCGAATACATTGAATTTTTGTGATATTTTGATTTTTTTTCCTTTCTTTTTTTTTTTCTTTTATTAAACAGCTTTTTTTTTTAAAAAAAAAAAAAACCACCAAACAAAAACAGATATTTACATCTTCTCCTTTTCAACATCTTTGCATCAGGAATGCATATTACTGATAGCGGAAATTTAAGTACGATAAAAATAAAGAAAACATAATATTTATACATTATACATTTTCTCTTTCTTAATATATCTTTTATACATATATTTCTAATATATCATATCTATATCTATATCTATATATTTATCAAATTTATATACCGCCCTACTCCCGAAGGACTCAGGGTGGTGAACAGCCAAGATAAAAGATAGATAATACAAACATTAAAAAACCCATTAAAATTATTAAACGTTTTGGTCCAAGAACAAATTGAAAAACACCCAATTTCTAAGAATATATTATAATATATAATATATTATAATATATTATAATATAAGAATATATTATAATATATTCTATATTCTATAAAGTGATGGAAAGAGGTCGTTTCTGGCCTTTTTCCTCCTTTTTTTAATCTTTTTTTTTTTCCTTTTAATCTTTTTCTTCTTTTCCCTGTCTGGTTCTTTTCCAGTCATCTTACCAGACCGAGCTGGGCCAAACCTTGGATCTCTTTCAGATCAATCTGGATTCCTTCACCGAAGAAAGGTGAGAAGACATTGCAGTAAGACACCGGCGGTCTTTGATTTACAAGAGTTTGTTTAGTGACCGTCCAAAGTTACAACAGGATTGAAAAAACGACTTATGACTTAGTTATTCTGCTATCCTTACTTCTGTTCATCCGTCTGTCCACCTGTCCTTCCTTCTTTCCTTTTCCTCCCTCCCTCCCTCCCCTCCTTCCTTCCTTGGGGTTGGACTAGAAGACCTCCAAGGTCCCTTCCAGCTCTGATACTGTTATTTTTCCTTCCTTCCTTCCTCCCTCCCTCCCTCCCTCCCTTCCTTCCTTTCTTTCTCCCTCCCTCCCTCTCTCCCTTCCTTCCTTCCTTCCTTCCTATCTCCCTTCCTTTCTTCCTTCCTTCCTTTCTCCCTCCCTCCCTGCCTCCCTCCCTCTCTCCCTTCCTTCCTTCCTTCCTATCTCCCTTCCTTCCTTCCTTCCTTCCTTCCTATCTCCCTTCCTTTCTTCCTTCCTTCCTTTCTCCCTCCCTCCCTCCCTGCCTCCCTCCTTCTCTCCCTTCCTTCCTTCCTTCCTATCTCCCTTCCTTTCTTCCTTCCTTCCTTTCTCCCTCCCTCCCTCCCTGCCTCCCTCTCTCTCTCCCTTCCTTCCTTCCTTCCTTCCTTCCTATCTCCCTTCCTTTCTTCCTTCCTTCCTCCCTCCCTCCCTCTCTCCCTTCCTTCCTTCCTTCCTATCTCCCTTCCTTTCTTCCTTCCTTCCCTCCCTCCCTCCCTGCCTCCCTCCCTCTCTCCCTTCCTTCCTTCCTTCCTTCCTTCCTATCTCCTTTCCTTCGTCCCTCCCTCCCTCTCTCTCTCCCTTCCTTCCTTCCTTCCTTCCTTCCTTCCTTCCTTCCTATCTCCCTTCCTTTCTTCCTTCCTTCCCTCCCTGCCTCCCTCCCTCTCTCCCTTCCTTCCTTCCTTCCTTCCTTCCTTCCTATCTCCCTCCCTCCCTCCCTCCCTCCCTCCCTCGGGGTTGGACTAGAAGACCTCGGAGGTCCCTTCCACCTCTGTTATCCTGTGGAACGGTTGCAAGGAGCAGCTTCTTCTCCCAAAGGCTGAAGCTTTGTGCTTCCTTCTGCAGGTACAAAGCCATCGTGAAGCACAAAACAGCCTATTATTCCTTTTATTTACCAGTTGCGGCTGCGATGTATATGGTGAGTCCAAAGTTTGGTGTCAGCAGGCAGAAAACGTTAACTTGCATGCCTTTTTCCAATGGTTTTCTTTTTTCTTTCTTTCTTTTTGCTGAAAAGGGGCAATTTACTTTAACAACGGCAGTGCTTGCTTAACAACCACAGCAAAAAAAAAAAAAAAACCCCGTCATAAAACGGAGCCCGTTATGTGACCGATCCACTTTAGGACCATCCAGAATTGCAAAACCCGACTTAGGACCTTTTTTTTTTTTTTCAAAGTTACACAGCCTTTCCCCGTGGTCACGTGATCAGAATCCAGACGATCGATTGGCAACGGACTCACACTTATGACGGTCGCCGTGTCGCGTGATTCCCCTTTTGCGACCGTCTTGACGAGCAGTGTCCATGGGGGAAGCCGAATTCACTTAACAACCCGGGTTACTCATTTTTCAGCTGCAGGGATTCACTTAGTAACTGTGGGTCGTCAAATCGTACAAAAACTCAGCAGTTGTCTCACTTAACGGAAATGTTGGGCTCAATTTGTGGCCATAAGTCGAGGACTGTGTGTGTGTGTTTTTTTTTTAAAGATAAATGAATGCAGCCGCAATCCCAGCTAAGGGAGAGGAAGAGGCGAATATGCTAGAAGTTGTATCTTAACTCGTTGCAAAGTTTATCCATGTAGTTTTGTGTTTAATTTTTTCCTTTCTCCTCTTCTTCACTTAGGCTGGCATTGACAGCGAAGAGGAGCACGCACACGCCAAGGCCATCCTTCTCGAGATGGGGGAATTTTTTCAAATCCAGGTACCATTTTTGAAAGTTTTGGGGTCAAGAGATGGATGGGAAATACACTTGATGATAATAATAATAATAATAATAATTTTTAAAAGATTAAGATTGCTTGGGATTTGAACACGGGACATGCAGACTCGGAGGAACGAAACTGGCGAGTTTCCTTCGTTTCCCTGATTTTTTTCGCCATCTCTGCAAAAGGTGGCCTCCATCAGGACTAGAAACCTGCTGGGGCTCGAAATAAATCCAGTGTTCTCCGAAGCCCTCTATTGGAAACAAGCCGGTATTGCACTTCCTAGCTTAAATCCCTTACCTGGGAGATTCGAAGTGGATCTGCCTTTTGTATTTAAAAAAATATATGCAAAATTGACTTTGAACTGACCCGTCTTTCATGTCTGCCTGGAATTCCTGGAATTAAAACAATTTGAGCTTAAGTGGGGGTGGGGGGGTGGAAAAAAAATCAAGAAAAGCAGGAAGTTTTGCAAGGGCACAGAGAAACCGGTTTGGGTTCATCGTCAGCAACTGCACAATGACCTACAACCATGGACTAGGTTACCTACTTGGACTAGATGACCTACAACTGTGATGGTGAACCTATGGCCTGCGTGCCAGAGGTGGCACGCAGAGCCCTCTCTTTGCGCACGCGTGCGGTCACCAGCTGCTTTTCCGGTTTCTGAAAAACGGCCTAAAAACAGCTGGAAAATGGCCCCCCCAAAAGCCGAAAAACGGCCTGAAAATGGCCCAAGAAAGCCCCCCCCCCCCCAATGGCCAGAAAACGGCCCAGAAAATGGCAAAGAAATAGGCTGTTTTTCAGGCCAGAAACAGCTGAAAAACAGGCCAGAAAATTGGCCTGAAAACAGGCCAGAAAACGGCAAAGGAACAAGCTGTTTTCCAGGTCAAAAACAGCTGAAAAACAGCCTGAAAATGGCCTGAAAACAGCCCAGAAAACGGCAAAGAAACAGGCTGTTTTCCGGGTCAAAAACAGCTGGAAAACAGCCTGAAAATGGCCTGAAAAATGGCCTGAAAACAGCCCAGAAAACGGCAAAGGAACAAGCTGTTTTCCAGGTCAAAAACAGCTGGAAAACAGCCTGAAAATGGCCTGAAAAAAGCCGAGAAAACGGCAAAGGAACAAGCTGTTTTTCAGGTTAAAAACAGCTGGAAAACAGCCTGAAAATGGCCTGAAAACAGCCCAGAAAACGGCAAAGGAACAGGCTGTTTTCCAGGTCAAAAACAGCTGAAAAACAGCCTGAAAATGGCCTGAAAACAGCCCAGAAAACGGCAAAGGAACAAGCTGTTTTCCAGGTTAAAAACAGCTGGAAAACAGCCTGAAAAATGGCCTGAAAACAGCCCAGAAAACGGCAAAGGAACAAGCTGATTTCTGGGTCAAAAACAGCTGGAAAACAGCCTGAAAATGGTCCCCAAAACAACCTGAAAGCAGCCCAAAAAACAGCCTGAAAACGGCAAAGGAACAAGCTGTTTTCCAGGTTAAAAACAGCTGAAAAACAGCCTGAAAATGGCCTGAAAACAGCCGAGAAAACGGCAAAGGAACAAGCTGATTTCCGGGTTAAAAACAGCTGAAAAACAGCCTGAAAACGGCCTGAAAACAGCCCAGAAAACGGCAAAGAAACAGGCTGTTTTCCAGGTCAAAAACAGCTGAAAAACAGCCTGAAAATGGCCTGAAAAATGGCCTGAAAACAGCCGAGAAAACGGCAAAGGAACAAGCTGATTTCCAGGTTAAAAACAGCTGAAAAACAGCCTGAAAATGGCCTGAAAACAACCCAGAAAACGGCAAAGAAACAGGCTGTTTTCCGGGTCAAAAACAGCTGAAAAACAGCCCAGAAAACGGCAAAGAAACGGCAAAGAAACAGGTCAAAAACATCTGGAAAACAACTTGAAAATGGTCCCCAAAACAACCTGAAAGCAGCCCAAAAAACAGCCTGAAAATGGCAAGGGAACAAGCTGTTTTCTGGGTTAAAAACAGCCTGAAAACGGCCTGAAAACAGCCCAGAAAACGGCAAAGAAACAGGCTGATTTCCGGGTCAAAAACAGCTGGAAAGCAGCCTGAAAATGGTCAAAGAGGACAAAGTTGGTGCAGCAAAATGCGGTAGATTGTAAGAATGACCACTTGATCTAATAATGTAATTTTAATAGCAGTCAATACTGATTGGGTAGATGCGGGGCGACATTATAAATATAAATTTAAATTTATTTAAAATGGCAAGGGAACAAGCTGTTTTCTGGGTTAAAAACAGCTGAAAAACAGCCTGAAAATGGCCTGAAAACAGCCCAGAAAACGGCAAAGGAACAGGCTGATTTCCGGGTCAAAAACAGCTGGAAAGCAGCCTGAAAATGATCCCCAAAACAACCTGAAAGCAGCCCAAAAAACAGCCTGAAAATGGCAAGGGAACAAGCTGTTTTCTGGGTTAAAAACAGCTGAAAAACGGCCTAAAAACAGCTGGAAAATGGCCCCCCAAAAAGCCGAAAAACGGCCTGAAAATGGCCCAAGAAAGCCCCTCCCCCCCAAATGGCCAGAAAACGGCCCAGAAAATGGCAAAGAAATAGGCTGTTTTCCACGTCAAAAACAGCTGAAAAACAGCCTGAAAATGGCCTGAAAACAGCCCAGAAAACGGCAAAGAAACAGGCTGTTTTCCGGGTCAAAAACAGCTGAAAAACGGCCTGAAAATGGCTGAAAATTGCCCAAACAACGGCAAAGAAACAGGCTGGCTTTTGGACCAAAACCAGTCTGAAAACAGCCAAAAAACCAGCCTGAAAATGGCCCCCCAAAATGGCCAAAAAAGCAGACATGCATACAGCAGCCAGCTGGTTTTCCGGCGTGCACATATGCCCACATCTACTCGTGTGTTCCCTTTTGGGCACTCAGTCCCAAAAAGATTCGCCATCCCTAACCTACAAGATCCAACTCTGTTATTATTCTATTATTTATTTATTTATATTTAATATATTTATATTTAATATATTTCTATATTAAACCTCTCGTGGCTACACGCTCTGATTGATGTCCGTGCCAAAGGGAACGATACAAATGTGCAAAAACTCGCGACGTGAAATAAATTTTAAGTCCCCCCCCCCTCCTGGATTTCCAGAAATTAAAAAGACTTACTATATTTCTCCCTGCAGGATGATTTCCTCGACAATTTTGGGGACCCTCAAGTGACGGGGAAAATAGGGACGGATATTCAGGATAACAAATGCAGCTGGCTGGTGGTACAGAGCCTCAAACAAGCATCTCCAGAGCAGAGAAAGATTTTGGAGGTAACCTGGTTAGCTAAAACAACAAACCAAGTTTTCCAACTCGGCCACTGAATTGACCCCCAAGTGACCGTATATACCGCTAACTCTCTGGAAATTCGCACATCCCCTTCTAGTTACTCCTTGACTTACAACCACAATTCACCCTAAAATTTCCATCGCTAAGCAAGAACCTTGTTAAATGATTTTTGTCCCGCTTTACGTCCTGTCTTGGCTTGGTCGTTAAGTGAAACCCCTGCAATTATTAAGTTAGGAACAGGGTCGAAGTGAGTTCCGCCCCACTTTATGACCTTTCTTGCAGGGGTTATTAAGCGAATCGCCGCAGGTATTAAATTAGTCACCCGGTTAAGTGAATCTGACTTCCCCGTGGACTTGGCTTGTCAGACGGTCGCAAAGGGGGAATCATGTGACACTCCCCACGGGGACACAACCACCGTCGTAAGTGTGAGTCAATTGCCAAGTGTCCAAATTTCGATCACGCGGCCACGGGGATGCCACAGTGGTCATAAGTGTGGTCTTATGTCGCTTTTTTTCAGTGCTGTGGTAACTTCAAACGGTCGCTAAACAAAGCGTTGTAAGTCGAGGACTATATCCATAGCAGGTCGTTCAAAAAAAAAAAAAAAGAACCATTTCGTAAGGGCTGAAATTCTGCAAATTCGGAAAAAAATAGGATAATTTCTTAAATTGGGTCCTGCAAACCCAGCCTGGGAGAGAGAGAAAAGTTGGAAAAATTAACTCTTAAAACTGCCCAAATTTTATTTTATTTATTTTTGGGAATCCCCTAGGAGAACTACGGTCAAAAGGATCCGGAGAAAATTAATCGTGTGAAGGCTCTCTACGAAGAACAGGATTTAAAAGCCGTTTATAAAAACTACGAAGAAAACAGCTACCAACAGATTGTGGGTTTAATCGCCCAACACGCCATCCGTTTGCCCAGCCGGATTTTTCTCGATTTAGCCGACAAAATCTACAAAAGGCAGAAATAATTTCTGCAGAGAAATCTGGATTTTATTTTGATTTTTAGCTGGGACTTGAGATAAAAGCAAAAAAAAAAGTTATTTAGAACGGTTGTGGGCTCATTCAGAAACGGGAAAAGCGGGGGGGGGGGGGGAGAAAAAAAAGAGGAATATTTCCTTGGATTACACCCTCAATGGGATTTTATTTTTATTTTTCTTTCGATAGGGGGTGCTATTTAGGAAGGGCGGATAAATTTCATTTTTCTTCGCCAGAGGATAAACCCAGGGATTTATCTTAAGGGATGCAGGGCGCTTTTATTTTTGAGTGGCGGGGTGGCCTAGAGGTGGAGCCTCTCGCCTCACAATCGGGAGGCGGTGAGTTCAATCCTAGGTAGAGGCAGGTATTTCTCTCTCACAATGAGAATATATCTGCTGAATTAAACTCGGCACTGGTGACAAGAAAGGCAACCGGCCAGTAAAACACTCAGCTCCATTCAGTGGCCCAGACTCCACCCCGCGAAGGTCAGTAAAAGATGATGATGTTTCAGGCTGCTTTTTTCCATTTTTTTCATCCTTCCGGAGCCTCCGATGGGGCCGTGAATCCTTGCCACCGAGGTCGGCGGTTGGGGATGATTGGAACTGTAGTCCATTTAGGAAACGGACGAGTTGCTGCTTGGACGTTATTGGTCTTCGACGTCGGACGAGGCTCGCTAAGCTGGGATCCGTCTTTGGGTGATGGCGGCGAGATCTTTTAAGGGGCTAGTTGGAAGACTATGTAGTACTAATAATAAATTATTTTCCAGTTGGATTTTGTGTGTTGAAAAAGGGGCGACCGAGGGAGGATTGTGGCTTTTTTTCCTTCTCTCCTTCCTTCCTTCTCTGTTCAAGCCAGAGGAAGGTAAATCCTCATCTTAATGACCGCAATTTAACCAGGAGTCTCTGTGACTAAGCAAGGCAGTTCTTAAATGAGTGGTGCCTGATTTTATGACCTTTTTTTGTCTCGGTTGTTAAGCGAATCATTGCAGGTATTCAGTGAATTAGGCCATTGTTAAGTGAATATAATAATAAAGCACCTATAACACCAATAATATAATAATGATAATCATTGCAGTTGTTCAACGAATCAGGCAGCTGTTAAGTGAATATAATAACAAGGAAATTTTATGATTGGATAGAAAAGAGAAATAGATAAAGATTTTGATAACGAAATAGGAGAACGTTATATTAAATGTATTGTACTTGGAGGGGGGGAATTGAAATAGAGAAGTGGAAATTATAAGGGAAGTAGAAGGAGTAATTAAAAAGAAGAAGAATACTACTACTGCTAATAATAATAATAATAATAATATAATAGCAATCTGTATCAACCATCGGTGCAAGTCAATGATATTTGTGATACATTTTTAAATGTTCAGTTGATTCAGTTTCATGTTTAATGAATAAAAGAGATTATTATGAATAATAATAATTATAATTTCTCTGCTGACTTGGCAATGACAAAGTCAAAACGGTTTCACATTTAATATGCGAGTGCAGCAAAATTGTGCAAACTTTTTAGTTTGCTAGACACGACCGAGTTCCTAATTTAATCCACTGGTCCTTATGTTAAAAAAAAAATATGACTTAACCTATATCCGAAAACAAAGTGGAAAAAGTTATCGAAAACGAGACGGTGAAGATCTTGTAGGACTTTCGAATACAGACGGATCGTCACTTGGAACGCAACACGCCAGATATCACAGTTGTCGAAAACCAAAACGTACAATTGATTGACCCTGCGGTCCCAGGAGACGCCAGAGTCGAAGAAAAAGAACTGGAGAAAAATCACGAAATATCGCAACCTGGCCGTCGAAACTACGCAATTATGGATGAAACACGTGAGAGTGATACCCATGGTCATCGGGGCACTTGGTACCATGTCCAAGAATTTTATAAGATACATCAACAAATTGCAGCTTCCTGCAATGACACCAGCGGAACTGCAAAAAACTGCGCTACTCGGAACATCGTACATCTTAAGAGGGTCCTTGGTTGATCCCTGGGATGCTGACAGCCACCCGTATCAACCGTTAGCACCAGTCAGTGGTATTTGTGACGCATTTTTGAATGTTCAGTTGACTTGAGTTTCAGGTTTAATGAATAAAGTAAATTATAATAACACCGATGCTACCTTAGCAGCTCTTAGGTCCTTGATTAAGACGTGAACTGTTAAGTTTTTACCAGTCCCAGACTATGAATTGAATTGAACAGTAAATCTATAATCATCATCATCCATTGGTAGTCATGTAAAAAATACAACTT
Source organism: Masticophis lateralis (assembly GCA_030761175.1). NCBI lineage: Eukaryota > Metazoa > Chordata > Lepidosauria > Squamata > Colubridae > Masticophis > Masticophis lateralis. The sequence continues at coordinate 10,046,417 of JAUDYJ010000017.1, read as the reverse complement.
ACTCTATCCAAAAAGTCACAGGAATATAAAGTGCAAAAAGTTCTCGAAAATGAGAAGGAGATGAATACAGACGGATCGTCATTTGGAAAACAGCACGCCAGATATCACAGTCATCAAAAACTGAAGCGTACAATTTATTAATATCACTGTACCAGGATCGATCGATCGATCTATCATCTATCTATCTATCTATCTATCTATCTATCTATCTATCTATCTATCTATCTATCTATCTATCTATCTATCATTTCTATCATCTATTTACTCTCTCGCACACAATCATCTCTCTCTTGTCTATCATCTATATCTACTCTCGCATACAATCTATCATCTCTCTCGTCTATCATAGCTATCTATCTATCATCTATATCTATCTATTTACTCTTCTCGCACACAATCTATCATCTCTCTCTTGTCTATCATCTATATCAATCTATCATCTATCTATATCTATCATCTATCTATCTACTCTTGCACACAATTGATCACCTCTTGTCTATCATCTCTATCTATCTATCTATCTATCTATCTATCTATCTCTTTATATCTATCTACCTATCTTTATCGATCTATCAATCTATCGATCTATCTGCTCTCACACAAAATCTTTCATTCTCTCTCTCTCTCTCTCTCTCTCTCTCTCTCTCTCTCTCTCTGTGAATGGGTTGCTTCTCCAAATTAAAACAACCCCACCCACCCCCCACTTCAAAAAATCCTGAACTGCTCACAATCAGAACTATCCAAGTTCTTCAACTTTGGCTTCATTCCGGCGGGAGGTTGAGCTGGATGACCTCCAGGGGCTCCCTTTGGCATCTCTTTCCTGGAGACACCGATTTAGTCCAGCATGGCAAGTGTTAAATGGGGGGGGGGAAGAGAAATTGCAATGCGAGCTGGCTTTAGCTCCTCCTCCTCCTCCTCTCTGCTTGACTGGGGTGAGCTCAGCCCCGGGGAGGGCTGGCACGGCTGGGCAGGGCTGGGCTGGGCTGGGCTGGGCTGGATCTAACCCTGCAGCAAGAGATCAGGGAAGGACAGACGGGCAGTCAGACAGACAGACGGAGGCAGGTGAGTGTCCTTGAGGGCTGACCCCCAGCAGCAGCCCCCTCCTCACCACCCTCCCACCCACCTAAAAAATACCAGCTGGCTTTGTGATGGATGGAGGGATGGATGAGTGACAGGACCAGGAAATTAAACCAGGGCAGATCCTGGCTTGTCTTCCTGGCTGGCAAAGCCCCTGCCCCACCACCCTCTGAGCATCTTTCAAGTATGTCCCACCTGCCTTCTTTATTCTTTATTCTTTCTTTCTTTCTTTAATGTGCACCCTTCCTCCAGATGTGTGACCTTCTGCATTGCTTCCTTCCAGGATGCCCTCTTCTCCCACCCAAGTCCGTTTGTTTTTCAGGGAGGAGGAAAAGTGGGGGGGGGGTTGAGGAGGTGATGCTGTCGCCATTCGAACTCTGGGCACACCCCAAAGACCTTTCCCCTGGTCTCCCCCCACCCCCTTCCCTTTTGCCTCCCCTCCCCTCTCTTCCAAGCCCTGAAATCAGGAAGCGGCTCCAGGGCATTCAAGATCTTCTCGGTTTTATTTTTTTGGGGGGGTGGGGGGGGCAGGAGTAAGAGTGGGAAGGGAGGGGTTACCCTTCTCCTTTACCGGTTGGAAGGCTGCCTGCACTGTCATCTCTCTGCAGTGGCTGCCTGCAGAACCCCCCCCCCACACACACACACTCCTGAAATCTGGTACAATTATTTGAGCCGATCCCTTCTGTCTGTTGTTTCCTTCCTGGGATTGGGGGGGAGGGGGGGTCTTGGTCTTTGAACTGTGCAGCCTAGTGGTCGCAGGCCCAGATTTGGGTTCCAATGTCCCCCCTCTGCTAGTTTTCCTCCTTCCCCCCCCCCCACCCTCTGATGGGCTCAGCCCCCTCCCCAGGCTAAAAGCAGAGCCAAACCCCAATGTCAAACTGAGATTTGAAAACTATCCGTCAAAGGGATTTTAGCACCGGATGGATGCTCCATAGCATCAAACCTGAAGAACGAGACTCCTCTGGGCTCGTGCAGAGGGCCTTTTAGGGGGTGGAATTTAAATTAAAAGCGGGGGGGGAGGGATGTCCTATAGTTGTTTGGGCATCACATCGTCGGCTGAAGCAGGATTTACTCTGCTGAGCTGATGATTCTGGATACGGGCAAAGCCTTATTCAGACAACCGTGTCAGCGATTCGGGCTGGGTTATAATAATATGAGTCTGTTTAGGGTTGAAATGTTATTTTATGACCCTCTCTGCTGTGCCAACCACAAAGGTGGTGGAGAAAATCCAATTTCCAGCCATTGCACCTGGACTTTGTAAATATAGGAAAGATAGATAGATAGATAGATAGATAGATAGATAGATAGATAGATAGATAGATAGATAGATAGATAGATAGATGATAGATAGATAGATAGATAGATGTAGAGATAGAGATAGAGATAGAGATAGAGATAGATAGATAGATAGATAGATAGATAGATAGATAGATGATAGATAGATAGATAGATAGATAGATAGATAGATAGATAGATGATAGATAGATATATATAGAGAGAGATAGAGAGATAGAGATAGAGATAGAGATAGAGATAGAGATAGAGATAGAGATAGAGATAGAGATAGATAGATAGATAGATGATAGATAGATAGATAGATAGATAGATAGATAGATAGATAGATAGGTAGATAAATAGATAGATAGATAGATAGATAGAATAGATATAATTTTCTGAGAAGGCCCTTGAAAGGATCTTAAAATACTGTTTTTCTAGACAATTAAGGTGATTTCGTTGGGACCTCGGGGGGAGGCAGCATTTAGCAAAGCCAAACCCCCCCAGATAAAAAGGGAATTCAGTTCACACCTCTATGGAATACCTACATGGCAAAAGGAAAACAACATTGGGATGGTTGTTTTTTTCCCTCTTGCAAAGGAAGCAGATTTGCAAAGTAGCTACAATCAGATGTGGGCCAAACGCCAGACCGGAGGGAGAATGGATCTCAAAATAATAATAATAATAATAATAATAATAATAATAATAATAATAATAATAATAATAATAATAATAATATTTTAATGTGCAAAGGGTTTTGGGAATAATTGCAGATAATGGTTTCCTCTTCTTGATTTTTGGTTTTGAGATAGATAAATAGATAGATGATAGATAGATGATAGATAGATAGAGGATGGATGGATAGATGAATGGATGGATAGTTGAATGGATAGAAACAAACATAGATGGATGGATGGAGGATAGAAACAGACAGACAGACAAACAGAGATAGAGGATGGATGGATAGAAACAGGCATAGATAGATAGATAGAAAGGTAGATAGAAAGGTAGGTAGATATAGATAGATAGATAGATAGATAGATAGATAGATAGATAGATAGATAGATAGATAGATAGATAGATAGATGGATAGAAACAGATAGAAACAGATAGATGATAGATAGATGGATGGATGGATGGATGGATGGATGGATGGATGGATGGAAACAGACAGATTAAATGATAGATAGAAAGAGAGAGAGAGCTGTAGAAAGAGAGATAAATAGATAAACAGAGATAGGGAGGGAAGGAGGGAGGGAAGGAAGGCAAGCGATAGGTAGACAGACAGATAGACAGACAGATATCTAGTAAACAGGGAGGGAGCTGGAGGGGCCGAAGAGGGAGGGTCTGCCACCCGACATCCTTGTTGTCATGAGAACCCCAATTTCTCTTCTTGAATTGGTGAAGGTAGAACAAGAAGACACGGAAAAACAGCCACCGCCTGTCTCCCCATCTGCGCACTCGAAACAGACAAAGCCAGGCTCTTGTCTTAGCGTGCTTGTCAATCATCTTTTAGCGTTGGATCATTAGCTTTGTGGGGGGGGAGGGAGACGGTCGTGGAGGAGCAGAGCCTCCCCAGCCAAGAGCAGTCTACCTGGGGAAGGGGGGGAATCGGCACTCGAGGCTTTTCGGAAAGGAATCGGTGACATATTTTCTGTAGGCATTTTCGTTCTGATGTTTGTGATGCATTGGGGGTGGGGAAGATCTTTGAAAAGGAAGCGGTGAACGAGCCATATATATATATATATATATCAGGCTGATGAATAATAGAAGAGGAACAGCTTAGTGGCTGGCTATGCCCAACACATAGATTACATCTGCCGATATTTAAGTTGCAAATGGGTTTTGGGAAGGGGATGGGAGGGTGGGGGGAATCTGCAAATGGAATGAGCTCATGGAAGGGAAGGAAGGTAGGAAAGAAGAAGGAAGGAAGGAAGGAAGGAAGGAAGAAGGAAAGAAAGAAAAAGAAAGGAAGGAAGGAAGGAGAAAGGAAGAAGGAATGAGAAAGGAAGGAAGGAGAAAGAAAGAAAGAAGGAAGGAAGGAGAAAGAAAGAAAAAAGGAAGGGAAGAGGGGAATTGGGAAGGAAGGGAAGAAAAGAAAAGGAGAGGAACTGAGAAGGAACGAAGGAAGGAATAGATACTGATGGAGATGAAAAACAGGAAGGTAGATACATGCATATGGGGGATGGAAGGAAGGATAGAAGGAAGGAATAGATAAACAGATGAAAAAGCAAGCGAGGAAGGAATAAATAGAAGGAACGAAGGAAGGAAGGAATAGATAAACAGATGGAGAAGAGTTGCTTGCTGGAGGTTGAAAAACATACTGGATGGCGAGAGGGAAAGTAGACCAAGCAGGGATGTCCATTCTCCCCACCTGTTTTTCCTACCTTTTGTCTTTTCATGATCTTCCTTTTCAGGGAAAACCGTGCCAAATCTACCAACGGGCTCTTGCATTCCAAGCCCCCCCTCCCTTTCTCTGCGCGTGCCCAGGAGCCATGCAGTCTCCCAAGAAAAGCTTGATTTGCAACTTAAACCACGTCCACTTACAACATATCTCCTTGGGGCTCCACCTCTCCAGACACCCAGAATTTCAGGAGGATGCCAACACCTTGGGGCCATCAAGGGAACAAGTGGGTTGCCACGAATGTGAGGAACATGGAGGTCAACTGATCCCAAGCTTGGTGGACGCCAACTCCAACAACCCATCGTTGACTTGCCGGTGTTGTGAGGCTCACCCGGTATCATCTGAAGTCAAGCAGGGCCTCCAGGCTCCATCTTCCTTGACCAACCGCCCAACGGTCAACCATGAAGAAGAAGAGGCGGAGGAAGAAGAAGAAGAAGAAGAAGAAGAAGAGGAAGCATCTCCTTCAGACCAAACTTCTTCGTCCATCAGCAGCTGCTCGGATCTCAGCTTGGATGAGTCTCCCATCTCGGTGTACTGCAAGCCCTTCCCTGCTGAAGAGGCCCGAAGTCCAGAAAGCCAACCGAATATTGTCCCCTTGGAGGACACGCAGAACGCTCTGGTCCACCACCAAGAGAGAGGTCCAAACCTTAATGTCCCCATGGTTGAGCATCCTGAGGCCCATATCTGGGATAGTCCAGACAGTTTGTACAGCAGCAGTTCACTAGAATCTCCATTTGACAACTCTCCTCCTTGTCCGGAAAGCCAAGAAGGATCATCTCAGGTTGGGTCCATCAAAGTTCCTCCTCTTGTTCCTCCTCCCGTCCGTCCCTGCAGGGCACCTCCTGCGGTGCCGGTGGTCCCCCCTCGTGGGCCAGAAGTAGATTCCAACTGTAACGCACTCCCAGCCCGCGAGGTCAAGCAGCCCAACAGTGTCTCCTTGGGCCAAGTGGACATCAACTCCAACCGAGCCACGCCAGCGAGGTCTCGTTTTGGAGGCGTGCCTCCTCCGATTCCCCCTCGGACCAAAAGGGGTCTTCAGGGGTTGAGAAGAAGTGAAGGGGGGAAGCCAGCTCCAGAGGTGGTGGTCCCTCCTGAACCTGTGGAGCAGCAGCTCCACCGCAGCGAACCCCAAGGAGAAACATCTAAGAAGATCATCACCTCCTTCCATGAGTTGGCTCAGAAGAGGAAGAAGATGACGTCCAAGAAGGACCAAAGTGATTGGTTGATTGTCTTTTCTCCCGACACGGAGATGCCTCCATCTCACGAACTCACCTGGGGAACCGGACAGGAGGCCACCAAGCCGTCCAGTTGTCCAGTGGAGCCTTCTCCTCCTACCCTTGGCCTCCAACGTGGGATCATCACTTTTAAAGACCTCCGTCATCGGAAGCAGAACAGCCAACTGGCCACCAAGGCAGGCAACCCAAGCCATCACCGGGGGAATCCTGCTCAAGGGGTCCCCGACGGTCACACGGGGCGAGAGACGAGTGACTCGGAACCCGTGGCCAATGGACATTTATGGGGCGCGAAGGAAATCCCGCCCCGGATGAAGAGATGTCGTCCGGGTCTACAGCCGATTGTGGAAGGAGGTTCTGACGATGGAGAAGATGTAGGAGTCAAGCCGAAACAGCTTGGGAGACCCATGGAGACTGAATGCCAGGAGAGGTGGGATCCTGACGTCTGCAGGAAGGCAGAAATAGGGGACAGGAAGGTCCCTAAGGGTAAGATGTTCCCCCTTTTTTTGATTGACAGGCCGTGCCTCATTAGATGAAAACTGGAATGATTAGGAATATAAGCAAGGATTCTGATAGGAGTGCTGCAGTGGCCTAGAGGTGGAATTCTCGCCTCATATTCAGGAGGCTGTGAGTTTGATCCTAGGTAGAGTCAGATATTTCTCTCTCTGGTCACACTGGAGAATATTATCTGCCGAACAAAACTCTGCTCTGGCAACAGGAAAGGCATCTGGCCAGGAAAACACTCGCTAGCTCCATTCAGTTGCCCAGACTCCACCTCGCAAGGGATTATTATGGGGTTGTTAAATGGAGACAATGATAAGCAAGGATTCTGATATCAACAGACACAGCTCTATGCAGGTAGTCCTCGACTTATGACCACAATTGAGCCCAAACTTTCTGTTGCAAAGCGAGACCCTTGTTAAGGGAGTTTAGCTCCGTTTTATGACCTTCCTTGGTTGTTAAAGGACATCCCTGCAGCTCAGTCACACGGCGGTTAAGCGAATGTGGCTTCCTCAAGGACTATACTGGCAACGGTCGTAAGTGTGAAAAATAGTCATGCCGCTGTAACTTCAGTCACTAAGTCGAGGACTAGCTGTAAACGGAAGGAGATTTGAACGCCCATCCCCGAAGGCATCCTCACATCCAAGGAGGCTTAGGATACAAGGTGGGGAGCAAAATTTTTCCTTTCTCACACCTGTAGAGAGCCCGATTTAACCTCTGCGATAAGGATAATAAGGTTTCTAGTCCCTAAGCACTTATCCAATCTAATCTCACTTTTATTTTATCTACCCTAATCAATTATAAGGCAATAATCATACTACTACAAAGGGACGCAGTGGCTCAGGGGCTAAGACGCTGAGCTTGTCGATCGAAAGGTCAGCAGTTCAGCGGTTCAAATCCCTGGTGCCGCGTAACGGGGTGAGCTCCCGTTCCTCATCCCAGCTTCTGCCAACCTAGCAGTTCGAAAGCAGGTAAAAAATGGAAGTAGAAAAATAGGGACCTCCTTTGGTGGGAAGGGAACAGCGTTCCGTGCGCCTTTGGCGTTGAGTCATGCCGGCCACATGACCACGGAGACGTCTTCGGACAGCGCTGGCTCTTTGGCTTTGAAACAGAGATGAGCACCGCCCCCTAGAGTCAGGAACAACTAGCACCTATGTGCGAGGGGAATCTTTACTTTATCTTTATGTAGGCTTAGATAGATGGGATAAAAATGCCCCATCCAATCCAAACAACTGGTGAACAACTTTGCAATTATAATAGTAAGACAATAATTATAATTCATAATCATAATTTTTTTTAAAAAGCAGGACATTTGCTGGGGATTTTTGGCTGAGCGGTGTTTTGTTTTTTGTTTTTTTTTTGCTTTCTTGGTTTTTTTTCTTTCTTTCTTTTTTTTTTTTCTTTCCTGAATGCTCCTCCCATCCTCCCTGCCAGTCGGATTAAATTTTTTATTGCTCCCCCGGGAATCACTTTCTCTTTCGTTGTTCTGCCGTTTCCACCTTCAACCTTTCCGGCAAACAAACGGGACATTTTGCAAGCTCGCTCCCTGCCTTTATTTACAGAGCCAGAGGGGGGCGGGGGTTGGGGTTGGCGGAAGGGATGAGAGATCCCGAATTCAGGAATCTGAATTTAGCTGCTTTTTCCTGTTCAGAAAATTTCCTTCTCCACCCTCCACTCAAAAAAAAGGTAATCTGAATTTAGCTTCGTTCGTCCAGCAGGAGGAAGGAAAGGACCTGAGCCTTACAATCGGGGTTTAATTGTGGCTTGGCTCTCGTCCTCTCAGGAATCCCTAGTGGTTTTTTGTATGGGAGGGGGCTGTTTTTAACCTCTATATTCCTGTAGGAATCCTTCCCCCGCCCTTCTCAATTTCTACCTTGTAGGGCTGCAGAGAGTAATAAGGAAGCTGTCACCCAGCTGAGGACGAAGGGAATTGTAGTCCAAATTCCAAGCTTCCAAATAGGGGAGGGTGGAGGTATTGGCTTTGTGGGCGGGTGGACTCAGCCTCCCCCCCAACCCAATGATATGTCTGTTTTATTGTGGTGTCCAGAATTAACGTTTTTTTTTCTCCTTCTCATATTCTCTCTTCCTTCCCTCCCTCCTGTCTCTGCAACCTGCACCCGGCTTTTGGACCCCCTTTCCTGCTGCTGTTCCCCCTCCCCCTTTTACTTCTTTCTGCGCCATCCTCATGTTCTCCACTGGCTCCCCAATATTTCTTTCTGCCACCCATCCCCAAATCTTCCATCCGTCTGGTTCTTGTCTAAAACCCCTGGCTGCTATTTTTTGGGACTCTGACCCCAAAATCTTCTGTATTTCTCGTCCTTCGTTCCCGCCGCCTGCAGCTCACCAGTTCCTCTCTCGGCCTCGGGGTCTCCCCCCAGCAAAGGGGCAGGTTGCTGGACCCTCTTCTCCCCTTCCCCAACTTCCCAGCTTGAAGAACGCTGCTCAGCTGCCCCCTGACCCATCAGTGGCGGCCTTTTGTCCGAGGCTGAAGACTCTCTCCTGCGAAGACGTTTGCTTATTGGCAACCCGGCAGGGACCGCTTTTCGACACGGTGTCTCCGGACCTCTCCGTCCGTCTCTCACCCATCGGGGCGTATTCCCCACCGGCTCGGAGCCTGCTTCCCTTCCTCAGCAGCCCTGATCTGGCCGTCCTGTTCTCCCCCTTTTTCCCCTCCAGCAAATCCTTCCCTATCTTAGCTTTCCCCACCCACCAGGTGCCTGAGCTGTCACTTGAAGCCCGAGACCCCATGGGAAAGCAGGGTGGAAAGGGTCCCTGGGGTAAAGCTATGAGCGCCAAGGAGTCGGGAGCCCCTCGCCAACGTAAGCCTCTCCCCCTCTTCCTCGATGGCGCTTTGCGATCTGCCCTGTCTTTCTGAGGGGGGAGGGGAAAGGACCCTAAAAACAGAGGAAGCTTAGCACAAAAGGAGGGAGGTAGTCTTTGGAATCTCTTCCCAGAGTGCAATATTTAAAGCAGAATTTCCCCAAGCTTGGCAAACTTGAAGATGTGTAGACTTCAACTCCCAGAATTCCCCAGCCAGCATAGAATTCTGGGAGATGAAGTCCACATCGCTTTAAGTTGTCAAGCTTAGGAAAACTTTGATTTTAAAAAAAATCAGTATGGTCTTGCATTGCAAAGGGATATTTTTGGGACTCGGCTAGTCACATGGAGTTAACCCAGATAAGTAGACCCAATTCAGACCTACCTAACCTGATAACAGTTTTTTTCTATGGATCTGGCAAAGTTTTAAACAGACACCAGGAAGAGAAGGAAAAAAACAAAACAAAAACCACACTCTGGGATGAAGAAAAAAATGCGGGGGAGGGAGGGGGAGAAGATTAAATAATTAAATAATTTATAAATCCTGCCCACAGAGGAGCAAGACAACCTATTAAAGGCAGGTTGAGTCTTATGTTCTCCACTTTTTTCCTTTCTTTTTTCTTTCTTTTTTTTCTAATAGTTCGACATTCTCAGTCCTTCGCTGGGGTCTCACTCCAAGGATGCCCAGCGAGGAAAGGAGATGCGGTCTCTACACAGCTTCGACAGCAGAAAAAAGGTAAGATCGTAGGTCGGTCGGTAGATTGGTCAGTCGGTAAGTAGGTAGATAGGAAGGAAGGAAGGAAGGAAGGAAGGAAGACAGACATAGTTACAGTGGTGGGATTCAGCCACTTCGCACCACTTTGAGAGAACCGGTTGTTAACTTTCTGAGCAATTTGGTGAACAGGTTGTTGGAAGAAATTATTAGGGCAGAGAACCGGTTGTTAAATTATTTGAATCCCACCACTGCATAGATAGATAGATAGATAGATAGATAGATAGATAGATAGATAGATAGATAGATAGATAGATAGATAGACAGACAGACAGACATATGATAGATAAATAGATGATAGATAGATAGATAGATAGATAGATAGATAGATAGATAGATAGATAGATAGATAGATATAGATAGATAGGGAAGGAAGGAAGGAAGGAAGGAAGGAAGGAAGGAAAAGGAAGGAAGGATGATAGATAGATAGATAGATAGATAGATAGATAGATAGATAGATAGATAGATAGATAGATAGATAGATAGATAAGGAAGGAAGGAAGAAAGGAAGGATGATAGATAGATAGATAGATAGATAGATAGATAGATAGATAGATAGATAGATAGAGATAGATAGATAGATAGACAGACAGACAGACAGACAGACAGACAGATAAAGAAGGATGATAGATAGATAGACAGATAGACAGACATATGATAGATAAATAGATGATAGATAGATAGATAGATAGATAGGGAAGGAAGGAAGGAAGGAAGGAAGGAAGGAAGGAAGGAAGGAAGGATGATAGATAGATAGATAGATAGATAGATAGATAGATAGATAGATAGATAGATAAGGAAGGAATAAAGGAAGGAGATAATAGATAGATAGATAGATAGATAGATAGATAGATAGATAGATAGATAGATAGATAGATATAGATAGATAGGGAAGGAAGGAAGATATGATGGAGATGATTTAGATTAGCTAGCTAGCTAGCTAGATGATAAATAGATAGATATAGAGATAGATAGATATAGAGATAGATAGATAAGGAAGGAAGGAAGGAAAGAAGATATGATGGGCTTGACAGACAAAGATAGAGGGAGAGAAAGAGAGAGAGAGAAAGAAAGAATTCTACACGTTATTAAAAGTCTTGTACACATAACCTTTAAATGGGCAAAAGTGAGCAACAATTTTTGAACCAAAATACCTCAAATGGGTTCACTTAACAGAATGCATCCGTAATCTGGGGCCCAGGACTCCCCTGGAATTGGGACTCTTTCCTCACCCCAAAACCTTCCTCCTCCCTCCCCCCTCTTTCTTTCTAGCGCTGCTGGTGGCCGTCAGTGCTTCCGTGGACAAAATCATGGCTCATTTCAGCACCGCCAGGAACCTCGTCCAAAAGGTCAGTCCGGCGTGCCGGCCCCTCCCCCCTGCCCCCGTTTCTCCGCACAACCACCCTGCGGAGTAGGCTAAGCCGAATAAAATGCCCTCTCGGGGCGGTGCAATTCAGCTGCACGATTGCAGGCGGTCCTCCACCTACGGCCGAAAACTGAGCCCAACATTTTCTGCTGCTCAGCGAGACCGTTAAGTTGTTGTTGTTGTTGTTGTTGTTGTTGTTGTTATTATTATTATTATTATTATTATTATTATTATTATTATTATTATTATTTTGGCCTATTTTATGACCGTTGTTAAGTGGATCCCCGTGGGTGGTTAAGTCAGTAACATGGTTGTTAAGTGAATCTGGCTTCCTCGTTGACTTTTTTGCTCGCCCGGAGGTCTCAAAAGGGGGTTGAGTGGCCCCTCCGGGGACGCTGTGATCGTCATAAACATGAGCCACTTGCAGAGCTGTGATGGTTGTAAGCAGAGATGGGTTGCTGGGGGTTCGAGAGAACCTTTAGCTAAGATTCTATGCAAATCCCACTCCTGGCTGGCCCCACCCACCCTACCCCACCCAGGAGTCCCCACGCAGCCCGTTTTAGATTCAGGTAAGTTCAGGGCTCATGCGGAGACTGGGGAGGGCAAAAAACAGCCTGGGGAGGCCGTTCCCGCCCTCCTGGAGGTTCGAGGAAAGCCTCCGGAGCCTGAGGAGGGCAAAATTGCCCCCTCCCCCCCCCGTCGTGGTGCAGTTGGCCGAGTAAGCCACGCCCACCATGGCCACGCCCACCCAGCAACCAGGGGTGCTAAAATTTTTGAAGGCCACCCCTGGTTGTAAGTACTTAAAAACGGCCCTTTTTCCATGCCACAGTTCAATTGGTCGTGTTTGGTGGCTTGGCCGGAAGCCAAAGTTAGGATGATTTTCCTTTTTGGTTAAAAAGTTGGGCGGGCAGGATGTTGTGTGTTAATTAGGATAGGCTAATTGAGATCATTAGCTAAGGCAGGGTTGAGTTATTTGCTTTTCTCCTGCTGCCAAGCACTGGCACGGTCCTTTCCAGTGGTGAAATCCAAATTTTTTTACTACCGGTTCTGTGGGCGTGGCTTGGTGGGTGTGGCAGGGGAAGGATACTGCAAAATCCCCATTCCCTCCCCACTCCTGGGGGAAGGATATTGCAAAATTCCCATTCCTTCTCCAATCTGGGGCCAGCCAGAGGTGGTATTTGCCGGTTCTCCGAACTACTCAACATTTCCGCTACCGGTTCTCCAGAACCTGTCAGAACCTGCTGGATTTCACCCCTGGTCCTTCCTCTCCTGTGCAGGCTCAGCTGGGTGATAGTCAGCTCACCCCCGAAGTGGGGTATTTGATCCTCAATACCCTGTGCCCCGCCTTGCACGCCCTGGTGGGTGACGGCTTGAAGCCTTTTCAGAAGGACGTCATTACGGGACACCGGCCCAGTTCTCCGTGGAGCGTCATTGAAGCTTCGGCCAGGCCAGGTAAGTGGTGATGGGGAGGTTAAGAGAATCGGGGAACCGGAGGAGAAGGGATTTGTGTGGATTGTGGTCTGTATTTGTGTTTGTGTGTATGTGTGTGCAGGAGTGGCATTCAGCCCGTTCAGACCGGTTCGGGTGAATTGGATGGTAATTTTTACGTCTGGTTTGCCGAACCGATAGTGCAAGGACTGCGCTCTGGGAGGGTGAAAAACGGGCCTCCCGGAAGTCTGGAAACGGGCCCGTTCCCGGAGCCCAGGGGAGACCGTTTTTGCCCTCCTGGAGGAAATCCTCTGGAGCCTGGAGAGGGTGAAGACCGCACCCCCCACATCCCCGCCATGGTGCAGGAGTCTGAGTAGGCCATGCCTACTCTGAGTAGGCAGAGAACCGGTTGCTAAAATTGGTGAATCCCATCCCTCTATATGTGCAAGTGTGTGAGAGGAGGGCAGGGGGAGGTATTCCACATCAAAAGACTATCGTATTTGGTAACGCAGAGTTTTGATCCGAGCAGGTGAGATAATGCAGTGACGTAATATAACTTTTTGCTGTTCATACCCTCGATCTACAGTTGGGAAAATAAGGCTAAACTTAAAGACCAGGAGATCTGGTGGGATTCGCACAACCAACTGATCCGGGAGGACAGTTCAAATGGGTTGGCTTTTTAATCCTGGTTTATTTGTGGATCTGGGCAGGTTTAGACTGGGCTGGAATCCCTGTCAGTTCACTCGTCTAGGATTCAAGCCAAACAGCGCTTCTAAACGCCCTCAAAGCACTCTTCCCCATCTTGAGGACTAGAAGCTTGATATATTAAAAAAAGGGGGGGCTCCCTGCAGATTTTACTCCACTGGTCATTGCCAACTGTAGGGGGCAATGCTCAGCTTCATTTCAAGGCCACTGAGCCAGTGCTGTCCGAAGACAGTTCTGGGCCATGTGGCCAGAATGATATCACGGAATGCTGTTAAACCTTCCCACCGAAATGTTACCTGTTTATCTACTCACATTTGCCTGCTTTTGAACTGCTAGGTTGGCAGGAGCTAGAGCGAAGATGGGAACTCACCCCATGGCGCGAGTCTCGGGTCTCGAACCTGGGTTGCCAGCTTTCCGGCTGAGAAACCCAGAAGCTTGATATGAGTAGTTTAAGTCTTGGTGCTTCTTCTTTTTAAAAAATTAGACTCTGAGGGAAATTTTCCTAAGGGGTTGTGCCAACTCACAGTTTCTGACGTAGGCATTCCCAAAACACGAAGCGGAAACCTCTTTTTATTAAGTTACTGTGAATTCCTCTCATTCACATCCAGCAAAGTCTTTCAAGGGAGAATTTATAGGTTTACGGACCTTATCTGGCTTGGAGAACTGCCAGGCCGATATCTTCAAAATTTGGCAAGGAATCTCTGAGAGTCACGAACCAATTAGGAGAATTAATTGTCTCCTGCAAACTCCATTCCCCTTTCGCTCCTCTTTTATTCCCTCTGGGAGGGGCCGTTCACCGTCCACTTGTGGCTTTACTCCTGAGTCGCCCCTTGTTCTTTAGCCGTTCTCTTCATCTGGCAACTCTGCACATGCGCACATTGGGAACAGGCTCCAGCTTTTTGTCTGCCTCACTGATGTCCGACTCTGAAGGCAGCTGATAACTATCAGACGGCCCTGGCCCTCTCTCTGCCTCTGATGTAGAGCCGTCATCAGAGCCTTCCCCAGACTCCAGGACCTGCCCAGCAGATTCCACCTCACTGTCCGAATCTGCTACCAGCTCCGACGGCCGCTGGCCGCCCACAACACACAGTTGTTGGGGTTGAGACAAGACCCTCGAAAAGTCTATCTTTTCATCTGAGACGTACGCGATGCTCACAACGGTCTTGCGAAGCGATCTGGTCTGTTTTTTCTCTCCAGGTCCCCACACCAGATCCTTTACCGCATTATACTGGCGTGTCTCACGGCTGGCCCCGCTCCGGAGTAACCACCAACGCTTCCACGCTTTTATCCTGGGCCTTTTGAAGTGAGTCGGGGTGGTGGTGCAACGTGGGAGGATGGAGCCGAGGGGAATGATTTAAAAGTTTGGGTTTTTTTAAAGAAATAAGAGAGTTTCGTGTCCGAAGCTGTCACCGGCTCCCGATTTAAGGATAAAGAGTCCCTCTCGCGCGTTTAAAAAAAGGGGGGCGGTCAGGAAAAGAAAGGATGGAAAAAAGATGAAAAGGAAGGACAAAAATAGAAAATGAAAAGGGAGACGGATGGTCTTCGACTTACAACGTGGCTTGAGGTTATGACGGCACTGAAAAAAGTGAATTAGGACTGCTTTTCATATTTAAGAAGACCGGGGCAGTCTCCCCAGAGTGACGGGATCCAAATTGGGATGCTTGGACATTCGTTCCTTTTTATGACGGTTAGAGCGTCCTGTGATCTCCTTTTGTGACCTTCCAAGTGGATCCCGACAAGCGAAATCGAGGGGAGAAGCTGGTTTCGCTTAACAAAATTGTAAAAATCAGGCGCGATTCACTGAACGACCAACTGATTTAAGGATGGCGATTCCGGTACCCCATTTGTTAAATGCTGCTCTCTTATTTCTCTTCCTTAGTTTGAAGCAAGTAGAGGAATGGTTCGCGCAGCTGCAAAGAAACTCAGGTAGGCCAGATTGAGGAGCGGAGGGTTTGCGTCTTTTCCAGAAAGGGGGTGCTTAGCTGAATTGTCAGTTCACAGTCTTTTGCGTCTTGCTAGCACCCCCAAAACATGGCCTTAAAGCAGGTTTTTAAGAAGAGGCCGGAGCATCATTTCTCTGGAATGGTTGAGGGCCGTGATGGTGAATCTGTGGTGCACGGAGCCATATCTGTGGTCACATTGCCCTAGGTTAGCTCCAGCGTGCATGCGTGCACTGGCCATCTGATTTTCGGGCCTTTTCCGGCCTCCAGAGGGCCTCTGGAGGGGTGGGAAGGCTGTTTTCGCCCTCCCCAAGCCCCACCCATATTGGTTGGGGAATTCTGGGAGTTGAAGTCCACCCACATTGGCTGGGGAATTCTGGGACTTGAAGTCCACCCACTGTCAGCATTTATGCTGACATAAGAAGAAGCAGCGGAGGCATCTGGAAAGAGACATTTGGCACTTCACCTACTTATTTTCCCTGGAGAGAATATCACCTAGGAGATGAGATGGGAGGGGGGAAATTCCTTTGAGTGGGAGCAGTAGATTAGGGGCAGAATGACAGGGAAGATGGCCAATGAGTGCAGAGGAATGGGGAGAGGAAAAGGAGGGTTTTGCCAGGGAAGCCAGAGTTGGTTGCAATGAGTTGGAGTTAGAATGTTCGTGCTTAATAAATTAGAGGGTTTTTTTCAAAGACTTTGTTTGAAATGCAATTTATTTAAGACGACTTCGAAACTTGACACTCAGATTGGTTGGGGAATTCTGGGAGTTGAAGTCCACCCATGCTCGTTGGGGAATTCTGGGAGTCAAAACCTACTTGTCTTAAAACAGGCTGGTTGTGGGGGGGGGGGGATTCTGGGAGCTGAAGCTCGCCCAGCTTCAAACTGACAAGGTTGAGACACAGTGGACTAGTAGCTTGACTCCAATTCAAACACCCGTTTGCTCTTTCCTCTGCTTTTCATTCTCCCTGCACCGAACCATCTCGTTATCCCGTTTAAGGTGCTTTTCTCCGCTTGTGTTTCTGACTCGTTTTTGCCATTTCTACCCCCCCCCAAAAAACAGAGCTGATCTCCAACCTCTACCTGCCCACTGCTTTCCTCCTTCTGAGCCAGCGGTACTGCTACCGTTGGGCCGAAGAGCTGCTCCTTCTCCTACAACCCCTTTCCGTCCTCACCTTTCAACTGGATTTGCTTTTCGAACACCGCCACCTGCCCGTCAGCGTCCGGTCGATGGCCCAGCAAAGCACCCCGTCTCCCGAACTCAGCGCCGGTCATTGGGAGAGCCCCGGTTTGACCCCGGTGGATTTATCTGAATCTCCGATTTCTTTGGATGCTTTGGAAGATGGGTTCTTGGCTTCATCCAGCCCCTTTCAGGAATGGCTTCTGCCCCAGAGATTTCTGGGGTGGAAAGATCGGCTAGCCAGTACCCTCCGTGGGAACGGGAGCCCAACTTGGGCCCAACCGGGGCCCAAGGAGGAGACCTCAAACCTGCCGCCGAGCAGGTGGAAGCCCCAATGGACCAAGCTATGGGTGGCCATCAAGGAAAGTCGGGCTGCAGCTGGAGACACCAGCGGTGCCAAGGCTGAGGAATGCCCGAAACTTGGAAAAAAGGAGATAGAAAAACAAGCATCGGTTTGCAAGGAGGAAAGCTCAGCACCAGCGAGCCATCCCAAGCCAGCAGTGGATACTCCTGAGGCGGGAGAAGTCTACCTGGAAGGAACCCAAGAGGGCGAGGAGAAATCGGAAGCGGGAAACGGGAACGAAAGGTCGCTGGGATGGCTGTTTGGAGCCCATTCTCCCGGGACACTGAACGAGACGGATTTGAGTCTACCCCGAGCTAGGTAGGTAGGTAGGTGGCGGGACGGCCCTGTGTTTACACCTGGAGAAGCGCCGAGGATGATCCATGAAATGTGTTAGGCGTGGGCAGGGAAGGGGGGGCTGCCGAATGGGAAGGGTCACGGCTGCCTGTCTGGATGTGGCCTCGCTAAGGACTAGAAGCATGGGTGGGCTGCTGGGGGTTCGCAGGGGTTCGGGAGAACCTCTAGCTAAGATTTTGTGATGTTCGGAGGGCCCCCAAATCCCACTCCTGGCTGGCCCCGCTGACCCCACCCCTCCCAAGAGTCCCTACGCGGCCGATTTTGGAGGCAGGTAAGTGCGTGGAGGCTCGGGGAGCGCAAAAAACAGGCCTACCGGAAGTTCAGGAAGGCCGGAAACGGGCCTCCGGAGCTTGGGGAGGCCCTTTTCACCCTCCCGGAGGCTCAAAGAAAGCCTCCGGAACCCGGGGAGGGCAAAAATGCCCCGCCCCCACGTTGTGGTGCAGGAGGCCACGCTCACCATGGCCACGCCCACCCAGAAACCAGGCAAAGAACCCCTTGCTAAAAATTTTGAAGCCCACCCGCTGAGCAGAAGAAGCCTTTGCTATCCAAATGGGAGAATTCTGACATTCGATTCTTCAATTTAAATTTAAAATTCGAAGGAATACATATCGGTTAGTTAGTGCATTATTTCCATTTTTTCCCCCCCTCCTATTCCTAAGGCTCCGATTCCATCGGCCATTTAGATCCGTGGGGCGATTTCTGAAAGAATTAGCAATTCCTAACGACCTCCATCCCTTCCATGTCGTCTCCAGCAGGCGCCCCTCGAGATGGCTCTGCCCCACCGTTAACGCGCTGGCTCTCGCGAAGAAGGGGGCACCGACCCAGAAGTCCTGGCAAGAGGCAGACGGGACACAGAATCCCCCAGACCCATTGCAGACCTACAAGTAAGTTGTTGTCTTGTTGGGACACATCGGTGGGGCAGGGTTTTAGCTGATTGGGAATAAAAGCTCCAGAGCCCGGCGTGCCGGCCAGTCCAGCAGGCCCTTTTTCAAAGCACACCGTTACGTTATTTCCACCAAACCTGAGAATTCGTTCTGAATTCTAGTGCTGCCTTAGGCATGAAAGATGGCCAGGTGATTTTCAGGCCAATCATCAGGAGACGGGGAGTTCTAGTCTCACCTAAGGCACAAAAGCTAGCTGGGTGACTGGATCAATCATCAGGAGACGGTGACTTCTAGTTCCACTTTAGTCATGAAAGCCAACTGGGTGACTGGATCAATCACCAGGAGACGGGAGTTCTAGTTCTGCCTTAGGCATGAAAGCCAGCTAGGTGATTTGGGTCCAATCACCAGGAGACGGTGAGTTCTAGTTCCACTTTAGTCATGAAGGCCATTTGGGTGACTGGATCAATCACCAGGAGACGGTGAGTTCTAGTTCTCCGTTAGGCATGAAAGCCAGCTGGGTGATTTGGGTCCAATCACCAGGAGACGGTGAGTTCTAGTTGCACTTTATTCACGAAAGCTGCTGGGTGACTTTGGTCCCTCCCTCCCTTCCTCCCAACCAACTAACCCAGCTCACGGAGTTGTCAGTGTGGGGAACATAGGAGGAAGGAACTTTTAAGTACGTTCACTGCCCTGAGTTAGTTTTAAAAAACAATAAAAGTAGGTTGTTAACCAACCAACCAACTTCCTTTGGCTCCGCTTTCCTCCCTCCTTCCCTCTAGAACAACTGTTAGAACAATTAACCAGCGGAACAACTTGCCACCAGAAGCTCCAACACTGGAAGTTTTAAAGAAAAGACTGGATAACCCATTTGTCTGATGTGGTGGAGGGTTTCCTGCCTAAGCAGGGGGTTGGACTAGAAGACCTCCGAGGTCCCTTCCGACTCTGTTATTCTATTCTATTTATTCTGTTCTCCAGAGCTGTGCGGGCTCTCTGCGACCACGCAGGTGATGTCACAGGTGGACACCTGGCCTTTTGCAAAGGGGACATCCTGCAAGTGATGGAGACGGTGGATGAAGATTGGCTCAAATGCCTCTCCGGAAACCGGCAAGGCCTCGTCCCCGTGGGTTACACTTCCCTCATCATGTGAATGGCGGTCCAGGCCAGGTGAAAGGAAGAAGGGGGACGGACCCCCAAGGATGGAGGATCGAGCTGACACCCTCCCCAAACTGTTTTAAAAAAAAGTAAAGCCACCCCCAAAAAGCACTGACTTGGTGGCTCAATGGCTAAGACCCTTGAGCTTGTCGACGAGAAAGGTCGGCAGTTCGGCGGTTCGAATCCCCAGCACAGGGGGTTGGGCTAGATGACCTCCAAGGTCCCTTCCAACTCGGTTACCGTCCAAACAAATGACTAAAGCATCACGGAGGGAGCTTCCTAGCACAGCACCCAGGGATCGTTTCAAGCCAACGTGCAAATTTCCCCCTCTGAAATGCTGAGCTGTGCTTTCTCGAATCGGGGTATCTTGGACTGGCTCATCCTCCCCCGCCCCGTCGGAAGCTGGCTGGGGATGATGGGAGGAGGGGTTTATCCCAGGACACCTCGAGTGTTGGGTATGGGGGAAGCTGGACCGGTTTTTATCTTTTGACGTCTGGGGTTTCCGATTTTGATCTGTCCGTCGCTCGTGTCTGCAGTTCAGCCACCACGCAAAAGAGCATTTCCCATAATGTGTATATTGCATATATCTGTGTAAATATAGAGAAATTGATTATATATATATATATATATATATATATATACCCAACCTTAAAATAACAAAACACACGGAATATAGGTAGTCCTCGACTTATAACGGTTTACCTAGTGACCGTTGGAAGTCACAACGGCGCTGGGAAAAAACCCACGCGATTTATTAATGATCCTTTTTCACCCGTACGACCGTCACAGCCTCCCCAAGGTCACGCGGTCGAAATTCGCGTTCGCTTAGTAACGGAATCGCGTTTACGACGGTCGCAAGTGTCCCGGAGTCTCCTTTTGCGGCCTTCCGACAAAGCAACGTCGAGGGAGGAAGCCGGATTCGCTTAACGAGTGGGATTCGCGTAAGCCACGGTTGGCAAGGAAGGTCGTAAAACGGGGCAAAACTCACTGAACGGAGGTCCTCCCCTCGGCAACGGGAAATTCCCGGGCTCAATTGCGGCCGTTAAGTCGAGGACTATCTATATGGCTAGGGTTAACCGGAAGACAAATATCTTAAGGAACCTAATTTATTATTATTATTAATAATAATTATTATTATTTGCCACTGCACGCTCTTCCCCAGCGCTCTTGTCGATTCCTTCCTTCTAGAATCAGCCCACTTCTGCTTTCTAGAAGGCCACTTGTACACTGGAGAAGGAAATAAAAATATTGTTCAGACAATCAAATTGGTGAGACCAACTTTTAACCCAGATGCAAAAGGGCATCTGGATTGCTTTTCTGGTTCAAAAGCCTGCCTAACGGTGATGGACTGGGGAGGAACAAGCTAGCGTGGTTTGCAAGCTCTGTTGCTAGGACCCAGAGATTGTCCAGTTGGGAGAATTTTGAATTAATTTGCCTTTTTTTCCTCCTCTTTGGGATGTTTTGTTGAGAAATGAGTCTTGATTTCAGATTGGGATCTCAAAGAGATGTATCTTCGGCTCCCTCTGGTGGTGTAAGGTAAAAATAACACCTTTAAAAAAAATAATAACGTAGAAGCTTTTAAAGGCTCCTGGCTCAAATTTTGGTCTCTTGGGAAGGATTTTTTGACTCCCAGAATCCCCCAGCCAGCCTGCCTGCCTGAAGATGGGTGGACTTCAGTTCCTAGAATCCCCCAGCATGCTTTAAGAGGGATGGACTTCAACTCCCAGAATCCCCCAGCCAATGTGCTTTAATATGGGTGGACTTCAGTTCCCAGAATCCCCAAGCCACCATGCTTTAATATGGGTGGACTTCAGTTCCCAGAATCCCCCAGCCAGCATGCTTTAATATAGACTTCAGTTCCCAGAATCCCTCAGCCACCGTTCTTTAATACGGATGGACTTCAGTTCCCAGAATCCCCCAGCCAATGTGCTTTAATATGGATGGACTTCAGCTCCCAGAATCCCCCAGCCACCATGCTTTAATATGGGTGGACTTCAGTTCCAGAATCCCCCAGCCGGCGTTAATATGGGTGGACTTCAGTTCCCAGAATCCCCCAGCCACCATGCTTTAATATGGGTGGACTTCAGTTCCCAGAATCCCCCAGCCACCATGCTTTAATATGGGTGGACTTCAGTTCCCAGAATCCCCCAGCCAGCATGCTTTAATATAGACTTCAGTTCCCAGAATCCCTCAGCCACCGTTCTTTAATATGGGTGGACTTCAGTTCCCAGAATCCCCCAGCCACTGTTCTTTAATATGGGCGGACTTCAGTTCCCAGAATCCCCCAGCCAACGTGCTTTAAGATGGATGGGGCTCAACTTCCAGAATTCCCCAGCTGGCATACTTTACAACTGCTCCGAATAATGACCAAATATGGGGCTTAAGGTCAGAGGTCAAAGACCACTTGTGCTTAAATTCAGTGTCTTTTTTTTTTCAACCTTAGCAACCATTAAGATGTGTGGACTCCAACTCCCAGAATTCTCCAGCGGCCCAATTCCACCCCGCCCTCCCTCAAATCCGAGGCTCAATCAGCTGTCACCCCTAAGATTTAGGATCACCCAACTGAATAACTGACAGCTTCGTCTTTGAGGCTGAACCAGAGGGGAAGGTGTGCAACAGATTTTCGCACAATTCCAAAATTAGCCGGATCTGCAAGACGCATCCCTTGTTCAAGGGACCAAAATTGCAAAGGATGCAACTGTCACAACCGGAGGAATTTCGGCTTCAATTCATCCAGTAAAAGGAACAGAGTTTGATTGACAGCTCTAACCACTAGTCAGGGCCACCTAATCTGCCATTTCTCTCCACAAACCACAAATCTCAAAAAGTTTTTCCTGAAATGTCCCAATTTCTCCAATATTTTGTCACCTTCAGTCCCTGCTTTTAAAACCGCCCCGGGAGAATTTTGATTTCCAATTTACAGGTAGCCCTCAATTTACGACGGTTCCGTTTAGCGACCGAAGTTACAGCGGCGCTGAAAAAAGGGATTTTTCACATTTACGACCGTTATAGTATTCCCCCGCCCCTCGGCCATGCGATCAAAAATCAGGCGCTTGGCAACTGACTCGTATTTACGACGGTCGTGGTGTCCCGAGATCCCCTTTTACAACCTCATGATGGAAAAAACAGACTTGCTTAACGACCACGTCCCTCATTTAACAACGGGGGGGATTCACTTAACAACGGCGGGCAAGAACTCCTATCATGGGGCCAAAATTAACACGTTTCTCACTTAGCCACGTCAACGTTGAGCTGAATTCAGTGGTGGGTTGCTACCGTTTCGCCCCAGATTGGGTGAAACGGTACAGATTGCGAGAGGCTCCACCCACCTGCTTCTGTGCACACCCACAAGCGAACTGGTAGCGGCGAATTTTGAAACCCACCCCTGGCTCAATTGCGGCCATCAAAGCGAGGACTGCCTGTAATGAGGCTGTTAACGGTAGCATTGAAAGAAAGACCCCCCCCCAAACTGAGGTCAAAGGGCAGCTAAAATTGAAAGGGAGGGGAAGAAGGGGAAAAAAAGAGTTTTTAGCTAACGCTGGGGGGGGGGGGACAGAAAACACCCTGAAACCGTAAATAAGAAACATGTGTTTTTTTTCCATTTAATACTAGAATCTCTCAATATTTGAGATGCAGGCTCTTATTTTTTTTTTTTTATGCAATTACATCCAATGTTAAAATTGGTAATACATAATTTACAAAGATTAACATCAAAACAATGGTCTATTTAGATATGCTTTTGTAAAAAGGAAATATATTAGCAGCAATTCTTCTCAGTCGCCACACAGCTTTTGTCCCATGCGGGCTAAAAAGAGTTTTGTTATCTCCACTTTGCCACAAATGTAGTGCTTTTCGTTTTTTTTTTTTCTTTCTTTCATTATTTTTCTTTCTTTCTTTCTTTTTTTAAAATTTTCCTGGGCTTCTTTATCAGGGTTGTGTTTTTGTTTGAAAACAAGTTTTCATACAAAATAGCCTTCCCTTTCCCTCCCGACCCCCTAGCCGTCCCGATTTATTTTATTTTATTTTATTCTTCCTCCTAAAAAGTCAGCGATTCTCTACAAACCGAGTTTTCATAAAAACAAAGCCCAAAAAATAAAAATAAAAATCTTTTTTTGGAAAAAAAAAAAAAAGGGGGGGGGGGTGGGAGGAAGAGGGGAAAAAAAAAGAAAAGCCAACACAAATTCTTCGCGCTTCTCTAGAATTTGATTGTCTAAAAAATCATCGGCTTCGTCTTTATTTATTTACTCTTTCTGACAAAAAAAAAAAAAGATTTCTTTCCTTTTAAAAATCGTCGTAATAATAATAATAATAGTAATAAAAAACAACAACCGCAAAGTTTTAGTGTCTCCCATCTCACGTTTCCCCCCCGGACATGCTTGAATTTTTTTCTTTATTTTTTTTAAAAAAATCAACATTATTCTTCTTCTCTGCTCCACTGTCAGCGACATTGAACATTATTATTATTTTCTCTTTAAAAAGGACTTTTTTTTTGTTTTTAAACCTCTCTCTCTCTCTCTTTTTTTTTTTTAGTGTTTGACACCATTTTGAGACCAAAAAAATAAAAAAAATAAAAATAAAAATACAATATTCCCGCCCACTCCCGTTTTTCGAACTCGGCGCAACTAAAAAAAGAAACAAAAACACAAATTGTTGTTTCTTCTCCCTCCCCCTGTAACTCCCTTATTTTTAAAACATGCGATTTTGGGGTTTAGTCCCGCACGACACAAACATTTTGAGTATCACATACTCTTGGGGGAACTTGCTATACAATTGCTTCTCTACGGTAAGAAAATATTCCAAACGGTGGGTTTTTGTTTTTTCCTCTTTCTGTCTTTTGTTGTGGTTTTTCTTTTTTAATAAAATATTTTTCTTTCGCGCCGCGAAGGGCTGTCGTTATTTGTTCCTCTCGGTTTTATTCCCCCTGATCTTGAGAAAACCCCTCTTCAGTTTCCCCGTTTCCCCCCCTTCCCCTCCCGTCAAAACCCCGCATATTTTTATTTATTTTTTTTGTTAAAAACCATTGAAATCCTCCGGTTTATGAATGGAATGGCGCCCTGGATTTTGTTGATGGTGTGTGTGTGTGTGTGTGTGTTTTTTCTCCGTTGTGGTTTCAAAACTAAGATCAAAACAAGAATTAATTATCGTCAACGAGAAAAATGTACAGTGGTTGGACAACAAAAATTGGTCCGTCCGGAAGGAACATGGAGAAAGAGAGAAAGAAAGAGAGAGAGAGAGAAAGAGAGAGAAAAAGAGTTACCATATTGCTTTACAATCACACGAGAGAAAAAAAAAAATTAAAAAGGAAAGGTTTAAGATATATACAACTTGGCACATTTAAAAACAGGATTTTTGTTTATAAGGACACCAAAAAACAGGACCAAGAATATGCATGTGAACGCCGAAAAGACGAAGAGCGGGAAGCCACGTTAAAGAGCCAGTGTAAAAAAAGAAAAGAAAAGAAAAGAAAAGAAGAAAAGAAAAGAAAAGAAAAGAAAAGAAAAGAAAAGAAAAGAAAAGAAAAGAAAAGAAAAGAACCTCTGATTTTTGTGGGGGGTTTTCGCTGCTTGGGAAAACTTTGCAGAAAGTCTCTCCTTTTTGATTTTCCCCCGCGTGAAAAAAGTCTGGATTTTTTTGCAGCAAATCAGAGGGGGGGGGGGGGGGGAAGAAGAAGAAAAAGAAACAAACAACCCCCCCCCCAATTGAAAAATCCTTATTTTTTGTTGTTTTCCAGCCGGTGTCTTCCATGACAATTTTGATTTTTTATTCCCCCTCCCCACACCCTTTGTTCCTGGCCGAAGAGGCGGAGTGCGAAATACACTGCCTCTTTAAGAGGCAGCCGCTTGGTAAGCTGTACAGTTTTTGTTTTTCGAAATTTAAAAGCAAACAACAAAACACGAGGGGGGGGTGGTGGTGGTGGTAAAAAAACCTAAAAAGGAAAATTAAAAAAAGGGGGGTGGAAAAAGAGTAGTGTCATCAGTGGGTCCAGTCGTCTCGACAGCTTCGCGACAAGATGCTCGCTCGCTCGGAAATACTATTTCCATGGTTTGCGTAATGAAAAAGAAATTTTATATATATATATATATATATATATATATATATATATATATAATCTCCTCTTCTTCTTGTATCATCGGGGCGTGGGAGATTTTCTCTGGGTTTTCCCAGCCTCCCTCCTCCTCGAATTTTTTTCCCCCCGACCACAATATTCACCGGACGCACGAGAGAACGACAGCTGAGTGAATACGAAAGCGGGCAGGAGGGGGAAAAGGCGATTTAAAAAGAAAAAGAAAAAAAAAAGAATGGAAGAAAGAAGAGGAAAGGAAAAAAACCAAAGAGAAAAGAGGAAAGGAAAAAAACCAAAGAGAAAAGACGGGAAAAGCCCCCAAGACTGGGGGGTGGGGGGTGGGTGGGCGCGGCTATTCTGAACCCGGAACCTACTTTTTTTTTTAAAAAAAAAACAACAACAAAATTCTCCGCAGGAGGAGGGGGAGGCAAAAAAAAAAAAAAAAAAAAAAGGAATTTAAAATTAAAATTAAGCGCAGCACCCCCCTTTTTCCCGTCCTCCCTTGGGATGCACGACGTGGAATCCAAGTGCTTCCAAAAAATCCAACTGTGGTTTCCCTGGGGGGTGGGGTGGGGGGGCAATCCGTAGGGAACACGAAGCTTCCTTTGTGTGCAAAATGTCCGGTAAGCAAATTCTCCCCCCCACTTCCCCGGCCCGGCGGTCTCGTTCCGGTGCCTGCCAGAGACAGGGTTTGTTTGTTTGTTTTTTAAAATATATAGATATATATATTTATATTTTGCTAGAACTCGGGGGCCACGCAGTGCCAGGATAATTCCCCCGATTTTGGAGAGGGCAGGAATCCCCCCCCCCACTGCTTTTCTAGGCGACGCCTTGTTTTTCTCCCTCCGGACCATCGGAGTGAAATGGGGCAGGGGAATCAAAAAGAATAAATTAAATTAAAACGGTCCCCCTCCGTCCCCCCCCTCGAGGAGAGAGGCTGTTTTTTTTTTTTCCTTAGTACCTTAAGAGGAACGAGATGGTAGGGCTGGCTCCCCCACCCCAAGCCCCCCCAGTGCTGAAGGCTCCGGGGGGAATGTGGGTGGGTAGGGGGTGAGTGGGTGGGAGGGGGCTTGCCTGCCCAAGTGCAGGGTCTCTAAGTGCTACAGAACCGTTTCGTCAGTTTCCTTCTGCTCGGCCGGATCGCGAGGGCTTCGGCCTCTTCTTGCCACCGGTCGCTTCCTCCGGGAGGGCTGAGAGACGCAGGATGGCGGAAGGTCCAAAAATCCCGGTCCGGCTGTCAGTCTTAACGCCCGGATGAATTGCAAGACGCACCCTTGCTGAAGGGGGTGAGGAGGAGAGGGGGCACGCGGACAGTGTGCGGGGAGGGGGGGGGGAGAAAAAAACACACGGACGCGGATTCACTTCCTGCAGCTGCTCTCGGGGAGGAGGAGGGTGCGACGTCGCAGTTTCCTTCCGGAGCCTTCCTCCAACAGGTAGGTGACGTCGATGGCTGCACGGAGGGGGAAGCAGAGCAGAAAGGTTAAGGGGAGGTTTCAAAGACGGTGGGATGAACAAACGGCACAACGGTCGGGTTTTATTTTCCAGGTGGAAACACAGAAAGAGCCGCTTTGGGGAGGAATGGGCGGGTGGGTGGGTGGGGGAGAGAGGGGGAGGGACCAGCTGGCATTTTCCAGACCATTTTCGGAGCAGGGACTCTTCCAGAACACAGGATAACAGAGTTAGAAGGGGCCTCAGAGGTCTTCTAGTCCAACCCCTTAGTAGGAGACCCTACACCATTCTGGACAAATGGCTATCCCAGTGTCTTCTTTAAACCCCGTGATGGGGGGAAGGGAGGGAGGAAAGAGAGAGAAAAAGTCGAAGGAAGGAAGGAAGGAAGGAAATTATATAGAGAGTGAGTAAACTGGATGGAGTAAACAGATGGAAGAAATGAAGGAAGGAATATACAGATACAGAGGAAGGGAGGAAGGAAGGAAGGAAAGAGAGGAAGTAAGGAAGGAAATTATATAGAGGGAGGATGGAATAAACAGATGGAAGAAATAAAGGAAGGAATATACAGATACAGAGGAAGGAAGGAAGGAAGGAAGGAAGGAGAGCGGAAGGAAGGAAGGAAAGAAGGAAGGAAGGAGAGAGAAATGAAAGGAAGGGAGGGAGGGAGGGTTCCAGGGAAACTCACCGTTTTTTCCTGGGATTCTCTCTAAGAGGGTGAGGAGTATTTGGTTCAGCCTCTCCCGCTGCAGGTGCCGGCGTTCTTCAGGGCTGCAAGGCTCCCTGGGCTCGGGGCTGCCCTCCTCTGCCTTTTTATCCAGCTCGACGTTCTCCAGGGGCGGGGCCTCTTTCTCGGGCTCCTCGGGGTGGGCTGGCGGCTCTCCAGGAGGGGGCTCGGGATTGGCGATCCCCTCTTCCGGAAGGGGCAGAGGCTCCTCCTCCTGAGGCAGGTCTTTATTTTGGGACTTGGAGCGGTCGGACTTCCAAGACGACCTGGGAAGGGAGAAAAAGGGAGGAATGTCGGAATATCAGAGCTGGAAGGGGCCTCAGAGGTCTTCTCGTCCAACCCCAGGCCCAAGCATGAGGCCCTATATTGCAGACAAAGGGTTGTCCAATCTCTTCTTAAAAACCTCCAGTGATAAGGAAGGAAGGAAGGAAGGAAGGAAGGAAGGAAGGAAGGAAGGAAGGAAGGAAGGAAGGAAGGAAGGAAGGAAGGAAGGGGCCTCGGATGGACTATAAGATGCACTTTTTTGTCTCCCCAAAAGGGGATGAAAATGTCTATGTGTCTTTTGGACCAAATATTGCTGAAGCCTTGCCCATCCGCTGACCATTTCTTGGTCTCGCATGGGCCGTTTTCAGGCCTTTGTTTGGCCTGTTTTCAGGCCTTTTTTCAGCCTGTTTTCAGAAAAAATGGGCCGAAAAAAGCCTCGGAAACAGGCTGATAAAAGCCTCGAAAACGGGCCAAAAAAGCCTCAAAAACAGGCCGAAAAAGTCTCAAAAACAGGTCGAAAAAAGCCTCAGAAATGGGCCAAAAAAAAAGCCTCAAAAATGGGCCAATAAAAGCCTTGAAAATGGGCCAATAAAAGCTTCAAAAATGGGCCAAAAAAGTCTTGAAAATGGGCTGAAAAAGCAGTGAAAACAGGCCAAAATAGCCTCAAAAACGGGCAGAAAATAGCCTCGAAAACGGGCAGAAAAAAGCCTCGGAAACAGGCTGATAAAAGCCTCAAAAACAGGCCGAAAGCCTCAAAAACAGGCCGAAAACATCTCAAAAACAGGCCGAAAAAAGCCTCAGAAATGGGCCAAAAAAAAAAAAAAAAAAAAAGCCTCCAAAATGGGCCAATAAAAGCCTCCAAAATGGGCCAATAAAAGTCTCCAAAATGGGCCGAAAAAGTCTTGAAAATGGGCGAAGAAAGCCCTTGAAAATGGGCTGAAAAAGCAGTGAAAACAGGCTAAAAAAGCCTCGAAAACGGGCAGAAAAAAAAAAACCTTGAAAATCGGCACAAAAAACCCTCGAAAACAGGCCAGAAAAAGCCTTGAAAACAGGCCAAAAAAAGCCTTGAAAACGGACAGAAAAAAGACTGAAAAAGGGTTAAGCTCAAATCTTTTTGTTGTTGTGGTTGTTTTCCTCTTCTAAATTTAAGTGTGTCTTATAGTCAGGTGCATCTTATAGTCCGAAAAATACGGTACCTCAAAGGGCTGTTGTGAAGGTGTTTTCACGCAACCATCAAGGGCACTCACCTGCCTCCGTTCCTCTTGTAGTTGTCTGGGACGTAATGAGGCTGAAATGAAAGAAAAGAAAAGGAAAAAAGCTCATCAGATTCAATCTCCAGGGAGAAGTTGGGGAAACTGAGGCAGGGCCGGGGCAAAAGTCTGGCCGCAGACTGTGAAGCGCTAACTACCAACTGCAACGTATCCAAATGTTGTAAGTTCCCGATTAAAAAAGGAAGAAATTGATAAAGAGTACAGAGAGTCCTTGACTTACAATTAGTAGCGACCGCTCGAAGTTGCGACAGCATTGAAAAAAAATGACTCCTGTGTAAGTGTGAGTTTCTCACACTTACGACCGCTGTAGCCTCCCTGTGGTTGTGTCATTTACATTCAGTTGCTTGGCAACGGACTCAAATTTATGACGCTCGCAGCGTCCGTGTGCGGGTATGTGTGTCACGTGATCTTCTGTTCTGACCTTCCAACATTGGGGGGGGGGAGGGGGGGGAAATGCCAGATTTGCTTCCCGGCCTGGTGGCTAATTTAACAACGGCAGTCGATTCGCTTAAATGAATGTGGCAAGGAAAGTCGTAAAAACGGTACGGTGGCGGGGAGAGGGGCGCGAACTCACTTTGCCGACGTCTCGCTCGGCGACCTAAATTTGGGGGCTCCGCCAAGGTTGTGGAGCGGAGGACAATCTGAATTTTAAGGGTGGCGGTCGCGGGTGGCTACCGGAGGCTCTTTCTTTGCCGAGGAGGGTTAAAGTTGCTTACCGAGAAGTCTCTTTTCGGCGCCAGCCGTTTCGGGAAGTGGTCGAAGGCGTAGGATTTGGTGCAGACTGGATAGCGGTTACGATGGATTTTGTAGAAGAGGTGGGCCGACTTGTCCAGCCGATAATCGCAGATGTAAACGTCCTGCTCCTTTGTCCCTTTGGGTCTTCCTGAAAGTGGGGGCGGGGGGGGAGAGAGAGGGGTGGGGGAGAAGTTCTCAAGGTCATTCTCAGCCCCGAAGACCACCAGCCCTTCCTTCGATTGAGGGGAGCAACCATTTGTCTGAGACAGGCGGGAGGAAAGACGCTTCCGAGATCTGGCCGACTTGCCTTTGCAGTAGGTGTAGAGATCCAGCACGCAGCAGGTCCCCACCACCGCCTCCAGAGGGATGATCTCGTACAGCGGCACCCGGAAGAGCTCGTTGTGGTAGAACTTGCGGGAGGGCGAGTGGTGGGTTTCGTGCGGGCGGAAGTAGTGGTGGCCGAAGGCGAAGCGTTCCCCCCTGCAGGAAGGCGAGAAACAGAGGGAGTCCCCTCAACTAAAGCTGCTGTGCTCAAAAGAGGAAGCTCCTCTGGGCAACCAACAGTGACTTAGAGGGGTTTGGGGTTTTTCTGAACTTGAACTCAGAGCCCGTTGCTGGTCGTTGCTCTAAAGTAGCATTTCTTCAGTTTTAGAAACTTTAAGAGGGGTTCTAGGACTTCAATTCCCAGAATCCCCCAACCAGTATGCTTTAAGAGAGATGGATTTCAGCTCCGAGAATTCCCAGATATAATAGTTTAAAGCGGTGTGGACTTCAAGTCCTGGGGGAAGGTTTTATATCTTCAGAAACTTGTGAACTGCCGGCCAAAAGAACCAGTGAAAAACTCCTTCCATGCCATTTCCAGCGTGGCTGAAAGGCGAAAAGAACTGACTTTTTTCCGCCCCCCTGGAGGAAGACGTGAAAAACTCACTTCTCATTTTTCCACAGCTTCTCGATCCGGAAGATATCCAGCCTTTCGCGGTTGATGTGGGACAGCAGGCGATACGACTGCCGGACCGGGTGGCCGTCGGGGGTCCTTCGGCTATCTCGCATCAGGTACACGCAGTCTCCTGCGGGCAGGAAGCAGAGAAGATACATCGGCAGGGGCATAAGGAAAAAAAGCCAAACAAAACAGGAAAAGAACGAGAAATAACCCATCTCTGTTTCAAAGAGCCAGCGCTATCCGAAGACGTCTCCGTGGTCATGTGGCCGGCATGACTCAACGCCAAAGGCGCACGGAACGCTGTTCCTTTCCCACCGAAGCTGGATCCTATTTTCGTCTTGCATTTTTTTACATACTTTCGAACTGCTAGGTTGGCAGAAGCTGGGACAAGTCACGGGAGCTCACCCCGTTAGGCAGCACTAGGGATTCGAACCGATGAACTGCCAACCTTTCGATCGACAAGCTCAGCGTCTTAGCCATTGAGCCACTGCGTCCCTTTGCAATTGGCTTTAGGGGTGGATCAGAAAGCGGAATAAGGAGGAGGCATTGGAGAAAATGCGTGGAGGAGGGTAAAGGAAAGGAAGAATCAGAAGAGGAACAACAGGAAAGACGCAGGCAGCTGTGGTGTTGCCTGAATAACGAATTTCTCGGTTCAGACTACCTGGGGGCAGGTATCTAGGTCAGAAGAGGACCCTGTGCCCGCATTTTCCAGCTAATGAAGACAAACGTAGCTGGCACCATCTCAATGCCAGGGCCGGGCGATGGGTTCCAGGCCGCCACTATTCAAGGCAGCTTCGTATTTACCTTCGCCAGTGAGCGAGAACAGAACCCAGAGACCCTGAAGAGAAGGCAAAGAGCTATCCCACAGCCCCTCCTGGCTGCCTCTCACTCCCCCCCCGGGGGGCAGACACCCACCTTGGCGGAGCAAGAGATCGTCCCGTAACAGACAGATGAAGTAAACGCAGCCGGGTTGGGTGTAATGAGGCCGGGGAATCATCGGTACCTCCTAAGGGAAGACGAGAGAAATAGGAGGAAGGGCCCGTGGGGGGGAGGGGGGGGGGAGAAAAAAAAACAAAACGAGAGAGAAAGCTCAGCTTTCCTACCCTCAGGGATTGTTTCAAAGGTTTCCAGGGTGGTTCGAAGCACCTGGTCTAGTGGTTAAAGCTGCAGGGTAGAAATGGGGAGTTCTAGTCCCACGAAAGCTGGCTGGGTGACTTTGGGCCAATCACCAGGAGACGGTGAGTTCTAGGCATGCCTTAGGCATGAAAGCCAGCTGGTTGACTTTGGGCCAATCACCAGGAGACGGTGAGTTCTAGTCCCGCCTTAGGCAAGAAGGCCGGCTGGTTGACTTTGGGCCAATCATCAGGAGGCTGGGAGTTCTAGTCCCACCTTAGGCATAAAAGCCGGCTGGGTGACTTTGGGCCAATCACCAGGAGACGGTGAGTTCTAGTCCCGCCTTAGGCATGAAAGCCAGCTGGTTGACTTTGGGCCAATCACCAGGAGATGGTGAGTTCTAGTCCCGCCTTAGGTATGAAAGCCGGCTGGTTGACTTTGGGCCAATCATCAGGAAGTTGGGAGTTCTAGTCCCACCTTAGGAATGAAAGCTGGCTGGGTGACTTTGGGCCAATCACCAGGAGACTGGGAGTTCTAGTCCCGCCTTAGGCATGAACACCGGCTGGGAGACTTTGAGCCAATCATCAGGAAGTTGGGAGTTCTAGTCCCGCCTTAGGCATGAAAGCTGGCTGGGAGACTTTGGGCCAATTACCAGGAGACTGGGAGTTCTAGTCCCGCCTTAGGCATGAACACCGGCTGGGAGACTTTGAGCCAGTCCCTCCCTCTCAGCCCAAACCATCTTGGTTGTGATTGTGGGGAAAATAGGATGAGGAAATATTGTGTGTGTTCACAGCACAGAGTTATTTGTCTGCCTGTCTGTGCCTGTATCTACTTCTGTACTTATAAGACACTTACCCGATCGACTGTGCGCAGCTCGCACTGTTCACACAGGTAGTGTTCGACGTCCGAGTTCACCCCCATGCAGTCACAGTGCTGCCAAACCTACGAGAGAAAGGGAGGCCTCAGGAAACGCCGAGAAAGAAACCTTGGCTTGGTAGAGGCAAATATATATATATATATATGCTTTCTTACTTTTTCTGGCTAAAGAAAATATATATATATGTATGTATGTATTATAGAGAGAGGGAAAAAAAAAGAGTATAATCTGCCTGCTGAGAAGCTTGGAATATCCCTGGCTAATTTCAGCAGAACAGAGCAATGAAATAGCAATAGCAAGAGCCTTGGTGGCGCAGCAGCTTAAAGTGGTGTTAAAGTGACACCAGCTGCCTGCAATTACCGCGAGTTCGAATCTCACCAGGCTCCAGGTTGACTCAGCCTTCCATCCTTCCGAGGTAGGTAAAATGAGGACCCGGATTGTGGGGGCAATAAACTGACTTTGTATATAAAAAAAAGAACACCGCTTAAGGGCGGCTGAAAGCCCCACTAAGCAGGTATAGACAAAAGTATGAAGGCTATTGCTGAACGCATTGTAAGCCGCCCTGAGTCTCCGGAGAAGGGCGGCATATAAATTAAATTAAAAAATAAATAAAATAGAAGGGTACTGCATTTTGCAAAAAAAAAAATAAACTCAAAACCACTCTGAAAAAGATTCTTGCAACAGGAAATCAAGTTCTTACAAACTTCATATATCCAAACACGGCAGTGGTGGGATTCAATAATTTGACAACTTGGTCACTGCCTTAATGACCGGCTGGGTGGGCGTGGCCATAGTGGGCGTGGCCAGGGGTGTGTGACTGACAGCACTCGGCCTCCTGCAGCCTCCTAAGAGCGAAAACGGGCAGCCAAGTGGCCAAGGTTGGGGAAACCCTGTTTTAGATCAAAACCATGGGGGATTTGGAGCGGGAAATCTGCCCCTCTCCCGAGAGTCCGGGCAGGGCAGGGGGTCCTTCGGTGCCCCCCCCCTCACCATGCACTTGTCGCATTGGATCATCAGCCCTTCGTCTTTGTACAAGCCGCAGATGCAACGGATGACGTCTTCGTCCTTCTCGTGCCCGCTCTCTTTCTCGCACAGGGAGGTCTCGCTGCTGTCCGCCTCGCTGGCCGTCTCGCCCACGATCTCGTCGATCTGAGCGGCCGCTTCGTGACGGGCGTTGTAATAGGCTTTCCGCAGCCGGCAGACGTCCCGCCCGATCGGGGATTTGCGGCCGTAGTATTTCTGCAGGGGGAAGGGGAAAAAAAGACCAGCGGTTCAACTCCTCGTGTCGGAACTCCCGGATTCTTGGATTAACGGGCCGAGAAATTCGAGAGTTGAGCCTTGTTAAGTTAGACTATATAATGGGTTTTTTAAAATGTTTAATATGATTGGATTTTAAATTTTTTCAGCCTAATCATTTAATTTATCTTAAATATTTTAAACTTTTGTATGTTTTGTATTTTATTCGGCTGTTCACCGCCCTGAGTCCCTTTGGGGAGTAGGGCGGGTATACAAATTTGATTAAAAAGAAAAAAAAAAAAAGACAAAAAAAGACTAGTATTTCAGGCAGGTGAAGAAGGGTGGATTTTAACTCCCAGAATTCCCCAGCCAGCCTGCTTTAAGATGGGTGGACTTCAGTTCCCAGAATTCCCAAATCAGCATGTTTTAAGACTTCAACTCCCAGAATCCCCCAGTCAGCATGATTTAAAAGGGGTGGGCTTCAGTTCCCAGAATTCCCCAGCCAGCATGCTTTAAGAGTAGACTTCAACTCCCAGAATTCCCAAATCAGCATGCTTTAAGATGGGTGGACTTCAGTTCCCAGAATTCCCAAATCAGCATGTTTTAAGACTTCAACTCCCAGAATCCCCCAGTCAGCATGATTTAAAAGGGCTGGGCTTCAGTTCCCAGAATTCCTCAGCCAGCATGCTTTAAGAGTAGACTTCAACTCCCAGAATTCCCAAATCAGCATGCTTTAAGAGGGGTGGACTTCAACTCCCAGCCTGGCTAGGGAATTCTGGGAGCTGATGTCCCTCCTATCTTAAAAGTTGCTGAGGTCCTGGGTGCAACGTTATTCCCAGCGCCGAAGCGAAATCAAACAGAGCCGGGAATCTTTGGGAATGGAGGTTTTGGTGAAGAGGGTGGGAACTGTCCTTGGTTACAGACAACCGTGGGCCAGCTGCCTGCTCACCTCGGCGTTGCGGAAAACCTTCAGCATATCCCCGTCGAAAGCCTCCACTGTTTTGTAGTAGCCCGTCAGGATTTGCTTCTCGATGGTGGTGAGATCGAGCGGGTCCGAGATCTTCTCGTAGTAATCGGCGTTCCTGGTCCGGGGAGAGGTTGGAAGTGCGGAAAATGAATGACCAGGGGTCCAGTTTGGACGCTCAGATGGCTGGGAGGAGTGGGGGGGGGGGGAGTCCCCACACACACACACCGAACTCACCCCCTCCCCCTTGGTGAAAGAACTTACTTTTTTTTCGGAGGGACAACCAGCAAAGGGGTGGCCAGGACTTGCCTGGAGGAATCTGGAAGTTAAAAGGAGAGGAAAGCCATAAGGACCAGGGAGATGTCCGAAGCAGGGGTGGGCTGCTAGCTAAGACTCTGTGCAGTTTGGAGAACCCCCAAAGATTTGCAGCAATCTTCCCCTGGAGCGGGGAGGGAATGGGGATTTTACACACAGCAGCTATCACTTTTACGTTTTAAGCCTCCTTGAACCCTGTCCTGGGTTGAAGGGGACTCTGCCCGCAGCTTGGGTTCGACTTCAGGTTCTCCCTTGCCCTCACCTTTGTAGGCAATGATGCCGTCGCAGATCTCCTTGAAGATCTGTGCGAGGCGTGCCGCTCGGGCCACTTCCAGGTTTTCTTCAGCGGCCGCCAACCGCCGCGTCCTCACCGAGCGGGCGGTCTGCAGGGCGGAGAACTGGGTCATGAAGACATCTGAAAAAGAAGGAGAGGGCGATGAGGGAGGGAGGAAGGCTGAGCTCGCCAGGTGCCTGACAGCGTTAAGGCGGTTCAGGGTTTGAAATGACAAGGGTTTGACGCTACGCTAAAGCATTATTTGTTTGATCCGTAAGCTATTAAACAAGCAACTGTTTTGCTTTGCTAAACAAGAATTCTGCTATTCTGCTATTTCTTCCTTCCTTCCTTCCTTTCCTTCCTTCCTTCCTTCCTTCCTTTTTTCTCCTCCCCTCCTTCTCTCCTTTCTTTCCTTCGTTTCTTTCCTTCCTTCCTTCCTTCCTTCCTTCCTTCCTTCCTTCCTTCCTTTCTAGGGGTTGGACTAGAAGGCCTCCAAGGAAGGGAGTATTATTCCTATTATTCCTTCCTTCTATTATTCCTTCCTTCCTTCCTTCCTTCCGTCTTTCTCATTCTTTCCTTTTTTTCTCCTCCCCTCCTTCTCTCCTTTCTTTCTTTCCTTCCTTCCATCTTTCTCATTCCTTCCTTTTTTCTCCTCCCCTCCTTTCTCTCCTTTCTTCATCCCTCCCTCCCTTCCTTCTTTTCTTCCCTCCCTCCCTCCCTCCCTCCCTTCTTTCCTTTCTCTGGGGGTTTTCAAGAAGAGACTGGACAACCATTTGTGTGTAACAGTACAGGGCTTCCTGCTTGAGAGGGGGTTGGACTAGAAGACCTCCAAGGTCCCTTCCAACTCTGTTATTCTGTTACTACAAGTAGCTAGGTTTAGCAAAAGGACAGTGGTGGAAAGAAGATTGTGGTTTAGTTATTAGAAGCCCCTTTCTGGCTGCAACTCTGAGACGCTCGGAGAAGTGGGGGGGGGGGGGTTCAGGGGTCCGACCCTCACCGGATTTGATGTTGCCATCGTCCCGGCACATCCCATTCCAGCGGGTGTACAACGAGGGTGAGTGGAGGCTGTCGCTGTCATGTTTGACCTCCTCCTGCTTCTGACGGATCTTGTCCCAGTTGCGGACCAGGAAAACGTGGTGTTTCAGCACGAAATTCCTAGAAGGTGGGGGGAAAAATGTGAAGATAGTGGGAAGGAGGATTTCTTGGGGAGGAGGGAGAGTTGGGGAAACCTTAGGCACCGCTGCAGGCGGTGGTAGGAAGAGGTGGCTGGTTTATAGGGTTGGTGGGTGAGTGGACAGGGAGGAAAATGAGGGTGGAGTCAATCAACCAGTGACCAACCAAGCAACCTGATGCTAACCAGTCACCCAACCAACCCATCATCAACCAACCAACAACCATCAACCAACCCATCATCAACCAAGCAAGCAACAACCATCAACCAACCAACCATCAACCAACCAAGCAACCATCAACCAACCATCCATCACCTAACCAACCACCATCCATCCATCCATCAACCAACCAATCAACCATCAACTGACCATCAACCAACCAACAACCATCCATCCACCAACCAACTAACCAATTATCAACCAAGCAACAACCATCAACCAACCAACTAACCAACCATCAACCAACCAACTAACCAACCATCAACCAACCAAGCAATAACCATCCATCCAACCAACCAACCATCAACCAAGCAAAATCCATCAACTGACCATCAACCAACCAACAACCATCCATCCACCAACCAACTAACCAATTATCAACCAAGCAACAACCATCCATCCACCAACCAACTAACCAACCATCAACCAACCAAGCAATAACCATCCATCCAACCAACCATCAACCAAGCAAAATCCATCAACCAAGCAACAACCATCCATCCATCAACCAACCAAGCAACAACCATCCATCAACCAACCAACCATCAACCAACTAACCAACCATCCATCCATCCATCAACCAACCAACCATCTAACCAACCAAGCAACAATCATCCATCCATCCATCCATCCATCAACCAACCAACCATCAATCAACCAAGTAACAACCAACCATCAAGCAAGCAAGCAACAACCACCAACCAGCCCATTATCAACCAACAAATCACCTCCCAATCACCACCGAACCACTAATCAACTACCATCAACCAACCGTGTTTCCCACTCCTGGCTAGCCAAGCTGTGGCAAACCAGGGGTTCTCCATTCTGAAGCCCCATGCTGGGCCTACTTAGCTCCTTAACCCATAGAGTGGTTGCAAGACCCACCAACTAAGTGGCGACCCAGCCCCGAGGAAGGATGGCTCCACCCTTGTGTTGAGGCCGAGAACCAGCAGCCCTTCCCTTCTCCTCACCTTTCCCTGTTGGACATGGGCTTCATCTGCAGTTGGGGAGTCAGCCGAGTTGGGGGGGTGGCGTTATCGCTGGGCTCTTCGGGAATGTGGCCCTTCTGGAAAACAAGAGCGGTATTTCTTGGAGGGAAGGAGGGGAAATCTACACTGAGGGATTCAAAAATCTATGGTTTTACCTCCCCGCTATGAAGAAAACAGAAGTTTTTGGCCACTTCTGAAATGTTGATGGGGGCTGCGGGCGATGGAAGTGAAGGACAGAAGCTACCTGCTTCTTAATCCCAGCGATGACCGGGATGCTACAGGTTGTCCTCGTCTTACAACAGCTCATTTAGTGACCATTCCAAGTTACAACTGCACTGGAAAAAGGACCGGTTTTTTTAATACTCGCGACCGTTGCTGCCTCCCCATTGGTCACCTGATCAAAATCCAGGTGCTTGGCAATGGATTCCTATTTATGACCGTACATCATTCCCTTTGGCGATCTTCTGACGAGCAAAGTCAAGGGGGAATCCAGATACACTTAACGACCGGGTGATTAATTTAACCACTCTGGCCGAGAAAGGTCGTAAAAAAAAAAAACGGGGCAAAGCTGTGCAGCTGGCACTGGAGTCGGACAGTGAGGAGGCTGGAGAAGGTGTGGTACCAGGGGTGGAGATTCAGCCAGGGCCTTCAGAAACTCCAGAAGCTCCTTTAAGTGAAGAGGACAAAGAGGAGGAGCCTCTTCTCGATGCACGGGGCGCGCAGAGCGGCCAAAAGGCAGGAGTGGCTCCTCAGGAGGAGGTCTCCTCGAGAGTCAGGCTCGGGGCTAATTGGCCACTCCCTTAGCCTATTTAAGGAGGAACGCCGACTGAAGCAATTTGCAGGGAACAACTTTAGTTCAATCTCCTTCGCGTCTGGAATCTCTGCAAAATTGCTTTTGGGTTTTCTGCCAACCTTAGTAAGAAAGTAATTACTTTATCTTTGGTTTCTTGTAGGCTGTTGAGAAAGTTTATTAACAGCCTTCGTTTTGATAAAGACTGAGTTAGTTTAGTAAATTAAGTTTTGTGTGCTGTGTTCTTTGGGCTCCGTAGCTGGGGCAGAACAGAGGTTTAAACCCCATGCCCCCCAGGCTGGTTTTTTTTTTTTTTTTGAACCTCACATGTGCCTCTGATGGACCCTAAACTGCAAAGGTGAACTTGGGGTACAAACTCACCCTCTTTTTCAATTTGTGCTTGGACTTCCTCTTCTCTTTGGACCGGCTCGGCCGCCTCTGTGCTGTGACCATCTGGTTGGCTTTGCTGAGCAGGCCGTTCATCCGCTGGCTCTTGCCGCCGATGATCCCTCGGCATTTCTCAAAGCCGCACTTGCAGAGTTGCTACGGGAAGGAAAACAGGGGTGTTTAAATGGGGAATGGGGGGGGGGTCCTTTGGGAAGCCAGGATGCCCGGAGTGATAAGCAAGACCGAACTGCACCCCTTTAACCCTAACCCTAACCCTAACCCTAACTCTATTCGATTCGATTCTATTCTATTCCATTCCAATCTATATTCCATATTTTCTATTCTATTCTATTCTATTCTATTCTATTCTATTCTATTCTATTCTATTCTATTCTATTCTATTCTATTCTATTCTATTCTATTCTATTCTTCTCCTCTATTTTATGAACAAGTAACTCAAGGCGGTGGACAGATCTCCTTCCTCTTCCTATTTTTCCCCACAACGACAAGCCTGCGGGGTGGGGGAGAGAGGGAAGGGACTGGCTCAAAGTCACCCAACTGTCAGACGATCCAAGAACAGAGACTCCCCCCTTCTCCCAAAGCCCTCTGCCCTCACCTGCTTCTCCACGTTGAAGGAGTGGAAATTGTAGTCGTAAGTCAGCTCAGTGCCGGCCGGCATGTCTTTCAAAGCGTAGAGTCCAATCCGGTAAACGCCGTTGACCGACCTGGAGGCAAAGAGAGGAAAAAGGAAAAAGATTATTTAAAAAAACAAAACAAAACCGACAAATAGAACAATTAGGTTGTAATGCACTTCTCTGTGCGACTGTACAGGTAAGTCGTCTTATGACCAGAACGGAGCCCCAAACATTTCTGCTGCTAAGCGAGACGGCTGTTAAGGGAGCTTTGCCCCACTTTAAGACCTTCCTTGCTGCAGTTGTTAAGTGAATTACTCATCATCATCTTCTTTTAACGACCCCGTAATCCCTTGCGAGGTGGAGTCTGGGCCACTGAATGGAGCTAGCAGAGTGTTTTACTGGCCGGATGCCCTTCCTGTTGCCAGAGCGGAGTTTTGTTCAGCAGATCTATTCTCATTGTGCCCAGAGAGAGAAATATCTGCCTCTACCTAGGATCGAACTCACAGCCTCCCGATTGTGAGGCGAGAACTCCACCTCTAGGCCACTCCTAGTTGTTAAGTGAATCACTATAGTTATTAAATTAGTCACACTGTTGTTAAGCGAAACTGGTTTCCCCATTAGTTGTCGGAAGGTCGCAAAAGGGGAAAACATGACTCCGGGATACGGCGACCGTCGTAAATGTGAGTCAGTTGCCAAGCGTCTGAATTTTTGACCCTGGGGATGCTGCAACAGTGTGGAAAAATAGTCCTAAGTGACTTTTTTTCCAGCGACGTTGTAACTTCGGTCGCTAAATGAACTGTTGTAAGTCGAGGACTACCTGGATTTAGGTTTCTGGGGCACGCCAAAGCAGGAGGCGGTTTCCGACGGCAGCGGGAGAGGAGTGGGGGGGGCGCTTACCATTTCTGCATCTCACAGTTGGGGTTGCAGCTGTGGTTGATGAAACGGGCCTCGTTCCCCATGCGGTAGCTGTCAATCACCATCCCGCTGTCCAGGTTGAGGCAGTAGTGGTCGCTGTGGTTGTGATACTGCTCGATCATCCGGTTCCTGAAAAGCCAAACCAACGTGAGTGAGGGGGTCAGACTAGAAGACCGCCGGGGTCCCTCCCAACTCCGTCGTTCTAGGCATTTTCCCCCCTCGGCTTCCTTTTCTTCCTCCTCCACCCGGGGCCTTCACCTGAATTCCTGCTCGCTGACGACCTCCCCCAGGTACTCGATGATGAACTGCCCGGCTTTTAGGGACTCCTTGGTCCGGATGCCCCAGCCTTTCTCCTCCGCCCGGAAGCGTTCGAGACACTGCACCCACTCGTGCCTCTGGATCCGCTGGTTGCAGCACTGCTCCCCGCAGGGACACGTGTTGGGCGAACACTCGGCAAAGATCATCCTGGAGGGGGTGGGGGGGATGAGAGAGAGGGAGAGAGAGAGGGAGGGGAGAGGCAAGGCGCGTGTGGTGAGAAGGCACTGAGGGAGCTATCCAAAGACTGAAGTTGTCTTTTTTTTAAAAAAAGAAAGAGGGGTGGGTGGACTTCAGCTCCCATAATTCCCCTGCCAGGGTGGGAGGGGACAGGAAAGGAAGCAGGGTGGGCGTTGGAAGTTCACGCCAATCTCGGCAACTTTTAAGATGTGTGGACTTCAACTCGCACATTCCTTTCTTTTCTTTTCCTTTCCTTTTTCCTTTCTTTTCCTTTCCCCTTCCTTCCCTTTCCTTTTCATTACTTTCCTTTTTCCTTTCCTTTCTTTTCCTTCTCCCTTCCTTTCCTTCTTTCCTTTCCTTTCTTCTTTCTTTTCCTTTCCTTCCCCTTTCCTTTCCTTCTTTCCTTTCCATTCCTTTTCCCTTTCCCTTCCCCCTTCCTTACCTCCACTCCTTTCCTTCTTTCCGTTCCTTTCCTTCTTTCCTTTTTCCTTTCTTTTCCGTTTCCTTTCCCCTTCCTTTCTTTTCCTTTCCTTTCCTCCCCTCTTCTTTCTTTCTTTTCCTTTCCTTCTTTCCCCTTCCTTCCCTTTCCTTTTTTCCTTTCCTCCCCTTCCCTCCCCTTTCTTTTTCCTTTCCTTCTTTCCTTTCTTTTCCGTTTCCTTTCCCCTTCTTTTCCTTTCCTTTCCTTTCCTTTCCTTTCCTCCCCTCCCCTCCCCTTTCTGTCTTTTCCTTTCCTTCTTTCCTTTCCTTTCTCTCCCTTTCCCTTCCCCCTTCCTTTCCTCCCCTCCCCTCTTCTTCTTTCCTTTCCTTGCTCCTTTCCTTTCCCTTTCCTTTCTTTCTTTCGTAAGGGTGGAAAAACGCTCCCAAGTCCCCCTTCTTCCCCCCTCCCAGGGCCGCCGTAACAGTCAGTCGCTAAACAAACCGTCGTAAGCCGAGGACTACCTATATTCGAATGTACCTGTTCAAACAGTCGTCCAGGCACCCGCTTTTCCGGTTGTCGTCCGGCTGCTTGCAGTTGCAAGTGGTGGCTTCGTAACCAGACAGAGGCTTGACGTCC
The DNA here is from genome assembly GCA_030761175.1 of Masticophis lateralis. NCBI lineage: Eukaryota > Metazoa > Chordata > Lepidosauria > Squamata > Colubridae > Masticophis > Masticophis lateralis. The sequence continues at coordinate 10,004,108 of JAUDYJ010000017.1, read as the reverse complement.
ACATAAACATCTGTAGGGGTGGGGGTGGGGAGAAATAAGGCATAGGATGAGGCATTGGAGATCCTGAATCCGGCTAAGGATTGGGGGGTGGGGTGGGGTATAAGGGCATTGGTGGTGAACCTTTTTTTCCCCTGTGCGTGCCATAACTCAATGCCCCTCCGGCCTGTTTCCTGACTTCCGGTGGCCCCAGTGGGCCCATTTTTCACCCTCCCCAGGCTCCAGGGGCTTTCTTGGAGCCTGGGAAGGGCGAAAACAGCTTCCTCCATCCCCCCTGGAGGCCGAAAACATCCTCCTAGAGCCTCCTTGTACTTACCTGCCATCCAAAACGGGCCACGTGGAGACTCCTGGGATATTGGGGGGGGGGGGAATAGGGGGAGCCAAAAATCAGCTGGGCGGCACGTGCCCACAGATATGGTTCCGGGTGCTACAGATTCGCCATCAGGGGTGTAGGGGACTCGAGGGGGGGGGCTGTCTGGGGACTCCCCTCCCCTTCCCCGGAAGCCGTTACAAACCCTAGACGGACTTACTTGATCGGATCTTTTTATAAAGTGGAACATCTGGCTTTTTGTACAGCTGAAAGGAAAGGGAGAAAAGGGCTGTTTATGGCGTTGCATCATGCAGGGCCCTCCCAGGAACGGAATCCCAGGGTTGGGAGGGACCTCGGAGGTCTTCTAGTCCAACCCCTTGCGCGGAATGCAGAAGGTATAAAGAGTTTCCCCTCCTTTCGTGTATGGGGGAGCTGCCTTGCAAGGCTCCTCTCCTTTGGCTTTTAAGGCGGGAGAAATAAAATGAATTTTTTTTTTCCCCCCTCGGGCCCAGATCCAAGAAAAATAAGGCCTGAAATTTTTTCAGGGCTCTTGGCAGAACATCTAAATTCTCCAGAGGGGTGTCTCACACTCACACTCGCACACACATATATCCACGCACAACACATCCTCGCTCAAGAGCCGCTGTCAGAATAAAAGTCCCCAGCAGGATTAAGAGACGACATGTTTTGCCAGCAGAACAACTGCTGTTGCTCGGGCACGGCAGGGAGGAGGAGGCGGAGGCAGGCATGGTTAGAGGTGATGGAAAGTTTTGTGGAGGTAGGTGGGTAGGTAGGAAGGAAGGAGGGGAGAAAGGAAAGAGGAAAGGGGAAGGAAGGAAGGGGAAAGGAGGGAGGTAAGAAGGGAGAAAAGAAGGAGGAAAGGGGGAGGAAGGAAGGAAGGAGAAAGGAGGTAGGTAGGAAGGAAGGGAAAAAGGAAGGACGAAAGGGAGGAAAAGGAGAGAAAGGAAGGGGAACGGAGGAAGGAAGGAAAGGATAAAGGAAGGAGGAAAGGGAGGAAAAGAAAGGAAGGAGGAAAGGGGAAGGAATGAAGGAGGAAAGGGAGGAAAAGGAGAGAAAGGAAGGGGAACGGAGAAAGGAAGGGAAGGAAGGAAAGGAGAAAGGAAGGAGGAAAGGGAGGAAAAGGAGAGAAAGGAAGGGGAACGGAGGAAGGAAGGAAAGGATAAAGGAAGGAGGAAAGGGAGGAAAAGGAGAGGAAGGAAGGAAGGAGAAAGGAGGTAGGTAGGAAGGAAGGGAAAAAGGAAGGACGAAAGGGAGGAAAAGGAGAGAAAGGAAGGAGGAAAGGGAGGAAAAGGAAGGAAGGAAGGGAGAAAGGAAGGAGGAAAGGAGAAGGAAGAAAGGAAGGGGAAAGAAGGGAGGGAGGAAGAAAGAGGAACAAGAGGATGCCGAATTCGAACCTGGGGTCGTTCGAACCAGACGCCGGTCTTACCCTTACCTGGTTATGCTTCCACTGCCAGAGAATGTCGTAAGGCAACTGAAAATCAATTCGCTTTTGCCGAAGGTATTTTCCTGCGAGAGGGGAGTGAAGAAATGCATCCCATCAGAATAGAGCTTGAAGGGACACTTGGAGGTCTTCTAGTCCAGCCCCCCCCTCCCCCTGCTCAGGCAGGAGACCCTATACCATTTGAGACAAGAGACTGTCTTTTCTTAACAACCTCCAGGGATGTAGCATCCATAATTTCTGGTGGCAAGCTGTTCCACTCGTTCACTGGCCTCACTGTGAGGAAGGTTCTCCTTCATTCCAGGTTGCTTCTCTGCTTGGTTAGCTTCTCATCCTGCCTTCAGGTGTTTTTGCCCCATCTGTACCTGTATTTTTGGTTTTTCCTGCCTAGGTGTAAAACCTTGCTTTTCTCCGCTTATCCAATATTATTATTATTATTATTTTGCAAACAGCCCCAAAGGCGTTTGCTCAAAAGGCAACCGGATTTGATTTTTCCTCGAAGTCGTTTCGCTTCCCTCACCCAAGAAGCCTCTTCAAGTTCTGACTGAACGGCGGAGGATTGAAAGGATTTGTACTCCTCGCAGTCCTCTGGTCGTTAGCGCTCCCTCTGAGAGTCCTCTGAGACTCTCCAAGCCGAAGAGCCAGCGCTGTCCGTGGTCGTGCGGCCGGCATGACTCAACGCCAAAGGCGCACGGAAAACACTCTTCCCTTCTCACCAAAGGGGGTCCCTGTTTTTTCGACTTGCATTTTTTTTTTTAACGTGCTTTCGAACTGCTAGGTTGGCAGAAGCTGGGACGAGGAACGGGAGCTCACCCCGTTACGCAGCGCTAGGGATTCAAACCGCCGACATTTCTGATCGACAAGCTTGGCGTCTTAGCCGCTGAGCCACCGCGCCCCTTATACAATAGGGTCTGTTTAAATTACCTTGCCGTTCCCCGCAGGAAAGCTAAGAGAGAGTAAGCCAGGAACGCACCTGGCTTTGGAATTAAAATCCCAAAACACCCAGCCGGGGAGATCTCACCGAAAGGAAAACGAGGAATTATAAGAGTTTGACTGGCTGCTGCTCTACTCCCGATTTACACCAAGACTGGACGACCGAGAGACTTAATGACTAAAGAGGCATTTTTACTCCTTTCCAAACTGGCTCTGAAATGGCCCAGAATTGTTTGACGGTGAGATGATGGGCATGTACATTTAATAAATATTTAATAATTTTTTTAAAAAATCAACAGCGTGTCTGAATCCTAGACTAGATCTAGGACCCGTTAGGGATTGCATATTCAGCCAGAATCACCAAGAAAGATCCGGCTGCGATGTGGCCTTCGATTCACAGGCAACCTGTTCCACAAGTGTCGATTCGTTTCCTTTTAGCCAGAGAACCGAATTCAGAGAGGCTCTTGTCCGCTTCAGACTTCCCAGAATCCCCCTGGCTGGGGCTGAGGATTCTGGGATTGGAAGCCCAAGACATCTAGAGGGCATCAGAGCCACAGAAGCGAGCGAAAAGTGGCTTCTTTGCGAGAAGCGAAAGGGAGAGGAGAGGGAGCCGCTGACAAGTTGGGCTCTTAACATTTGTTCGGATTTTCCAGAGCCTCGAGTTGCGCTCGGGCGAGTTCCAGGAAGCGTCTGAATCCGCTGGGAATCTGTTTTCACTTCTATGACCTCACCGGAGGGAAACAAAAGCCTCTTTCAAGAGCCTGGCAGCTGGCCCGGAGAACGGGGAACGCTCCCTCTCGCCCTCAAAATAAAAGGAGCCACCCGGCTGAGTTGGCCGAGGCCGAGAAATAATCCTGTGATTCAGAGAGGCTCTTTAGCCGGGGTGAGGATCTCATAAAAGAAGCCTGATCTTTCCAGGAGGGTCCAAGGAAACGGCAGGCTGGGATTGGAGAAGGGAAGAAGGGAATCCATCCGTAAGTCCCTCTTCCCACTTCCCAAATTCCTACACAGGCTGTTTTAGCACGAGGGGACCAAGCAAGATTGGCACTGGCATTCTGCCGATGCCCCTCGGTCCTGCCAGGTTTCCTTCGCCAAAGACAACATGGGATCAGCTCAGCACTGGAAGTCCCCAAAAGTGCTTTTTTTCCAAGAAAGTCCAGTTGCCTCCTGAAAGGACCTTTGGGACAACTAGATAGTGGCGAATGGAAGGATTTATACTCCTTTGCATCCTTTCAGAGGGTCACTGAGGCCAGTTGGTCACTTTGAGTAGTGCAAATGGGTGTGGAGAAGGCTCAAGTGACCCTGGGGACAGAGAGAAACCTCCAAGTGGCCTCAACGACCCTCTCAAAGGATGCAAATGACCAGCTGTCTGCAAGGAGTTACCAATCCTTCCCTTCCCCACTATTCGGTCAGAGCTGAAGAAGCTTCATGGATGAGAAGGGAAACGCCTTCAAAAGAACAACCAGAGAGTCCAGTGGCTTCTTGAGAAAAGCACTTTTGGGACACCTTGGATGACGGAGAATCTCTACAGATATTTAGTGACATAATTGGGGATGAACACCCTTAGAACGGTGTGGGGATAGAAATGGAATTCCAGAGGGAAAATTCCAGAGCGCCTGGATAGCTCAACAGACTAAAAGCCTGTTATTAACATTCAGCTGTCTGCAATTATTCGAATCTCCCCAGGCTCAAGGCGGACTCAGCCTTCCATCCTTTCTAAGGTAGGGAAATTGAGGACCCAGTTTGTGGGGGCAATAAGCTGACTTTGTATAAATATACAAAAGGATGAAGGCTATTGCTTAACGCATTGTAAGCTGCCCTGAGTCTCCGGAGAAGGGCGGCATATAAATCTAATTTTTAAAAAAATTGCAGACTACAGGAACCATTTGCACCACTCAGGTGACCCTGAGGACACAGAAAAATCTCCAAGTGGCCTCAACGACCCTCTGAAAGGAGGCAAATGACCCAGCTGCCTGCAAGGAAGATCAGCCCTTCTGTTCCCCACCATCCAGCCAGAGCAGAGGAAGCTTCACGGATGAGAAGGGAAATGCCTTCAAAAGAACAACCAGAGAGTCCAGTGGCTTCTTGGGGGGGGGGGGGGGGGGGAGGAACCTTGGGACAACCTGGATGACTTGAGAGCCTCCATAGACACTCAGGTCAAAAGATGTGTGTGTGTGTTGGGGGGGGGGAGTTTTCCTTGCCTGCTGCTTTCCTTTCTTGTGAATTTGGGGGGTGGGTGGAGCGAAGGAGGCTGGGTGGGACTGCACGAGGCGGATTCTCGGCTGGGGGAAGAGGCGGCTCGGACTGGCGGCCAGTGCCAGGCCTCCTCGCTGGCCCCGTTCCAGGTTATTATTACTGTTGGCAGGCTGCCTCTCCCCTGTAACTACAAACATGGTGGAGGGTGCTTGCCATAATTGGGGAAGTGTGTAAATGTCCCCCTCCTCCTCCCCCTGCACTCACTCCTCCCGTTGTGGGGAAAAGTCACGCCCACACCCACTTCGGGAATGCAAACCTGGCTTCCTCACACCGATTCAAGGTTGCAAACCCTTTAAGGGAAGGAAAAAAATTTTAAAAACCCCAACACGCACAAACAATGGAATGGAACCGAGTACTGAACGGGTCTGTATGCTTTCAAGGGGAAAACCAGGAAGAAAGGAAGGGATTTAAAAAAAACAAAAAAAACAAAAAATCTTGCCGAACTCAAAACCTTGCATATTTTATTGCTTGGGAATTTTAAAGTCCCAAACGTTTGGGAAAACGATGGTAGGGAGGGGCAGGGGGTCTTTTCTGCCTGGAAGCACAGCAAGGGAAATTTGTAGTATTTTTTTTTTTAATTCGTTTTGATCTTTTTTTTTAAAACCCTGCTTTTTTAATTGTTTTTAGGAATAATTCAAGGTCGGGGAATATACTTAAAACTCCCTTCCCCCTCTTATGTTCCCCACAACGACAACCCTGTGAGGTGGCTGAGAAGGAGGAACTGGCCCAAAGTCACTCAGCCGGCTTTCAGGCCTAAAGTGGGACTAGAACTCAAAGTCACCCAGCCGGCTTTCAGGCCTAAAGTGGGACTAGAACTCTCAACCTCCTGGTTTCTAGCCTGGTGTCTTAACCCTACATCAAACTGATTCTAATTCTAGTAAAGGAAGGTCTGGTGTCCTGGGAGGGGGGGGTCCTCTTGTCTTGAGGAACAGCAATCGTTGACTAAATCCTGAACCCACAAAGTGCCTTCTTCACGACACCCGGTCACCCCCCCCCCCCACCATCTTCCAAAGAAAGCTGCACGTAATGTCTCGTAGTTCCTCCAGAGTTGAGTCAGAGGAGGAGGAGACCTTCCCTCAAAAGCAACCGAGACCGTGGTCTTCACTCACCTACGTGAATAGGCGCGGGGAACAAGCCGTATTCGTGCTCTCCGGGCGTGTATTCCAGTTTTTCTTTCTTTAACTGGATCAGGCGGCTTTTGGGGCTAAGGAAGAGAGAGAGAGAGAGAGAGAGAGAGAGAGAGAGGATGAGAGACCACGAAGGATGATGTCCAATTCTTGATGGCATCATTGATGTCCAATGATGTCTCAAGGCTGTAGAAAGAGTGCAGAGAAGAGCAACAAAAAGGATGAGGGGACTGGAGGCTAAAACATATGACGAACGGTTGCAGGAACTGGGTATGTTTAGTTTAATGAAAATAAAGAAGCACTAGGGGTGAAGTGATAGCAGTCTTCCAATATCCCCCCAGAGATTAGAACGGCCCCCACTCTTAATACTCTTCCGGAAGGCGCTGGAGGCCAGGTTCTGCCGGCGGGCCTGGGGAACGCCAAGAGGGATGGAGCCCATTAAATGGCTGTGTTGTTGCCGGGGCAGGAGGCAACAACACAGGGTGGGAGATTATTTTATTATTTTATTATGTATAGCGATAGCACTTAGACTTATATGCCGCTTCACAGTGCTTTTACAGCCCTCTCTAAGCGGTTTACAGAGTCAGCATCTCGCCCTGAACAATCGGAAGGACGGAAGGCGGAGTCAACCATGAGCCGGTGAGATTTGAACTGCCGAACTGCAGCTAGCAGTCAGCTGAAGCAGCCTGCAGTGCAGCAGTCTTAACCACTGCGCCACTTCGGCTCTTATGATTCTGTATACGATTCTCTCTTTTATTAGTTTTATTGTGTTTTTTTTTTTAAATGATGTTTTTATATTCTGGTAAGCCGCCTTGAGTCGCCATGTGCGAATAGGCAGCAATATAAATTAAAGCAAATCAAATCAAACCGATAAATGATATCCTACAGCAGAGTCCACACAGCACATAACCAGGTCAATTAAGAAGACCATACCGCATCTACCAATATTAAAACAGTATCTATATAAAGTAAATATAAAGTAAATTTTCAAACCAACGGGAACCCCTGCTGACTGCTCTCCCACCCCTCAGCCCGACTTCCAAGGGCCCATTCACAATGAATGGTGCAATGAATTGTACCGTCACTAGAGGGCACGCTCCCCCAGCAACCATTATCTCCACGCACACCCCTCTGTTTGTCTTAACTCGCACCAGCAGCTACTGCTGGTAGGACCGAGAAATGCATGGCATTTATGGGGGTCATAGTTTACAACCTTTAGCTCTTATTCCCACTGGATTTCCGTTCTGGACAAGTGCTATCTTCTTTCTAAAGAGCCACGATGGCGCAGTGCTTAGAATGCAGTACTGCAGGCTACTTCTGCTGATCGCCGGCTGTCAGCAGTTTGGCAGTTCGAATCTCACCAGACTCAGGGTTGACTCAGCCTTCCGTCCACCTGAGGTGGGTAAAACGAGGACCCAGGTTGTTGGGGGGCAAGAGGCTGACTCCGTGAACTGCTCCGAGAGGGCAGTAAAGCACTATGAAGCGGTATGGAAGTGTAAGTGCTATTAGGATGGGGAGAGTTTGGCCCAAAGTCAGGAGGTTGGCTATAAGTGGGTGGGATTCGAACTCACAGCCTCTCAGTTTCTACCAACAGAAGAGAGCATTTGTAGCTAACTTGTGGGATCCTCGGTGTTCCCTGAGCTTGATTATTTTCTTGCAGTTGTTTCATGGCCCAACTAGATAACCTCATCAGTGCTAGAAGGGGGTGGGGTTACATTATATATAAACAGCAAATCCCGCTCTCTCATAGCACTGATGAGGTTACCTAGCTGGGTTATGAAGCACTGCAAGAAAACCATCAAGCTCAGAGAGCACCGAGGATCCCACTCTCTCTCGGTTTCCAGCCTGTTGTCTTAACCATTACACCATGTCATACGATGTGATTTATGCATTGTTGGTATGTTATCGTATGTCTTTGCTTCGCTGCGTTTTTGTTCTTTTAAAAAGTTTTGCTGGTCTTTGACCAACTAAGTATTATTATTATTATTATTATTATTATTATTATTATTATTATTGAAAAAGTTTTACAAATACAAATTTCCCCCTTACCCCCCTTCCCCTTCCTATCCCTTCCCTCCCGTCCCTTGACTTCCCTTGTAACCTTAAAATTACAGTTCATTTTTAACTTCCCAAATATTAAAAGGTGAAATCCAAATCGTATCAAATTTCCCCCAACTACTCTGCACTCTATATATACTATAAATTTCTACATAACATACAGCTAAAAGCTACCTGATACTTCTTTGTTTGATATTTATTCTGCACACAGTCTATCCATTTCTTCCATTCCCAACTAAGCATTATTGATGGACTGCTGGGCCAAACTCGCTCTGTTTCTCATAGTAAACATGTTTTTCATGGGTTATGCCAAATGCCGTCCTTTTAACGGACGCGACCTTGAAGTCTACCGGGGGGGTCAAAACCACACACCTCTGCTGTGTCTTATCTCTGACCGCCTGGGCGATAAATCCACCCTATCCTAGAGAAAAATGCCACACAGAGTTTGTGCGTGTGGGGTTCATAGGGAAGAAAAGAAGAAAAGAAAAGAAACTCTACGTTTAACTGGGTTAACTTCGTGGTAGGTGGAGCCCCCTCCCTCTCTGGAAAACCACATCGCTGCCAAGGAGAGAGGCCACATGATAAAACGTCTTCCTCGCTCGGGGGAATTTTTATACATATATATATGTGTGTGTGTGTGTGTGTGGAGGAAGCATTCCTGAAAATAAATTGCTTTCTGGGCCGCTTTTGGCTGTATCCCTGAAAGCCGAGAGGGGCGGAGGGAAGGGTCCCGATCAAATTCAAATAGGAAACGTGGATGAGTCATGCGTCTTGTGAGCCGGAGTATTCTTTAACTTGGACCCGACTCAGGAATTTTGTGTGTGGGCTCCAGAGAAGACGGCAAGTTGAGTCCAACCACACCGAGCGTGTCTACACTTGAGGTTCCCCCTGGGCTAAGGGGGTTTGGAAAGAGGGAGAGCAAGAGGGAGAGGGAGGGAGGAAAAGAGAAAGAAGACAAAAGAATGCGAGAGAGGGAAAGAGAAGGAGAGAGAAAGAAGGAAGGAAAAGACGAAAGAGGGAGGGAGGGAGGAAAGAAAAGAGAAAGGGGGAAGAGGGAAAGAAAGGAAAGAGAAAGAGATAGAAAGAAGGCAGCAGGAAAGAGGGAGAGAAAAAGAAAAAGGAAGGAAGGAAAGGAGAAAGAAAAAAGATGAGAGGGGAAAAGAGAAAGAAGAAGGAAGAAAAGGAGGGAAAAGAGAGAAGGAAAGAAGGAAGGAAGGGAAGGAAGGAAGGAAGGAAAAGAGGAAAGAGAGAAGAAGGAAAAGAAAGATGAAAGAAGGAAAGAAAGAAAAGAGGAAGGAAGGGGAAAGACATAGAAGGCAGCAAGAAAGAGGGAGATAAAGAGAAAGGAAGGAAGGGGGAAATGAGAAAGAGGGAAGAAAGGAAGGAAAAGAGAAAGAAAAAGTGAGAGGGGGGAAAAAGAAAGAAGGAGGGAAAAGACAGAGAAGGAAAGAAAGAAGGAAGGAGGGAAAGAGAGAGAAAGAAAGAAAGAAAGAAAGAAAGAAAGAAAGAAAGAAAGAAAGAAAGAAAGAAAGAAAGAAAGAAAGAAAAGAAAACCACCCCCAAGCCAACTCCAAATTGGCTGGTTCTAACAGTCGCTAAGTGAGGACTGCCTGTCTTGGCCAATGAGAACCCGGCCAGGGAAAACCCAGGCTCAGGGACAGGGGGAATATGAAGCCTGGGGGGCTCCACCTCGGGATGAGACCTCGGCCTCTCCAACTTACTCGCTGGTCTTGTAGACGTCCGAATAGAGGCCAGCCTTCTGGTACTTCTTTTTCGGTGGGCGGGCCGCTTTCTTCTCGCGCTGGACCAGGGGGGCCGGCGGCCGTTCGGCTTTCTCCGGGGGCTTTCCAGCAGCCTCCGAGGGGGGAGGAGGGGGAGGGAGGGGAGGTGGGGGAGGAGGGGGTGGAGGAGGAGGAGGAGGAAGAGGGTCAGGTGCGGCTTCTGAAAAGCTGGAAGGAGAAATTTGGGGGGGGAGAGGGGTCAGTCAGTGGTGGGCTGGAGACGAGCCTCTGGGAATGTGGGGCCCGCCCACTGGGGTGTGTGTGTGTGTGTGTGTGAGTGTGTATACACAATCCACCCAGGGCTGAACTGCTGGAGGCCGGAAGGTCGAGAAAAGCCTCCGGAGCCTGGGGAGGGCAAAACCGCCACCTCCTCACCGCCATGGTGTAAGAGGTCAACTAGGCCACGCCCACCCTGGCCACGCCCACCCAGCAACCAGAGCAGAGAACCCCTTGCTAAAATTTTTAAAGCCCACCCCCTCGAGCAATCTGCCCACCCACAGCAAAGGAAGCCCAAGCAGCAGGAGTCAAGCTGCTGGACGGGTAGTCCTCAGCTTACGACGGTTCATTCAGTAACCAAAAGTTACGCCACCACTGGGGGGGGGGGGGGGAAGCAACTCGGGATCCTTTTTTTTTCCCCCGCCCTTACGACCGTTGTAGCATTCCTGTGGTCGGGTGATCAAAATTTAGGTGCTTGTCCATTGACTCGTATTTATGACGGCCCACGCGGATAAAATGTGGCGACTTTCTTATACAGCCGAATCGATGGGGGAAGACGGATTTGCTGAACCGCCGTCTGACCGACTTAACAAACTGCAGCGGTTCCCTTAACGATGGCGGCAAAGAAAGGTCGTAAAACGAGACCAAATCCCCTTAGCAAACGATTCTTTTAGCAGCAGAGTATTTTGGGCCGTTAAGTCGAGGACTACCTGTATTTCCCCTGGGGAAAGGGACCCCAGCGTTGTCTTGGCCGCTGGATACGACGCTGGGGCTCACGATCATGAGGACTGCACCCTTTCCCCCCCCCCAGCCCAAATCCGAAGGGCTCACCTTTTATGGCTCTCTTGCTCCTCGCCGGGGAGCGGTTTCTGCTTCTTCCTCGTCAGCTCTTCTTCCAGCCACCGTTTCCTCTTCGACCCCTTCTCGTTCACGCCCTGGACCACCGACTCGATGGCGTCGGTAACGGTGTCGGGGCCACGGTGGAGGAGACAGACGGGCTCGCTGCTGCTGCTGCTGCTGAGCTCGGGGCCGAGGAATCGGCTGACTTGGAGCCCGTGGGATGAGACCACCGGCGCCGAGGGGCATTTCCTGGGCCTCCCTGGCCGGCGTTTCACGAAATTGTTGCCGGTCCGTGATTGTCTTTGGAGCTTCTTGGCTTTGAGGATCTTGTTGACGTGGTCCAAGTTTTTCTTGGTGGCCAAGATTTTGTCGTAACTGCATATCCGTCGGGTCTGGCTTTGCATGGCTTCCACCATGCTCCTCTTGAAGTGGTGGTGCGGGGAGCGGCCGGAGAGGAGGGAGAGGCCGTCGCCGGGATTCCCGGGGAGCAAGAGATCGCAAGATTTCTCCTGGCCGGGGCTCCGGTTAGGGCTGTCCGAGGGCAGGGTGGGGACGCTGGCCAAGACGGACTCCAAGGTCTTGTCCAAGGCTCCCTGGGTCTCGTGGTGAGCCATGCGCTGCAGGAGGTGGTCAGCGGGATCTTCCACGGAGGAGCCGATTCTGGAACCGCGCGACGGGATCCCAACGACTGGAAAGAGAAAGGAACTTTGATAAAGGAAGGTTCTATTTGGGTTCAAGCAACGGCTTGAACTGAGAACGAGAGCGGAAACGTTGCAGCGGCTCTCTCAAGTTAAGTCGCCGAACTGTATAAACGGCTTTTGAAGGAAGGAAGGAAACCGTGCGGGATCGTTTCTAGGCAAGACAGGCGGCGTGGAAGTCGAATAAATGAATAAATAGAAAGATCCCTGCCACAAAACGTCAGCTACGGGACTTAGCAGAATAATAACGAATTTAAGGGACCTTGGAGGTATTTTACCCCGTCAAGCAGGAGACCCCTATACAATACTGGACAAATGGTTGCCCAGTCTCTTCTTTAAAACCTCTAGTGATGAGGAAGGAAGAAAGGAAGGAAGGAAGAATAGCAGAATAAGAATAACAAGAGTTGAAAGGGATATTGGAGGTCATCTATTTATTTATTTATTAGTCATATTTCTATGCTGCCCACTCTCTGAGGACTCTGGGCGGCTTACACCAAAGACAGTATACTAAATAGCATATTCCCCCCAACAATCTGGGCCCTCATTTTACCCACCTCGGAAGGATGGAAGGCTGAGTCAACCTTGAGCCGGTGAGATTTGATCTGCTGATCTGCTGAATTAGCAGTCAGATGAAGTAGCTGCAGTACAGCACTCTAACCACTGCGCCACCTCGGCTCCTGGTCAAGCAGGAGGCGGTACACCATTCTGGACTGGGCAATCTCTTTCAAAACATCTCCAGTAATGTTACACCTACAACTCCAGGAGTGGGCTTCCACTCCAGGAGGAGTGGAAATCAACCCTTCTTAAAGCATGCTGGTTGGAGAATTCTGGGAGTCAAAGTCCAACCCCCTTAAAGCACGCTGGCTGGGGAATTCTGGGAGTGGAAGTCCTCCCTTCTTAAAGCACGCTGGCTGGGGGATTCTGGGAGTGGAAGTCCATCCCTCTTAAAGCAGGCTGGCTGGGGGATTCTGGGAGTGGAAGTCCACCCCTCTTAAAGTAGGCTGGCTGGGGAATTCTGGGAGTGGAAGTCCATCCCTCTTAAAGCATGATGGCTGGGGAATTCTGGGAGTGGAAGTCCACCCCTCTTAAAGCATGGCTGGCTGGGGAATTCTGGGAGTGGAAGTCCACCCCTCTTAAAGCAGGCTGGCTGGGGAATTCTGGGAGTGGAAGTCCTCCCTTCTTAAAGCACGCTGGCTGGGGGATTCTGGGAGTGGAAGTCCACCCATCTTAAATCATGCTGGCTGGGGGATTCTGGGAGTGGAAGTCCACCCATCTTCAAGCAGGCTGACTGGGGGATTCTGGGAGTGGAAGTCCACCCATCTTAAATCATGCTGGCTGGGGGATTCTGGGAGTGGAAGTCCTCCCCTCTTAAAACAGGCTGGCTGGGGAATTCTGGGAGTTGAAGTCCACCCCTCTTAAAGCATGCTGGCTGGGGAATTGTAGGAGTTGAAGTCCACCCCTCTTAAAGCATGCTGGCTGGGGGATTCTGGGAGTGGAAGTCCACCCATCTTAAATCATGCTGGCTGGGGGATTCTGGGAGTGGAAGTCCTCCCCTCTTAAAACAGGCTGGCTGGGGAATTCTGGGAGTTGAAGTCCACCCCTCTTAAAGCATGCTGGCTGGGGAATTGTAGGAGTTGAAGTCCACCCCTCTTAAAGCATGCTGGCTGGGGGATTCTGGGAGTGGAAGTCCACCCATCTTAAATCATGCTGGCTGGGGAATTCTGGGAGTGGAAGTCTACACACTGTAATATTGTTGAGGCTGAACAACAGAGTTCCAGGTCTGTGACACCTGAAGGGCTTCCTACACCTATCTTAGAAAAGTAACCCAACCCACCTGTGGAAGATGTGCTTTCGGAGGAAGACCGCTTCCTGGAAGGACTGCAACTGGTGCTTTCCACTGATCTCTGGGAGAGTTTCTCCTGACCTGGAAGGGTGCCTGGCGAAGGAAATCAAGACAGGTCAAGAAAACAAAAAAAAGGGAGAGAATGATTGGTGGAGACACAAACGCAAATTCCAAACAACCTTCCCCTCTGCAGTTTCCACAGAAGCCAATGGGAGACAACGCCTGAGGCAGAAAGACAAGAAACGGTTTTCACTCAGATTCTGGTGTCACCTGCCAAAGCTTATGGTGGTTTAAGGATTTTGAGGGCAAAATTCGGCTTGGAGGGGACAAATGACCGAGAAGCTGGGTCAAGAGCGAAGCACAACCTCAGGGGTGGGAAAGCTTCATCCTAGAGTTGAAGAAGCTTCTTGGACGAGAAGCGAAACGTCTTCGAAGAAAAACCAGAAAGTCTAATTGCCTCTTGGGGGAAAAAAAAAGCACCCTCAAAAAGACGCACTGCACACCACAACAACTAGACACAAGGAGTTTTTCCCCGAATGCCATCACTCTGCTAAACGACTAATTCCCTCAACACTGTCAAGCTATTTTGCATTACTATTCTTCTCTTCCTTCCTAGGACCAATCTCTACCCACTTATAACCATGTTGCTTGTATCTTTCAATTTATATTGTTTTTATTTCTGTCCTTGTACGATTTGATAGCTTATTAGTAACCTTGACTATCACGAATTGTATCTTTTCGATTCTCGATGAATGTATTTTATTTTCCTTGCGTACACTGAGAGCATACAAATTCCTTGTGTGTCCAATCACATTTGGCCAAAAAAGAATTCTATTCTATGGGACAACCTCACGACGTGCCACAACACACCGGGACCTTAGATCTCTCTTCAAGGCTGCTCTTCAAAGCTTCGAGGTTGGGGACCCCTGGCTTAATTGATCCTTCAAGGGAGCTGAGGGCGCCCTTGTGTCCTTCTCAAATGCTCCCACCCTTGGCCCGAGCGGCTAAATGGACCGTGGCGGGCGGGCGTGAGCGCCAGATGGCTGGAAAGCTTCCCTTGGGGACATTTGAGGAAGATTAAAAGACCAGGTGCCTTCGCAACCCAGCTGGCTGGCCTTTGAAGTGTGTGTATGTGTGTGTGTGTGTGTGTGTGTGTGTGTGTGTGTGTGAAAAGCTTGGCAACAGGCCAAAGGATGCTGCGCACGGATGTCACCTCTCCAGGCAGGTAATAGCTCCAGTAACTATGCTCTCTCTCCCCCACCCCCCCACCCCCAGCCTGCTGTTAGCAAGTCAACCGTGTGACTAATTTAATGACTGCAGGAAATCCGGTTAACGAATGTGGCAAGAACGGCCGTAAAACGGGGCAGAAACTCACTCGATGGAATTTCTCGCTTAGGAACATCGGTTTTTGGGCTCGATTGTGGGGTTGTTAAAGTTGAAGATGACCTGTATATACCTTGTTTCCCCCCAAAATAAGACATCCCCTGATAATAAGCCCAACTGGGCTTTCGGGCGCATGTGTTAAACTAAAGCCCCACCCGAAAATAAGCCCTCCCCAAAAATATTTAACCGCATGCACAGCCGGTCCCCGCCATTCCCTCTGGTTAGGGTTAGGGAGACAGAGCTGGAAATCAGGTAAGACGGCAAGAGGAGCCTCGTCTTGCTTCATGCGCCCCAAAATAATAAGTCCTCCCTGAAAATACGATTTTCTTATTATAAAATAATAAGAGCCTGGTGGCGCAGTGCTGTTAAAGTAGCACTTAGCTGCCAGCTGCCTGCCATTACTGCGAGTTCAAATCTCACCAAGCTCAAGGTTGACTCAGCCTTCCATCCTTCTGAGGTAGGTAAAATGAGGACCCGGATTGTTGGGGGGCAATAAGCTGACTTTGTATAAAAAAAAGAACACCGCTTAAGGGGAGGGGGGGCGAAAGCCCTACTAAGCAGGTATATACAAAAAGTAGGAAGGCTATTGCTTAACGCATTGTAAGCCACCTCGAGGCTCCGGGGAAGGGTGGCATATAAATCGAACCAATAAATAAATAATTAACAAATAAAATAAGGCCAAGGACTTATTTCGGGGTTCAAAAAATGCAGAGGACAGGGTCTTATTTTCGGGGAAACATGGCATACGATGAAAATAAGGCGCAGGAATTAAGACATCCGAACTTTCATTTTGGTCGTTTGCCAACATGCCTTTTCAACATCTGGAGAGCCTGCCCCGTTCCGCCCCCTTTGCCTGTACGCCGGGGGATGGGGGGAGGCGAGGGGGGGGTCTAGAATCTATTTTTAATCATTGTGTTTCTGCAACGAAGGGGTTGAGGTTTAGGGACAGCTGCAGCCCCCTTCTTCCCCCTCTCAGGCACGTTTGTGTCATACCTGCCCTGTTATCGGAGATGAGTCAGGCGGGGCTGGAAAAAAAAAAGAAAAGAAAAAAAAAAATGCCAGAGGGAAGATGGGAGAATAAAGGCTCTCTTGACGTGAAGGGACTTATTTTGGGTAGGAAATATGAGATCAGGCCGGGCTCTGGATGGACAGAACAAAAACATGGCTGCAAGCAGAATATGAAGCAAATGCTCGCGCCTTCCTTCCTTTCCTCTCCTCTAACCCTTCCGCCCTCCTTTCTAACCTTCTTTCCTTCTCACCCTCACCTTCCTTCCATCCGTCCCTCCCTCCGCTCTAATCGATCCTTCCTTCCTTCCTTTTCTTCCACATTTTTCTCCTTCTTTTTCTCTTCTTCCTTCCACATTTCTCTTTCTCTTTTTCTCCCTCCCTTTTTCCTTCCTTCCTTCCTCCCTTCTTTCCTTCCTTCCTTCCTTTCCCTCCCTCCCTCCCTCTCCCTCCCTCCCTCCCTCCCTCCCTCCCTCCTTCCTTCCTTCCTTCCTTCCTTCCTTCCTTCGTTCTTTCTTTCTTGATGTGAATGTGCAGCTTTGCAGACATTTTAGAGTCGATTATGACTTTGTCACTGGGGAAAGGACGAGGACTGAAATCTGGAAGAATGCACGAGTTTTGCTTCGTTTTGTTGCGGTAAAAAGATTTGATTGCCCAGGATGGTCAACTGGAAGCCCACTCACCATCCACCAAGTTCCCCAGATGAGCCAGAGTGACACAGGCTTAGCAATCTAATCGGCCATTTCTTGCATTCTTGACTTAAGCATCCCAAACTGAGTTAGTGGGTGGTGAGGAATTATAGACGTTGAACCAGGCTGGTGTTCAGTGAAGGTGCTGGCCTAGAAACCAGGAGACTGGGAGTTCTAGTCCTGCCTTGGCGTGTAAGCTGACTGGGCGACTTTGGGCCGATCACCAGGAGACTGGGAGTTCTAGTCCCACCTTAGGCACAAAAGCCACTTGGGTGACTCTGGGCCAATCACCAGGAGCCTGGGAGTTCTAGTGCTACCTTGGTGTGAAAGCTGGCTGGGTGGACTTTGGCCCAATCACCAGGAGACTGGGAGTTCTAGTCCCACCTTAAACATGAAAGTCACCTGGGTGATTTTCGGCCAATCACCCGGAGACAGTGAGTAAGTTAGGCATGAAAGCATGCTGGATGACTTTGGGCCAGTCCTTCTCACGCTCAGCCCCAACCTACAGCACAGGGTTGTTGTGGAGAAAACAGAAGGAGGAGGAGGAAGGAGCATTTAGCTTACGTCCCCTGTCCCCCGAGCGACTTCTCAAGTAACAAAGGCGGGGTAAATATCTCTCCTAAAGAGAAAATAATGAGTTGGCACTCCAGAGGGGAGGCTTTTTAAGCCTTTCCTGCCCAACTGGCCTGGAGAAATGGCACAGGAAGGGAAGGGAAGGAATGAAAAAAAATGCAGGGCGAAGGAACAGATGGTTCCAATTGCTGGGGGGGGGGGGGGGAGGAGGGGAGGAGGAGGAGGAGGAGAAGGAGAAGGAAGGCAAGAGAGGACAGCTTTACCGAAAGGCGATCCATTTTCCTCTGACTCACCCCTTAAATGCGCCAGCGGAGAGGCAATGATTCAGAGATGGCACTCGGCGGAGGCCCTGGAGGAGGCCCGAGAGAAAGCACACACGTCTCTGTTTTCTTTCTAATTAGTGCTGTTTTTCATCAAATCCGCTTCACTCACGCTAATGGAATTCCGCAGGAAATTCCCAGGGCTCTAACTAAACCAAGGCAACCTGTTTTCTCTATTCCCACCCCCCCACCCCCCCCCATTTTAACCCAATGGGGATATTCACACTCTGCAACACCAGAGCAGGGGTGCATGTGTGTGTGAGAGAAAGAGAGAGAGAGAGCGTGGGAGATATTTAATTTATTTGCACAGCCGTCCTTCGTGCACGAGCCTGGATCTAGCCACAAGGAGGAATGGAACGAAGGCTGCAAGCGAGGAATGCTAGCTGGGTTTCCGTTTTTTATTCTTTCTTTAAAAAAAAAAAAAGGCGTCATCCTAACTGGAGCGAGGCTGGCCAATTCCACAGAGGTGGCTGTCTCCAGGCTGTTCCACCAAGGACAAAAAAAAGAGAGAGAGAGAGAGAGAGAGAGAGAAAGGAGAGACAGCCCTTGGCATGTTGAGATTTATGACAACACATCAAGGCATCGTTATAGCACCCCCCTCCCAAAATAAATCTGGCTAATCTTTTTTCTGATGGAAACGTGAGCAAGAAAGGGATCAGTGGGACTGATGAGTAGACCCACTGAGGCATGGCTCTAGCAGCCAAATGGCTTGCATCATAATAATAATAATAATAATAATAATAATAATAATAATAATAATAATAATAATAATAATGATGATGATGATGATGATAATAATATGCTCAGTTGACTGAGTTTCATGTTTAATGAATAAAGTAAATAATAATAATAGTAATAGTAGTAGTAGTAGTACCAGGAGATGCCAGAGTCGAAGAAAAAGAATTAGAAAAAATCATGAAATATCAGGACCATCGGAACATCGTACATCTTAAGAAGGTACTTGGTTGAACCCTAGGACGCTGGCAGCAACCCGTATCAACCATCAGTGCCAGTCAGTGGTATTTGTGATGCATCCTTGAATGTTCAGTTGACTGAGTTTCATGTTTAATGAATAAAATCATCATCATCATCATCATCATCATCATCATCATCATCATCATCCAGTATCAACCATTAGCACCAGTCAAGAGTATTTGTGATGCATCCTTGAATGTTCAGTTGACTGAGTTTCATGTTTAATGAATAAAGTAAATAATAATAATAATAAGACGACGCCAGAGTCGAAGAAACAGAACTGGAAAAAATCACGAAATATCGCGACCCGGCCATCGAAATTATGCAGCTATAGATGAAACATGTGAGAGTGATACCCATTGTCATCGGGGCACTTGGTACCATGTCCAAGAATTTTATGAAACGCATCAAGAAATTGCAGCTTCCTGCAATAACACCAGCAGAACTGCAAAAAACTGCTCTGTTCCTATTCCTGTTCCTATTCCTATTCCATTCTATTCTATTCGGAACATCATATATTTTAAGAAGATACTTGGTTGATCCCTAGGATGCTGGCATCAACCCTCATCAATCATTAGCACCAGTCAATGGTATTTGTGATGCATTTTTAAATGTTCAGTTGACTGAGTGTCATGTTTAATGAATAAAGGAGATAATAATAATAACAATAATAATAATAATAATCTTGATACTTGGACGATATTTAGGATGCTGGCAGCAACCTGCATCAACCATCAGCGCCAGTCAATCGTATTTGTGACACATTTTTAAATTGAGCTTCATGTTTAATGAATAAAAATTAATAACAACAACAACAGCACCTGAAGTAGCTCAGCCTGCCAAACCAGAACGTTCTCTGGAAAATAAAAATAAAATAAAATAATAAAATAAAATATAATAACCAGCAAAGGAAGAAATGATATTGCAAAGCTGAATGAATCAACTTGCCAAGGAAACTGGGGTCCATTTTTTTTAGGTGCCATTAAAACGCTCAGCCGCCAAGATTCGATCCCTCAACAGCCAAGACAGGAAGTCCCCTCCTCCTTCAACCAAACGTGCCAGCACAGTGACTGTGCCGGCACTGAGCCTTGTGGGACAGGCCCACCGAAGAAGCGGCACGCTAGAGAAGAAGGGGACCCCAAGGCCAATCTTGTATGCTAGTGCGGAGAAGAGCAAGGAAGACGATTAGGGGGCTGGGGGCTAAAACGCATCAAAAACGGCAGCAGGAATTGGGGAAGAGGACCGGGGGGGGGTCACACATGATAGCAGTATTATAATACCTGAGGGGATGTCCCAAAGAAGGGGGGGGGGAAATCAACCTGTTCTCGAAAGCACCCGAACGCAGGACAAGAAATTAATCAAGGAGAGAAGCAACCTAGAATTAAGGACATTTCCTATCGGTGAGAAGGACTTGCCTCTGGAAGTTGTGGCGGCTCCAACACTGGTTTTGAAGGAGTAATCGCACAACCATTTCTCTAGAATGGGAGAGGATTTCCTGTTTTGAGCAGGGGCTCTTCCTTCCTTCCTTCCCTTTCTTTCCTTCTTTCCTCCCTTCCCTTCCTTTATTCCCTTCTTTTCCCTTTCCTTCCTTCCCCTTCCTTCCTCCCTTTTCCTTTTCTTTCCTTCCTCTTTCCTCCCTCCCTTCCTTTTGTTTTTCCTGTCCCTTTCCTTCCTTCTTTCCATTTCTTTCTTTCCTTTTCTTTCCTCCCTTCCCTTCTTTCCCCTTCCCTTTTTCCTTTTCTTTCCTTCATTCCTTCCTTTTTCCTCCCTCCCTCCTTCCCTCCCTTCCCTTTCTGTCTTTCCTCTGTTCTTTTCCTTCGTTCCTTCCCTTCCTTCCTTCCTTTCCTTTATTCCCTTCTTTTCCTTTTCCTTCCACTTCCTTCCTTCCTCATCACTGGGTTTTGAAGAAGAGATTGGACGACCAAGATTGGCTCTTCCTTTCTTCCTTCCCTATCCTTCTTTCCCTTCTTTTCCCTTTCCTTCCTTCCTTCCCTTTCTTTCTTCCCTCCCCTTTTCCTTCCTTCCTTCCCTTCCTTTTCTTTCCCCCTTCCTCCCCTCCCTCCTCCACAAACCTCAGTCCCTTCCACCACTGATGATATTATCTAGTTTGGTCATGAAACAACTGAGCTCAAAAGAGCACCAAGGACCCCCTCAATTCAATCCCAACCGACCGACAATTCTGGGAAAAGCCACCTAACTCCCAAGAAATCCATTCAGAAAGTGGGCTCTTATTCCACTTCTTCAAGGCAGGGGTGGGAAAAGTGGTCACTTACCTGAAAGGCCCTGCACGACCTTCTCAATCGGAGGCAAGGTCTCCTTCCGGAGGGGTCGGCCGAGCGATCCTTCCTGGGGGCTGAAAAGTCCAGAGCTCTCAGAAAGTTTCTTACGGCTGCCGGCCGAACCCATGGAGCGGCAGCTGCCTATTGCACTGGTAAAGAGATTGGTGTGTTCATCGCTACTGACCGGCTCGGAACTCGGAGTGAACCTCCCCAGCGGGAGGTTGGGAGGAGAATCAGAGCAGTCTATCTGCAAAGGGGTTTGTAATCCTAAAGTCCGGGGGCCGTTTTCGGCGGTCTCCCGCCGGGACCATTGCTCTTCTCGTCCCAGCAGCCCCTTGGGGGGTGAGAGGTGCGGGCAAGTCATGTGGCAGCGATGTTTCTCCTTATGCTTGTACCTCTCGCCCACAGCTTCCTTGCCAAACCGGTAGCGCTTCAGGGACTCCAAGACCGTCCGCGAAGAAGAGCCGGTGGGTGCCAAGGCGTCGAGGGAGACCGGCGACTGCTCTGAGGAGCGGTGTTCCCGGTGCTTGTGACGGTGACGGTGTTTGTGCTCCAGCATCCAGCTGTAGGCCATCTCGGGAGGGACGCTGGGGTGGTAGGTGCTCATGGAGAGAAGCGGGGCCCGGCTGGCGGTCAGGAAAGCCTCCTGGCGCAACAGCTTGTGTTTCTTCTTGTGGTACTTGGCGGGGTTGAGGAGCAGGTGGCCGGCGTGCATGTAAGAGGGGGGAGGAAGTGGGGTGGTGAACGAAGGGGAGGGGGGAGGAGGGTAAAGGGTGGGGGGGTAGCGTCCGTAATAGCCCAGGCCGATGGGTGCCGCCAGGGGCGAAGGAGAATAAGGCATGCCGTAGGAAGGGTAGAATCCGGTACCGGAAAGCGGGAAACTGAGGCCGTGCATGAAGGGCATCTCGGCCATGGCTTCCCGCATTTTGGGGGGGCGCCCCCGCTTTTTCTTCAAATCCGGCTTGCGGATGTAGTGCAAAGGGTCCAAGGAGAAGCTGGGATGGCTGTAGATGCTGTTGAAGTTGATACGGAAGATGGTGGGCAGCAGGTCCCGAGGGATGAAATGGTGGCTGCGGTGCGTGATGCGGATTTCGCTCAGCCGGCTGATCAGCTCCTCCAGCTCGGCCAGGAAATCGGGGTCCTGCCTGCCCCGCAGTTGTGGGAACTTCTTCTTCCGCTTGCGCTTGGGCCGCTTCAGTTTGTCGTAGGCCAGGTAGTCGTGGCCGCGGCGCTTGCACTTGTGTTTGTGTTTCTCCTTCAGGCCGCCCAGGACGGCCGAGGCCTCGGGGGCCACCAGAGAGACGTGTTCAAAAGAGTGCCGGCGCTTTTTCGGTCCGCAGAACTTCTCCGCCCGGTCCGACGTGCTGTTGTTATCGGTGCCGATGCCGCTGTCGCTGGGCACGGTCTCGTCACTGTGGGACTCGCTGATGGGGGACGGGGTGGCTTCCTTCAGGGAGCCCAACTCGCTCATGTGAGAAGGGGAGTTGGGGAGCAGGGTAGGGGGAGAGAGCCTCCGCCTGGCCCGCGAGGCCTTCCTCATCGCCAAGGTCTGAACCACGCTCCCTTGCCGGCTGTGCAGGTGGAAACAGGGCACCGAGTTGGGCTCCACAAAGCTCATGTCGCTGCTGATGGGGCTCTGTCCTCCGCTGGTGCCCGATGACTGTGAGCAAACGGGGGATGGAAGAACCTCGGGGTTGCCACTGGGGCCGGATGGGAGCAAGGGGGCGCCTGCTTGCCCCAGCATCCCTCCGCTGGCCTGTTGGCTTGATTTCTCCAGGACGGCGAAACTCGAACCGGCCGCCAGTAGGCTGGTCAAACTGGCTTTGGGCTTCCTGCCCCGTCTCTTTCCTATGTAGATGGTTCCTTTCTTGCTAACGTTGATCTGCTGGCCCAGTTTGGTGCTGAAGGTGGCCGCCAAGCTGGAGACACTGGTGTGGGCTTTGGATTGGACTTTCCCCTTACTGGGTTCCGTCGAGGAAGAGGAGAGGATTTGGTTCAGGATCTTCTTCCTCTTGAGGGTCTTCATCTTGTTGATTTTCCGAATGATGGTTTTCACCAGCTGACCGTTGCTACGTTTGACTTCCTTGTGCTCTGGTTCGCCTTCTGGATCGCTGGCGCTGCCGGCGCTCGAGTCTCCGTTGTCTTCAGTGTTGCTGAGCTGGCTGCGGCTTTCGAAAAAGTCCCCGCTCGGTGGTGGTAGCGGTGGCTGGTCCATGGCGTCTTCTGTCTTGTCCGCCTTTTCGGGAGTGACAAAAGGGGCGGCGGAGAGGATGGGTGGCTTCATCTTGATTCCCAAGCGGATCTGTCGTTTGGGACGGCCCCGCTTCTTTGGGAAAGCTTGCCCCTCGAGGCTCTGGCGGAGGGAAGGGATCTCCACTTCTGGGTGCAAGACAGGGGGTTCCTGCTCTTCCTTGGATTGCACCGAGAAGACTTTGGAGGCAGGGATTTTCAAGGCCCGTTTGGGTGGCCCTTCCAACTGGGGCATCTCCTTGGATTTTGAACGGTTCCGTTTGGACTTGTACATATCGGGGAACAAATCGTCCGATAGGCAGCTCACGGACGTTGGCATGTGGGCGCTGTAGAACTTCCCCGATTCCTTCTCCACGCTGCCCAGTAGAGAGAGTGACTGCAGGCTGCTGCTTTTGCTCAGCTTGGGCAAATGGCGTTTCAGGAAGTCGTGTTCGGCAAAGGCGGATGGGGGGCCCGTGCTTTCAAAGAACTTGGCCTGGTCCAGGCCGCTGCTGCTGGAGAGCGGGCCACAAGAGACGTTTTTTAAAAGCTCGGGTCTCTCTAACTCGAGCTCTTTGGGAGACCGGCAGGCTTTTGTCCAACGGGGTTTCCTTCCTTTCCGTTTCTTGAAGGCCTTGCCCTGGGAGTCGGCGCTACTGCTCCCCCTCAGGATCTCCAGGCCTTGCCTCGGTTTCCCGAAGGAGCTCATGGACCCCATCTTTAGAAAGGGCTTGTTGTTGAACAAGCTGGAGAAGCTGACCACCGAAGGGGCAATGGAAGCATGGAGATTGCTTTCGCTGACCAAGCTGGCTTTCTTGCCTGAGGCCAGACCCAGTTTTGATTCCTCTGTGGAGACCGAGTTGGGATTGCTCAGCTCCCGGACGACCCCTTTGCTGGTCGCATACAAGCCGGGATTCCCCAGCCTGTTCATACCAGAGCGGGCGCCGTCAGAGGCAGATGGTGTCTTGCTGCTCTGTTCGGACAGGCTATCTAAGAGATCCGGCATGTGGTTTGAATGTAACGGGTTGGAAGGGACCTGAGACAGTGCCGTTGGGGGGCTATGGGTTAGAGTAGCGACTGAGGCAGTTGGGGAAGGGGAGGGGAGGCCCCCCTCCCCTACAGCACTAAATGGAGACTTGGCGGTCGAGATCTCCGAAGCGCCTCCGGCGGTCCTAAATTCAGGAGAAGTGCAATACACCGGGAGATGTTTCTCTTGCTTTGAGGATTCGGACGGGACCCTTTCGCTGGGGGAAATCTCCTGCTGACTGCAGGCCCCGTCTTTGCCTCCGCTGGAAACTTCTCGTTGGGACGGCAACTTTTCCGGGAGGCTCTCTTTGCTTTGTCTCACCAGGTGCTTTTCAAATGGTTTACTGCCCCCAGCCCCGTCCTTCAGAAGCCCAGTGGGCACGTGGCTTTCCAGAGGGGCCGAGCCGCTGCCACAACACCGCTTGTAGGGCTCTGCCGGAAGGTTAGCGGTGTCGGCTTTCAGCGCCCCCAAGTCTTTGCTGGCTAAGCCCACCAAATTGGGGCTCCCCATCAATTTCTTCCCAGAGTCCTTCGAAGTCAGAGAGGCGAGAATGCCCACCCCCATGTGTTTCTTGCCAGACTCTTTCGCCATCAACCCAATTGGGGGACCGGTTGCTGATGGCTTCTTTCCGGACTCTTTGTTAATCGATCCGCTCGGGGTCCCAAAACTCGGCGGCTTCTTCGCCGAGTCCTTGCTGACCGATCCGACCGGACCATCGGACCCCAGGTGTCTCTTTGCAACGTCCTTATTAAATAATCCAACTGCGCTTCCAGGTAATGGAAGCTTCTTCAGTGAGTCTTTATGAATCAATCCGGACGGACTGACCATGCTGAGGGATTTTTTCCCGGGATCCCTGTTGACCAATCCGATGGGACTGCTAGTCCCCATCTGCAACCTTTTGCCGCAGTCTTTGCTGGCCATTCCAGATGGTGCCATGCTTGTCACAAGCAGTGGTTTCTTTCCGCCTTCCTTGCTGACCGGTCCGACCGGAGAGCTAAGAACGGATGGCCTTTTCTCATAGTCCTTGTTGGTGAGCCCAGACATACTTGGACAGGACCCTGGCTGTTTTTTGCTCCCGTTTTCCTTACTAATTAAACCCCCGGAACCGCTGCCGGCTCCTGGTGCTTTCTTGGCAAACTCCTTGTTGCCCAAGTCGAGGCTAAGGGAACCACTTGAAATTGGTTTCTTCAGGAAGTCCTTGGTCGCAGTAGCCGTGGCGGCCCCAGCTGTCGGCAGCTTCTTTCCAGAATCCTTAGCAAATCCGGACACGACCGTCATGGGCAGCTTCTTCTGCTTTGGTTTGGAAGACTTTGCCGGAGGGCAGGTTGAGATCAGCTGGGCCAGTTTCTCCGTTACCGTCGGGGGTCCGTTGGCCTGGGCTCTCTCTTTCAAGTCGGGATCGCGGCCGCCAATGGGAGTGGGGAATGCTGATTTCGCGTACTCCAGCCCTTCCGAACGCAGCGGGGAAAGCTTCTTCAAAGCTGGGCTGCTGGCTCTGGCTCTGCTCTCGGCAAGCAAGCTTTCCACTGTTGCTGGGCCAGCCTCTCCGCTTTTCTTGTACAGCTTCGAGGGGTCCTACAAAATAAAATTTAAAAAAAATCACTTAAAGCATCTATGTTGTGGAGAAAAGTATACTTGTTATCAAAACTGAATAATACTGCAGACTGGAAAATCCCGGTACGCTGGGATTAGATTTTTTTTAAAAAAAAAAATATTCACAAACCACATTATTGACAATGTGAACCCAAGTCTTGCTCACAAATATTTTAAGACTGGAAAGTGTGGACAAGATAAAGAGGGGAGTGGGAAATGCCCTCTGGAACGGCAGGGTCTTTCTTCATCAAGGGAAGAAACATAGTCCGGTTGCCTTCTGAAAAAGCACCTTTGAGGCAACCATGACCTGGATGACTGAGAATTTCCATGGACACAGGGACTGAAAGCAAAGGGGGAAAAAAGACTCATGGTGACAGAAGTTAAGTTTTTTTTTTTAAAGACAAAAACTTTAAGCATGATGTCTCAGGGCAGAAATAAAAATCCTACTGCTAGAATGCAGGAAAGAAACCAAAGACCTTTCAGAAAAAAATATATATATTCAATACTTGTGATATGTCAGCAGTAGTTGGAGGCCTCATATCCCATGTAGCATTCAATTATGGACAAAATTCCCCTTGTACATATGTGCTAGTCGTTCCCGACTCTAGGGGACAATGGTCATCTCCATTTCTAAACCAAAGAGCCAGCGCTCTCCGAAGATGTCTCCGTGGTCATGTGGCCGGCGTGACTAAATGCCAAAGGCACATGGAACGATGTTCCCTTCCCACCAAAGGTGGTCCCTATTTTACTACTTGCCTTTTTTATGGGCTTTTGAACTGCTAGGTTGGCAGAAGCTGGGACAAATAATGGGAGCTCACTCCATTACACAGCACTAGGGATTCAAACCACTGAACTGTCTTAGCCACTGAGCCACCACATCCCTTTTGATTCCTTATTACTTTGAAGGAAAAACAAGAAGAAGGGCAATCATATGCCCTGAACCCCTCAACTTGCAAAACTAGTTGCTGGAATTTGGAAAAGGAGATACTTGAAAATTTTCTCCCCAATGCTTAGGTTTTCTCCTTCTTTCCAAAGATCTATTCCTATTTAAAAAAAAAAACATCTATACGTCCAATTCCTGGCTGAAAGAAATTCCCTCATTTATCCCATGTTGCTAATTAATATTTCATTAATAGGTCCTTGAGCATGTTGGGGGATTTCCAGAACAGAAGGGAAAAAAGAAAAAAGAAAGACTTATTTAACTAGAGACATAATTTAGTGTAGGCAAGGAGGCATAATTAGGGGAGGAAAGGAAGCCCATAAAACACACATACACACACACAAGCTTACTGGAGCCGTGCCATAAATGCTCTACAATGAGTTACAAGGCTTAATCTCACATGCTGGTAGAAAGATGAAGCAAAATGGAGCAAGTAAACTGACTAAAGAACCATAGCTAGCTAGGTAGATGGGGGAGAGAGAGAGAGGGAGAGGGAGGGAGACAGGGAGAGAGAGAGTGAGAGATAAAGAGAGAAAGAGAGAAAAAGACAGAGGGAGAGAGAGAGAAAGAAAGAAAGAGAGACAGAGAGAGAGAGAGAGACAGACAGAGAGAGAGAGACGGGCTAGGGAATCAAAACAAGTTGCTAGCAGAGGAAGTTTGTTTTTTATTTACTCAAAATATTTATTTCTCAAAAGCCTTACAACAAATGATAAAGCAATCAGTTGCAACCGCAGAGAACATAAGCAAACAGCCAGCGCAGAAACCAAAATAACATCTTGGAGAAAGGAACGTATTTTCAAAAGATGCCTACCAAATTTGTGAAGACACCTAAAGGTGAGAGGTACAGGTAGTCCTGGACTTACAACAGTTCATTTAGTGACCGTTCAAAGTTACAACGGCACTAGGAAAAAACAGTTACCACAGTTACCGCTTATGCAGCATTCCCCACGATCCTGTGGTCAGACTTCAGGTGCTTGGCAACCGACTCATACTTATGACGGTTGCGGTGTCCCGGAGGTTGCATGATCCCCGGGAGCAAAGTTAGAAGCCAGGCTCACTTAACAATCAGGTTACTAACTGGTTAGCAACTGCGGTGCTTCCCTTAACAAGGGTGGCAAGAAGGTTGTAAAATGGGGCCAAACTCATTTAACAAACTTCTTGCTTAACAATAGAAGTTTTGGGCTCAGTTGTGGTCGTAAGTCAAGGACTAGAACAGGGGTCTGCAACTTAAAGACTCAAAGAGCCATTTGGACCCGTTTCCCACAGAAAAGAAAACACCGGGAGCCACAAAACCCTTCCCGTGCCTGACTATTTCTTGAGCGGCCACAAAACTAGCATATGCAATTGAATTAAATGTTCTGTTTTCTTCTGAAAAGGACAGACACCCAGCTCAAAATGCCAAATGCATGATCTGATTTTTTTAAAAAAAAAAATTTTTTTTTAAACCACATACATATTGTCTGCAAAAGGAGACCTAAACGGATAATGCGAACAATCGTATCGACGCTTCAGAAAACGTTTCAAAGGAAGAAAACCAAGCAATAATAAGCAAACAGGAAATAAAACAAACCGAAAAAAAACCCGGCCACGCCACGAGAACGTGACGGCCTGCTTTAGGTTAAAAAACACAGATGTGGGAACCGAACCCACAACAACAAGCGGCTTGAAGGGAAATTAAGAAAAAGAAAAAAAAGCATTACAAAACAATCACTTGGGTTTTAGGTCGATCTATTCATATTTGTGGGGTTTAAAATATTTTAATATTTTAAAATAAACAGGCAGTCATCTTGGGAATCCCCTAGGTGGCTTAACAAAGAGAAAGGATTAAGGGGAGACATGATAGCAGGGTTCCAATAATTGGGGGTTGGGGGCTGCCCCAAAGAAGAGGGGGGTCAACCTATTCTCCAAGAAAAGATTGCACCACCATTTGTTTGGGATGATACAGATAAGTCCTTGATTTACGACCACAATAGAGCCCAAAATTTCTGTGCTAAGCTAAGTACGTTTTGACCCAGTTTGCAACCCAGTTAAAAGAGAATCAAGCTGCAGCTGTTAAGCAAATCTGCCTTCCCTGTTGACTGGGCTGGTCAGAAGGTCACATGCCCCGGCACACTGGACCGTCATAAGTATGAATCGATGGCCAAGGGTCTGAATTTTGATCGTGTGACCGTGGGGATGCTGCAACGGTCGTGAGTGTGATCACTTTCTTCAGTGACGTAGTCCCTTCCAACGGTCACTGAATGAACTGTTTTAAGTCGAGGATTACCCGAACAAGGAATCCTGTCACTGGCAGGGGGTTGGACTAGAAGACCTCCAAGGTCCCCTTCCCTTCCAAATCAGAAACATTTGCCTGCAAGCTGGACAGGCCTCTCTTGAGTTCCAGCATGTAAGGAGGGAGACAGTGTCCCACACCAGCTCAAGAACGGTAGCTACTATTTAGAGCAGGAAAGGCAACTTCAGGATGTTTAGATAGGTAAAGTAAAGGTAAAGGTTCCCCTTGCACATATGTGCTAGTCGTTCCCGACTCTAGGGGGCAGTGCTCATCTCCGTTTCAAAGCCGAAGAGCTGGCGCTGTCCAAAGATGTCTCCGTGGTCACGTGGTCGGCATGACTGAATGCCAAAGGCGCACAGAACGCTGTTCCCTTCCCACCAAAGGTGATCCCTGTTTTTCTACTTGCATTTTTTACCTGCTTTCGAACTGCTAGGTTGGCAGAAGCTGGGACAGGTAACGGGAGCTCACCCCGTGACGCGGCGCTAGGGATTCAAACGTTGTCGGCGTCTTAGCCACTGAGGTCTAAATATCAGTGCTTCAAGCCTCCCATCTCTCATTCTGGACCCTGCTTAACAGCCACAGGTGACCTGACTGCCCCAACCTTCAAAAGAGCTTTCAATTGCATTGCAATCTTTGCATTACAACAGGCGCACAGAGATAAGCCTTTCTGGAAACACCTGGTTGTTGGTTTTCTTTTTTCTGAGAAAGCACCAGCTTTCCAAGAGGCACCCTTCAAACAAGGGGTGGGGAAGGAGGAGTGGGTGGGCTGCCCAAAGGTAGCTTCATCACATCACACCATTTCCCTCCCCACCCCCAAAGCAGTGGAGTGTTCTGGCCTCTTCTTGAAGCTTCCTTTCTCCTCTCGCTTAAACCTCCCCTGCAAAATCCCAGGGAGGCTCCGTTGCAAAACTCTAGGCCCCGCTGTGACAGACAAGAGGTAAGATGGTTTGCTTGGTTGTTTACTTCGAAAGCTTTTGGCACCGGAGAGGTTTTGTAGCAGGGGAGAAGGAAAGAAAGAAAGAAAGAGAGGGAGGGAGGGAGGGAAGGAGGTGAGACTGGCATCCAGCCGAGCTTGGCGTGGTGGCAGCTGCTCCCCAGTGCAAATTTTCATCGGAAACCTACAAGGGCTGTGATGCTACTTGCTTTGCCTCAAGGAGAAGGAGCCAGCAGCTGGAGGAGCAGCCGCAATCTGTGGCACCGGAGCTGTGAGCGTTCCCAAAATAGGCACCCTGGCGTGCTCTGGGGGCTCCCTTACATGGCCGAAGGAACACGTTTCAAGCTGGACTTCCTGGGCTGGTCCAGCGAGGCGCCCTCTCAAGGGTCAAAACAGGACTCTGGTGGTGCTACAGAGCTGGTTTGGTGGGTTTTTTGAAAATAACAATAATCATAAATTCTTCTAACCAGCCACCAGCTGTATTCGCTCCTGTATTTTTCTCCTTCCAAACTTCAGGAGGGGGGGTGGTGGTGTCACGGGGAGAAGGTATTATATTTTACTTCCTCTTGTTGTGGTTGGGTGGAGAAGAGGAAAGCAGCCGTCATTGGCATGGCAACCTCTCTCGAAATTAGAACCTGGCCTTCCTAGGAAAGTCACCAGCAACTCACGGGAGGACCTGTTAAAAATCAGCAGGTAGAAACGGGGGGGGGGGGGGGGGGGAGGAGGAGGGGGGGGGATAGAGTTGCACGTGAGAAGGGTGGGACCTGCATACATCATTTTCTTGGGTTATTATTATTATTATTATTCAGGATGTCACTTAAGGAAAAGAAGTAAAAGAAGTGAAAAAGTGATAGATCACCAGTTCTAAAGGTTGCTGGGGGTCTCAACTTTACAAAAACCGCTTCTCCCTGCCTGTCATTAAGGTAAACGACTCATTGAGTTAGCTTTCCGAATACAGATCAGAAAAGATAAATGGAGAAAAGATCGATTAGGAATTGACAGGCCAACAAGCAAATCGTTCCGAGGTTCTAGCTACTGCTGTGAAAATTGAAGAGGGCGGGCTCCAAACACCTCTGCTCTTTCTCAAAGAGCGGCCAGCTCAGAAAACAGCAGCCGGACAGATCGTCCCTGCCCTGTTCCAGATGCCAAAGTTGGGCGGAAGGCGGAAGATTATTTGGGGGAATTGTATATGATAACGAGGAGAAATTATCTCCTCAATCCGAAAAGCAACTGGGAATTAACGAACCTTTATCTTAATGCCTGCCACGAAATAGATGACAGCTGTCATAAGGGCAGGCGGGATTAACAAAAGGTTAAGTTTCTTTCTCCATGCCTGTTTTATTCATTTATTTATTTACCTGTGCAGGTAGTCCTCAACGTTTGAGCCCAACATTTCCGGTGTTAAGCGAGACATTGGTGAATTGAATTTTTTTTTTGCCCCGTTTTTACAACCTTTCTTCTCACAGGTGTTAAGGACACAGTCGTTAAAGGGAATGGGGCTGCCCCATGGGCTTTGCTTGACCTCCTCGGGACACTGTGACCGTTATAAATATGAGTCAGTTGCCAAGCCTCTGATCACACGACCGCTGGGATGCTGCAACGGTCGTTAGGCGTGAAAAATGGTCGTAAGTCGCTCTTTTCGGTTGTGACTTCGAAGACCATTAAATGAACAGTTGCAAACTGTGTTCTGTTTATTTGATTTTTATCCTGCCTTCCAGAAGATGGCTAATTTCAGCGGAAGGACAGTTTCACCCTCTGCTCCTTTTAACCTTGAGATGTCCTTGTAGGTGGCTCCTTGGGAAACTGAGGCAGTGTCAGAATCCACAGCGAGCGTGTTACATGTCGGCTGGGGGAATTCTGGGAGTTGAAGTCCAGCCAGCTGGGAGGGGTCCCCAAACTTTCAGACCTCAGGGACCACTAAATTCATAATTTTAAATCCCACGGACCACCAATGTGATCTGCCTAATGTTCGGCTGGGTGGGCGTGGCTAGGTGGTCATGTGACTGGGTGGGCGTGGTCAACGCAATGACGAACTCAATGTCACTCACATCGGAGGGGCGCCTCGCCGGCCTCTACTCGCCCCTCCTCTCCCAGCCACTCCCTCGCCTGCCCACCCAGGCTCCTTAGGGCCCCAACAGGAAGCAGCTGTTGGAGCTAAGTAGCCACTACGAGAAAGAGTTGGCAAAACAGCTCAGTTCAAATTGGATCTGACCGAGAAAGAGGCTCAGCAGAAGCACCTCACTGAGGACTAGGAGCATAGGCTTTCCAAGCAGAGGGAAGACCTGTGGGAGTGCAAGGCCAGGTACGGGCGCTTGGAGGCTCAGCAGGCTGAGATGGTCAGCCAGTTCCTGGCCATGATGCAGTCCCACTGGAACGAGGCCCTCCGGCTCTTCGCCACCAGCATTGCTTCCCTCCAGCCTTTGCCCAAAGCCCCACACCAGGAGGCTGAAGCAGACCCCAAGTTGGAATTTCTGCCCCCCCTCCGACCCACACAAAAAGAGACTCTCTGCAGCAACACAAATATTCATTGCACATATTCAGCCCAGGGGCCGTAGTTTGAAGACCACTGATTTAGTGCAATATTAAAAAATGCAAATAAACTTTCTCGTGGACCACCAGTGGTCCACAGACCACCAGTTGGTGGCCGCTGATCTAGAGCATCACAAGAAAAAAGGGGGATTATTAGCTTCTCGCCCTTCCGTAACTTGCTAGGAAAGTATGGCCGTGAAAGGGAGGCAGGTAGACATGCCCTAATGATGAATGAATGGGCTGGATCTTTGTTAGCTGATCCCACAAAACGTGGGCTTGGAAGGAAACCCTTGCAGGGCGTTTTTCTCCATAGCGAGGAAGGCTGAAGGACGGCCCACGGTGGCGGCGGGGAGGAGGAGGAGGGGGGGGAGGCATTCTGCGGAGTTCACCTGCAGTATCCAAGGACGTTGCGGGGACTCGAAAGACACCTGCGTTCAGCAGTTTCTCGGGGAAGCGAGGGGCTGAGAGAGAGAGAGAGAGAGGGAGAACAAGAGCAGATTCCATCTTGTTTGGCTGCTTTGACAGAAATCACAAGCTGTGTAGCGCGTCGCGGGGTTGGCTGTCCCCCTCCACCGCGTTGCCAAGAGTAGGAACAGTCTCGGCAGGGTTTGGCTATAAATAGGTGGAAGATTCCAGCGGGCTCTGCGCTTGCTCATCTGGGCCGCTGCTGCTCTCTTGTTGGGTGCCTGAGTCGTGATTTCCCAAGGAAGCGACGCCACTGAGGGCGGCTGGCCGAGCACGTTTACTAACAGAGACAAAGAAGGCTTTAAAATAATAATAATGATAATGATGATAATGGTGAGGGCTTGGTTGGATGCGCTGGTATGCAGGCAGTGCGATCTGGGACTGTCATAAAAACCCAGCCAGGGTTTGAGATGTGAGCAATTATGTGCGAGAATCAGATGGGAGATAAATTCCCAGCCACTTTGGTTTTGTCTGGTTTCCCCAAAGGGCAAACTTCTGAGCCTTGTGGTTTGAACTGGGTGTTTTCCCTGGCTCTCCTTTCCCAACTTCTTCTACTCCGGGGCCCTGGTTTAAAGAGAAACAAAAGGCCCTCTTTCACCGAGAGAGCTCTCCTGAGGATGTACAAAGTTCTGTCCCTCGGGAGGAAATCGAAGCAGCCAATGTCATACCCGTGGTCAGAATGAAGCACTTCTAGAGGGAAGGTAGAACTGCAATCAAGCTTAACCAGGGTAGCTTCCAATTTAGAAATATAAGGGGGAGGGGGGAGAGGGAGAGAGGGAGGAGGAAAAAAGAAAAAAAGACGAGAGGGAGAAACAGAAAAGGAAGGAAGGAAAGAAAAGAGAAAGAAAAAAGATGAGGGGAGAGAGGAAACAGAGGTAGGAAGGAAAAGAGAAAGAAAAAGAAGACAAGAGATAGAGGGAGAAAGAAAGAAAGGAAGGAAGGAAGGAAGGAAGGAAGGAAGGAAGGAAGGAAAAGAGAAAGAAATGAAGATAAGAGAGGGAGAAAGAGAAAAGGACGAAAGGAAGGAAGGAAAAGAGAAAGAAAAAAGATGAGAGAGGAAACAGGAAGGAAAGAAAAAGAAGAGAAAGAGAACGAAAGGAAGGAAGGAAAAGAGAAAGAAAAAAGATGAGACAGGGAAACAGAAAGAGAAAGAAGGAAGGAAGGAAGGAAGGAAGGAAGGAAGGAAGGAGGGAGGGAGGAGGGAGGGAGGGAGGGAGGGAGGAAAGGAGTTTGGTTAAGAACCATTAGGAAAAGCAGGATAATTTGTAGTAGATGACATCTGGAAAAAAAATGCCTCGGGCTTCGGATTACACGTTTTATGGCCATTTGCTGCCATCTCCAGTAGTAAAAAGCAGGAAGGAGAGGAAGTAAAAAGGGGTTGTAATTTTGTGGCTGACTAGCGTGGTTGGAGAAGCTGGACGGAGACGATGAAAAGTCAGGTTTAGGCCCGACCTCAGCCAGGGCAGATTCCTGGGCTGACTGGGAGACTGATCAGTATCCAGACACATCTTGTAGGATTGTTTCATGGGGATCATTAGGAAAAAAAGCTAATTAGGCCAACTTGAGAAGGGCATAAAACTTAGTCATAATAATTGGACCCATTCTTGTCCCGATTTTTCTGCATACATTTGACCAAACGTACAAATAATCCATGCAGCATTTGAAAAGCTGCTCTAAGTAGGTTTGTATGTAAAGTCTGGCAAGAAGGACCAGGGGGTGACATGACAGCTTGTCTTCCAATATTTGAGGGGCTGCCCCAAAGAAGAGGGGAAGGCAGGACAAGAAGCAACGGATGGAAACTGATCAAGGAGGGAAGCAACCTGGAAATGAAGGAGAAACTTCCCGAGAACAATGAATCAAGAGGACAGCTTGCCACTAGAAGTTGCGGGGTGCTCCATCAATGGAGGCTTTTAAGAAGAGATTGGCCACTACTTGTTCGAAATGGTGTGGGTAGGGTCTCCTTTTTGAGCAGGGGTTGGACTAGAGGACCTCGAGGTTCCTTCCAAACTCTGTTATTCTGTAAGGACTGGTTCTGCATGGATCTATTTCCTCTCTTCCCCAGCTTCTTCCATGCCCACCCTTGATGGTTTCTGACTTCCTTCCAGATGGGAAGACACGCAGTTCAAAACAGAGAGAGAGAGAGAGAGAGAGAGAGAGAGAGAGAGAGAGAGAGGGAGGGAGGGAGGGAGGGAGGGAGGGAGGGAGGGAGAGAGAGAGAGAGAGAGAGAGAGAAAGAGAGAGAGAGACCTATGCAAATCTTCCAAGCTCTTGTTGCATCATACACACTCTCTAGCCTGCTTTTAGCTCAATCACAGGCTTGCTCATCATTAGCAAACTCCACTTCAGGCAAAACAAAACAAACTAAATAGGTTCAAAAGGGAGCCCTAGGGATAAATTTAATAATTCCGACAAAATTATTGGACAATTTACTGCCCTATTATGTCAGACAAAATCCTCGGCCCCGGGGGTATCTTTTTTTAAAAAACAATTTTCCCTCTCCTTTGGCACTGTAGGTTTTAAAAGCCGCATTTCCGGCCCTTTGCGATTTAGGCTACAGGCTGCTGCATGGATTTATGCATGGACCTTGCAGCCACGTGTTGCACAGGTCAGCCTTGCAGCTGGGCTGGGATTATGATCTCCATCGTGTGGGTGGGGAATTCTGAGACCGATAACCCCCTATGTATTTGGAGAACCCCTAAGATGACTTACGTCGAAAGACGAAGAGTCAAAAGCATTCTGAATGTTATGCTCAAAAAGATAATTTCACTTTTAGTAACAAGAACGCCTCCAAAACACCAATGTCTCCAACTCGAGTGTTAACATTCCTTATTACGCCTTTTATTCACTTATAAAACATTTCTAAAAAAAAAAACCAAGGAGAGGAAAAAGGGAAGTCCCTGCCCCGGAGGCTCACCGCACAGAAAATAAACATCCTGAAAATAGCACTGAAGGGTGTGATGACCAGAACGTTACCTGTGAACACCCTTTTCAAATTAAAATATATATGTATATATTGAACATTCCTCCTCTTTTTAAATTTCAACTGCTATTGTAGCAGGCCTCAGCTAAGTGTGATATAAAGGAGGAAAAATATCTTGATCTAATGTTTATTGGGAAGCGTCCCTGGAAATCTGCTCACCAGAGGGGGACGTACAAATAATGGTAAGTTGTGCATAGGAAACAACAACAGCATTAGCAACTGTAGCATTTCTGTTTGGCAAACCCTGCTTGGTTCCTACTTGTTTCTCTTTGAGTAAGCTTTTTTTTTTAAAAAAAAAAAAACCTCAGCCTGCTAGTTGTAATAATTGTTTGTGTTTCTAATGTGGGGTCCTTGCTGCTGTCTGAACTTGGTTGTTTTCTTGCAGATTTTTTTATTATCCAACCAGGTAACATCATGATCATCAGCAAATCTCACTGATGGTATAACCTAGTTGGGTAAAGAAATGTCCATCTTCACACTTTCCCTAAAAATTTCCCTTACAAGGCCCTTCATTCCTTAAACCTCTCTCTCGCCAATAAATTTACATGCCAAACCATCATACCGGAGACACATTTACGTCCAACCAACAACAACAACAACAAAAATCACACCGTTAAGGTTTTGATCTGACAGTCATGGTTTTAGAGAAGGCTTTCCCTCTGAACGAAGTTCCCATTTATTTGTACTCATTTCTTATGTATATACTTATACCTGTTTATACTTATATGTTATGTTCATACTTATACTTGTTTTCTCATAGATGCTTGACAAACTAAATAAATAAAAGAAAAGAAAGACACAATTCTGCTTCTAAAATGGCAATGAAAAAAAGTGCAGCAGCCATAGTTCAATACGGACAATAGCCAGGGATAACAGGTGGTAGCTATCCAAGAACATCTGGGGAACGATAGCTCTCCTCCCCTTGCTCTCTACAAAATAATGGGGAGGAAGACGGACCCCTCTCTGAACAGACAAGCAACATAAATATTTATAGAGAGTGAAAGAACTGGGGGAAAAAAATGGGAGACAAGAGAGAGAGAGAGAGAGAGAGAGAGAGAGAGAGAGAGAGAGAGAGAGAGAGAGAGAGAGAGAGAGAGAGAGAGAGAGAGAGAGAGAGAGAGAGAGACTGCACAGGTATTCAGACTTTCTCTACAAAATTTCTATTTTAATGTCACTGTTCTTAAAGGACAAGGTATGAATTGGGTCCTTTTTGCTTGGGGGAACTTAGATACTGAAATTGTGACAGCTGAAGAACCAGAAGTTTTGGGGTTTTTTTAAACTTTCTGCCTTCCGACAATAGCCCGGGGTTACAGGTATAGAAGATAAATCATTCTGCTAATTTTAGCAAAGTTACGTCCTGCAGCAGAGGTTAGAAACTGCCTGCTTACATGGCAAAACATCAGCTAGAGGCATGAATTATGGAACTATCGGAGTCACAAGAAGCTGGTGGGCGCGTTTTGTCAAAATGTTCAGTTCTGGAATTAAAACACCTGGATTTTCTGATGTTTTTATGCACGCTAATAATCGCAGGAGGCTCTCATATCCTAGCAAAAGCTTCCAGGCTATATTTGAAAGTATCAACAATTGCATGGGTTCAAAACTGCTCGCACAATTAAGCCATGCTATGAAAAGAAATACAAATATCTGAGTTTATATGTGTTTTCTGAGGTTTTCACGGGTATATGTATGTAGGTCTTTGGTTATTCGGGTTTTCTCCCGCGTAAAATTGGAAGTACCTTGGCGATGTTTCGACGAAGTCTCATTCGTCATCTTCAGGCTTCTAGGAGCACAAGGCCGAAGACACCAGCCTGAAGATGACGAATGAGACTTCGTTGAAATGTCGCCAAGGTACTTCCAATTTTATGCAGGAGAAAACCTGAATAACTAGACATACACACACACACATTCTCCTGCAGCTGGTTTTGTATCTACCTATATTTGGAACCTAACTTTATTTTGTAGGACTGAAATTCACAGGAACTTTATGATTTAGGACAGCGTGACATCGAGTCCACTTTCGGCTCTGTTCGCAAATCTTTACAACGGGAACATTAATTTCAAAAGCATTTTTGCAGGGCTTTTGAAAAACATTTTAAGCGCCCGAATGAAGGCATTAGAAAAACGCCACGACGGGATTACTTTAACAAGAATAAATGGATGAGTACTGAAAGCAAGGAGAGAGAGAGAAATTCTACCCGATCAGAAACTCGTTTAAGGATGCATCTGAAACCCAAGTTTGCAAAGACATGGAAGATTTTCGGTGAGGCCGGAATAAACGCAGGTCAAATTCTGAAGGTGAACCAATGTCACCTGGGAGAAAGGGCAGAATGGGAGTTTTAGATATCGCCACACGCGGGCACACATACTCAGCCTCTACAGGACAATTTCTCACTGCCCTTCAAAAATACAATGTGTATTGAAATACGGGCGTTGGGAATCTCTTGAGAAATGATCTGTATCGCTAGTCAACTACCAGAAAAAAAAACCCTCCTTGCAACTCTGCAATGAATTGATACACCTGACTTCTTTACACTTTGTTTCTCCTCTTACAATTCCTACCTGCTCTGGTTACATCCACATACCTCCTTGCCACCGAGGCCTAGTTTATGCATTTAGAAAACCAACACGCAGCCTGAGAAGCATCACTGCTCATCAACAATTATGAGGACAGCAGGGTAAACGCAGAGAGTTTATAAGCAAGAAAAGCAGAGTATAAATTTAATAGGGAAAGGTTATCTGAGGGCTTCGAACAGCATGCAGAGGTTTCCCCTCTCTGGATGGACGATTCAGAGGCCACTGGAAACCAAGACAACTGGTAGAGACCACTGCCAACCCATTCTGATCAATGTCTATGGAGATTCTCAGTCATCTGGGTCACGGTGGGTTTGAAGGTACTTTTTCAAGAGGCAACTGGATATCTTTGTTTTTCCTTGAAGACCTTTCGCTTCTCATCCAGGAAAGCTTCTGAAGTTCTTCTGAAGAACTGAAGAAGCTTCTTGGATGAGAAGCAAAAGGTCTTCAAGGAAAAACAAAGATGTCCAGTTGCCTTTTGAAAAAATAAAAAAAATAAAAAAACGCCATTGGGACCTTTCTGATCAGCAAACCTTGATAAATTGCCCAGATCTGGAGCTACATAATTTAAGGGTTAAAATCAAGAATTTGTCGATTTAAATCTCACCTTTCTCCCGAACTTTACAGGAAAATCAGCATTTTTCTTAGGTGCTGGTACTGTATCCCGCAATAGGGGGAGAATGCCAACCAACCATACCATGTTATAAGGACTCCAACAAGATAAATGCTGTTTTACAAAACAAAAGAAACCCCTTCTGTTGGGTCACTCTTGGAACTGAAAAACTGGATTGCAAGTCAGTCTAAATCAGAACGCAGAACTATCACAGCCAACATTCAAATGGGGTTTTAAAGAGAAAAGACAAGGGGAGGAGGGAGACAGGTCGTTCTCGACTTAGAACGTTTCATTCAGTGACGGTTCAAAGTTACAACGGCACTGAAAAAAAGCTGACGGATGGCCGTTTTTCACACTTACGACCGTTTCAGTACCCCCACGATGATCTGATCAAAATTCAGACGCTTGGGAACTGACTCACATTTATGACTGTTGTTCGTGTTACCTAATTTAACCACTGCACCGATTCGCTTAACACCTGTGGTAAGAAAAGCCATAAAACGGAGCAAAATTCACTTCAGAAAGTTGTCTCACTTAAGCAGCAAAAAGTTTGAGTTAGTCAGTTATGGTCGTTAAGTCGAGGACAACCTGTACTGAAAAGGAAGGGAAGAGAGAAAACCAAAAAACTAGTCCTGTATCAATGAAAAAAACCCCC
The DNA here is from genome assembly GCA_030761175.1 of Masticophis lateralis. Classification (NCBI taxonomy): domain Eukaryota; kingdom Metazoa; phylum Chordata; class Lepidosauria; order Squamata; family Colubridae; genus Masticophis; species Masticophis lateralis. The sequence continues at coordinate 9,964,558 of JAUDYJ010000017.1, read as the reverse complement.
AAAACCTGCAAACGAGGATTTAAACCCAAGCGCGACTCACCTGCTTCGCAGATCCTGGCTCGTTCTTCTCCTCACCCATCTTTCCAACTTTCTGCACCCTCCTGGGCTGCTTAATAGTGGTTTTTATGGCAGGGCGACAGACATAGTTTTCCAAGTTCTTGGGGGGTTTCTTAGTTCTCTTAGCCTGGAGGCCAATTTTCAGTTTTAAATTCCCTTCGGAAAAGTTTGTCTCCTTCACAGAAAACTGGTGCTGGGCATCGGACAGGCTTCCCTCTTTCCCTGCCTCATCGCTGCCGCTCTTCTCCCGGCTCCTCCTCTTCTCCTCCTCTTCCTCCTTTGTGCTACCATCAACCTCTGCTTCTCGCCTAGCTCCCGTGGCACCCGCGGAGGGGCTCTTCCCAGCAAACCCTTCAGAACCAGAGCCCAACCCTAACATAGCAGTATGCTGAGGGTCCATCCCAGTTATGTGCCGTTGCAAAATTTCTCCTCTTAAAAGGTGGCAGGCAGGCGGTCCGTGGGTCGCTCTTCCCGGACATTGGTGGCCAACATCTTCTCACTGTTAACAGAAAAGACAGGGGAGAGAATGATTTCCCTTCCGAGGACAGAGATTCATAATTATGTAAGGGCAGAGCTGAGAAAAATAATAATAATTGGAGCCACTGCAGTTGTGCAAAACTGAATCAGCTTTTCATTTATGAAAATTAAAAAGGAAACACTTGAAAGAGAAACACAAAACACTTAAAAGAAACAAAAAAAAATGCTTCAAGCCAAACATTTCTTGAAATAATATCCTACGAGAAGGGGGAAGGTTTGTACTGTACAAATCTGTTTTTCATGGATTTCACACCAATTTTTCTGTTGCGCGTGCCGCCTCTGGACAAGATGGGTGGCACGTAAATCCAAACAAACATCTTTACATCTAACTACTGACACTGATAAGAGACAAATAGTCTCTTAAAGACTATTTGATTGACGAATGAAGGCAGATATGCTATTTGATTCAGACAGGTATCAATCAGGTTAGCTGATTTCTTTTATTTTTTCTAACTGTAATAAATTAGGCCATTGAGAACATCGATCTTGCTACTGGCTTGGTCCTCCAACATTGCTACTCAGGAGGTGAACAGTTTTGACAACCCAATGAGGAGGAGGAGGGTCCCAGTCTCTAAAAGCCTTGGGGATGCACACCTGATTCAAAAGCAGCGAGAGCCTCTCTCTGGTTTCTCCTCCATTCCCAGTGGCTGAATTAGCTGGGGATTCTGGGAAATTTCAGCCCTAATTTATCTATTTATCAAATGTATTTGCTGCCCATCTCACGCTTTCAGGAGGGCCACCATCCATAAGATTGAGGCTGTTTCTAATTGTCTATCAATAAGAGATAACGGTGGTTAAATTTTAAGAACGTATTAAAGAGGGAACTCCCAACTAATAGGATGTCTAGGAAAAGAGAGGTAATCATAACCCTGGAATTCCCTGAACTGGCCAAAATGGTTTTCATTCTCTCAAAAACAGATTACAAAAATACCAAAATAAAATCCTCAATCAAACTCTGAACAAGTCAACAAGAAGTGATGGATAGCGTGAGTGATAAGTATTTAGATCTAAGGTTGATGAAAGTTATCACACAAGTTATGAAGGGATGAAAGTTATCACCCAAGGAAAACAAGGAGAATCCTTATTATCTGATAATAACGAAAGTAAAAGTGCTTAGCTATAAAAATTTTGTTTCAGGGACAAACAGGGAGATGAGAGGGAAAAAATCACATATATGGATACCCAGCCTTGATAAGGTATATTTTATTCCCAAGTCATATGATGACATGACAATCCTGTTCTTCCCCCTGGCTGAAGGATATGCATTATTGGATGTATTTTAAATCTTATATATAGCACTCCTTTTCTTCTCTTTTTTACGTACCCCAAATTGACCACCAAATGGTCTGTGGGGAGCTTATGCATTGTGGCATATGAAAACAAAAAAATTATTAACAATCTTTATAAAACTATCTGCACAGCATCTGTGGAGGAATTGCTCTCCAGGGCAGTTCTATAAACAGGTAAACCTGATTGTCAAGAATCTCTTTTGCCATATGGGAGCCAAAGGCTACATTTAAATAAAAGCATGCAAAGCACATGTAATCTGTCATGTGTGATGATCTATTATGGTGCATGGACACACTGGGAAACAGCGATTGGCTGAGAGTTTTTCCAACATTTGTATATCAAACAAAACACGTGTTTGTTTATGCATGGGAGTGTGTGCACATCGCACACTCTGTGCTACTTCTCACAAATGAAATATGTCTTATGTTGAATATATGGCAGTACTGAGGTGATTTCAAGGAATCAATCTTCGGCTTGTACATGCAGTTCATGCTGGGAGGACCCAGCAATAATTCTTGGAAATCAAATTTATTTAAGCAACCCTCTGTAAAAGTTTCCAACTATGGAAATGCGTTCCAAGAGTTTCATACACATTTTACAAGGTTCAGCCTTCTGAATTTCCATCATATTGACGACCAAAAAAAGACTTTATATAAATAGATATCTAAAACCAGAAGTCTACACACAGAGACACGTAGTGAAACAAAAAAGCATAGAGAAGCACATCGCAATTAAGAACAGGAAGACTTCATCACCCAAGTCAAGAATTCTGGAACTGTGCCACAAATTCCAGTGTAAACAGTGAGGACCCAAGAACCTGACAACACAAAGTCTCAACAAGGATTCCATGTGTAAATTCCCCTATTGCAATTTATCCCCCACCTGGCCCTGGACACTATAAAAAAAATAAACACCAAGTGCAAGAGTGTGAACAAAAATCCCAAAAGGGAAACCTACAAAATTAAGCTATGAGACTGCAACTGATTCAATCAAACTCTCCAACATAAGGAAGCCTTCTCAAAACCGCAACATGTGTTTAGTTGGTGTGCCCCCCTTCTCAAAACCCTTTGCCAAAATAGGGAGACTTACACACACACAAACAAACCTAACTAGAGATTAAGCGATCATCTCTCATATATCTAGGTATCTGGGGGATGTACTGTGCACATAGGTGCAGAGCTATTAACCCATGCGTTTATGAGCTATCCTCATATATCATTGGAAATACACACAGGTGTATATAAACCTACGTGTGCAAGTGTAATACCCTCCTAAACTTGTGCATATGCACACATAACACACACACACACAAAAAAACACATACACAAACACAATACACGGCCTATAACTGCACAGTCCCCCCATAAATGGCTGCACCTACAGACTTAATAGACTCAGATAAAGGTATGCTCGGACATCCAATACACAGTAAAAGTGTACTGACATAATACACATACACATTGTACCCCCCCCCCTGTAAATAGGTGCACACCCAATCCTAACAGACTCACACAAACGTGCCCTCACATACATGAGACTTCAAGGTGGGCAGACAGATGACACTTCCCCATAAACGGAGGCACATGCGGATCTAAAAGGCTCATAGGTGTACATACACACTTAATACACACTCAAGTAAACATGGGCTCATACAAGACACACATGCCATACAACCCTCCACACCATAAATGGGTGCACACACAAACCTAACAGATGAAGGTGCCCATGTGCACCCACACATAAATACAAGAGACATATTGATAGACATAATACATATAGATGCGCTCGCCCAATACATACACACCATACAGCATTCCACCCCCCCCACATGCACTCACACACATGACACTTAGGTAAAGGTGTGCACACCTTCAGGACACTCCCCCATAAATGGTGCGCATGCATACACACACACACAGAGCTAATAGACTCAAACTAAGGTGTGCATGCACACAGACTCAGATAAATTTCAAAACACACACACAAATAATGCACATATTGAGACACATATTCCTAATGCACACACAGGCTCAGATACAAGTGTGCACATCACACATCACACGCACATGACACTTACCTTTAAGCACATGTGCTTAAAGGTAAGCACATACTCAGGACACTCCCCCCCCAAATGGTGTACACCCACCCACACAGAGCTAATAGACTCAAACAGACTCAAACTAAGGTGTGCACGCACACACTTAATACACACTCAGATAAATTTCAAAACACACACATAATGCACACATTCCCAATGCACACACAGGCTCAGATACAAGTGTGCACACATCACATATCACATGCACATGACACTTAGGTAAAAGTATGCACATACTCAGGACACTCCCCCCAAAATGGTACACACACACACACCCAGCTAATAGACTCAAACCAAGGTGTGCACTCACACACTTAACACACACTCAGATAAATGTCAAAACACACACACAAATAATGCACATATTGAGACACACATTCCCAATGCACACACAGGCTCAGATACAAGTGTGCACACATCACACGCACACCCACACGCACGCGACTTAGGTCAAGGTATGCACACATTCAGGACACTCCCCCATAAACGGTGCACATACACACACAGAACTAATAGACTAAGGTGTACACGCACCCCCACACTCAGATCAATTTCAACACACACACACACACACACACACAAATAATGCCTATATTGATAAAACCCAAAGGAAAGGAGAAGGTGTGCTCACCTGGTCCACATGCCCGCCACCCCCATGCACCCCCTCCCCCTTCTAAGGAGGTGTGCACACGCAGACCTCCCAGGCTGAGATACAAGTGTGTTTGTTGTACACACACACACACACACACACACAGAGAGGCAGAGGATGGCAACCTTTTCAAAACACCCCAATAGCCCCTTCGCCCCTCCCCCACCCCACAAAAGGGTTTCCCCCCCCCACACACACCCTCCTCAAAGGAGCCCCCTTTGCCCCCCCTCCTCTCCTCACCGCCCCCCCCCTAATTCCCAAGCCTCGGCCTAGGCAAGCGGGGTCTTCCCACCTCCCTCCTCGCCTTCCCGGCCTTGTCACGGAGCCTTTTTCGCCCGCTTCGGCCTAGCTGTCAAGGCGACGGCACGGAAACCTCCTCCTCCTTTCCCTCCCCTCCCTCAAAAATTTTTTTTTTCCTCACTCCCCGCCGCCTCACCTCTCCGCCGCCTCGCCACTCACCGTATCGCGGCCAGGCCGCCGCCTCCTCATCTCCGCAAGGCCGCTTGCAGTTGCAGTTGCTGGGGTGGGGTGAGGAGGGAGGCCTCGGCCTGGCTCCTTTCGCTCGCTCGCCCCTCAGTCCTGAGGGCGGCCGCGGATCCAAAATGGCGGGCAGCGAGCGGCGGCGGCGGCGGCGGCGACGGCGACGGCGACGGCAGCGGCGCTCTGGCCTCAGCGCGCGCCTGCGCGCTCCTGCCTCGCGCTCGAGCGCGCCCTGGCCACGCCCATCCACCCTCCCCCTTTTTTTTTTTTTTTTTTTGGGGAACCAACCGTAATCTTTCTCTCTTCCCCCCCCTCCCTCCCCTCACTCAAGCGCTTGGATAACCTCCCTTAGCTCGGAGGGGAGGGAGAGAGAAAGAGAGGGAGTGAGACGGACAGAGGAGAGGGCCAATCCACGCCGGGTTCTCCCTCAGCCCGCCCGCCAATCGTGACGTGAGGAGGGGGGGTAAAGGAGAGAGCGGCGCGTACTCGCGCGCTCCTGTGGGGAGCGGGGGGTGGAGGGGTGAGGAAAGACGGAAAGGGAAAAAAAAAAAAAAAGGATTAGGACGGAGGAAGAATGTCCCTCGCCGGGACCCGTCGTCCGAACGCGGGGACGCCGTTGGGCTGAGGGCGCGCGGCGGGTTAAGATGGCGGCGCCCAGCACGACGAAAAGCTCCTGAGGGAACGGAGGAGTTGTTTTTTTAAAAAAAACAAAAAACACAACCCTTCACGGCGAACTAGCACGTCGGTTGGATTTTTTTTTCTCCCTTTCCCCCCCCCCCATAGAGAGGAATATATATTTCATTTTTGGCGGGAGGAGGGGGTGACTTAAGCCTTTTTTGTGGAGCTGTTTTGCTTTTATTCCCCATTTAATGCCGTTTCTCTTCATAGAACGATCGCGCGAGGAACGACAGGGTTATTCTTCGTCCAGGGAGCTTGTTTCTCTCTATCGAGCCTACCTCGCAGGGTTGTTGTGCGTGCAAAGCCTTTCCCGGGGGGGGGGCCCAAATGAGGGCACGCTACGAAGTGGAGAAGCTTTCTGTGAATTAAAGTGTATTCCTTTAAAACGTAGGTGAAAATAAAGCTGAAGTTCCTCACGGAAGAAGAAGAAGAAGAAATAAATCTGAGGGAGGAAAAAAAAAACCCCACTAAACCATCCAGCAAGAAGGCAGTCCTCGACTTACGACCACAACGGAGCCCAAAACGTGAGATTTGTGGAGTGAATTCCCCCCCCCACCCCCATTTGAACCACCTTTCAAGTCGTTAAGCGAATCGCTCAGTGGTTTTAAGTTAGGAAACACGGTCATTAAAAGCGAATCTGGCTTCCCCCCCCCCCCCCATTGATTTGGCTTGTCAGAAGGGCCACGAAAGGGGAAATCACGTGACCTCCGGGACACGGCAACGACCGTCGTAAATACGAACCACTTGCCATGCCCAGCATCTGAATTTTGAGCACTGCAGTGGTCGTAAGCGTGGGCCCCCTTTTTTCAGCGCCGTTTGAACAGTCGCTAAATGAATGGTTCTAAGTCGGGGACTCCCTGTTAATGTTCTATGCTGGAGGTTGGAAAGCAAAAATACCGAAAAATGGAAAATTGGGGGGTTTTTTTTAGGGGGAAAGGCATGCTTGAATGGGAACAGCACCGTATTTTCTTGGGGAATCTCATTGTATATTTTGTGGCGATGAAAAAGGACCAAGGAAAACCTCTCGCATCTTATTTACATGTTTTCTAGAGTCGGTTTGCTGGTTTATCTAATAGATCTGGAAAACTTAACTTTCTCCTTTTTTTTTGCCACCAAGGGAGTTATATTAACTGCTGGGCCTTCAGAAAGTTAAAAAAGTGAAAATCCTGCTGAAAATAAACATCTCTCTGCCTTTTGTTCAACACAACTGCTGCTGTTATTATTCGCAGGGGGACAATGCTGAGGACTTTGAGAAAACTCCTACCTCGGGGATACCAGGTGAGTTTACCTACCTGTCTGTGATTTGGGGACAAGGAATGGTTTTTGAGGTACCAAAAGGGATCATGATCATGCTCTTTTTATCATCGGGCTAAGGATACCCAATTACTTGTTTCTAAATATAGAATAGAATAGAATTCTTTATTGGCCAAGTGTGATTGGACACACAAAGAATTTGTCTTTGGTGCATACGCTGCCAGTGTACATAAAAAAGAAAAGATATATTCATCATTATAAGTGAGCCGTTATAAGATGTGAATTAGAAAATACTTGCAAATAAAACTGAAATTTTAAAATTTACCATTTTAAAGTCAGAGGCATAGAAATTCTAGTTTTTTTATTCAAAAGTACCATGTTTAAAAATATTTGATCTGTTTAAGTAAGGAATGCATATTTAGAACGATGTATACTATACTGACTTTTTCAATTTAATTTTAATTGAAGGGTATAGTAGCAAATAATATCTGCATGTTAAATTTATACTGTTGAAATTAAATTGCTGTTGAAATTATGAGGACCCAGATTGTTGGGGGCAATATGCTATTTAGTATACTGTCGATTGTTGTAAGCCACCCAGAGTCCTCGGAGAGTGGGCGGCATAGAAATATGATTAATAATAATAATAATAATAATAATAATAAATCATAAGGTACAACACTTAATGATAGTCATAATAGTCATAATAGATAGTCCTTTCGTTGGGAGCTGAAGACTTGGCTGTTCAAGCAAATAGGCTGACTCTGATTCTGGGTTTATTATTTATCATTAATTAGTTATTTGATTTAAAGTGCAATTTTATTGTACATGTTTCTTAACTTGTGTTCGCCGCCCTGAGTCCTTCGGGAGAAGGGCGGCATATAAAATACATGTAATAAATAAATAAGGTATAAATAAGCAATCGAATCCTACTAGGAAACAATAGAAATCGTAAGGATACAAGTAACAAGTTACAGTCATGAAGTCATAAATGGGAGTAGATGGGTGATAGGAATGATGAGAAGATTAATAGTAATAGTAATGCAGACTTAGTGAATAGTTTGACAGTGTTGAAGGAATTATTTGTTTAACAGAGTGATGGCGTTTGGGAAAAAAACTGTCTTTGTGTCTAGTAGTTCTGGTGTGCAGTCCTCTATAGTGTCGTTTTGAGGATAGGAGTTGATGCGAGGGGTCTGTAGATATTTTCACAGCCCTCTTTTTGAATCCCGCAGTATACAGGTCCTCAGTGGAAGGCAGGTTGGCAGCCATGGTTTTTTCTGCAGTTCTAATTATAAATATGCCATTTTTGCCATTTTCAAGTTCAAGAGGTTCACTTTTTTTCCCCCTTGGCTGTCATTTTGAAAAGCCAGGAGATCTCCCTATTCACACAGACTCTTTCTTTCCTTAGCTGGAACAGGATGGCTTTTTCTACCCCAGAACCTGGCAGAGGACAATGTCAACTCAGAACGTTCAGCTTCAACCAGAAATGCTCAGAGCGGCCTTTGTTACCAGCGAGAATGACCCAGTGAGTTAACCTGAGGGGGCGTGGAAGCTTGGAAGGGGGGTCAGCTATTCTTGACTGACTTCGAGAATTTCTCTTGCGAAGCGAGACAGTTCTTAAGTGAGTTTTGCCCCATTTTTATGACCTTCCTCGGCACTCGTGGTTGAGTGAATCGTTGCAGTTGTTAAATTAGTAACGTGGTTGTTAAGTGAATCCGGCTTTCCCGTTGACTTTGCTTGTCAAAAGATAGGAAAAGATGATCCTGTGACCCCCCAGGACACTGCAACCGTCATAAATATGAGCCAGCATTCATCACTGGAAAATTTCAAGAAGAGGTTGGGTTGCCCTTTGTCAGAAATGGTGTAGGGTCTCCCACTTGGGTGAGGGGTTGGACTAGATGACCCACAAGGTCCCTTCCAACTCTGTTAATCTGAATGCTGATCACAACCATGGAGATTCTGCAACGGTTTTAAGTGAGAAAAACAGCCATAAATCTCTTTTTATCAGTGCTATTGTAACTTCAAACGGTCACTAAATGAACTGTTGTAAGTAGAGAACGACCCAGTATTTCCAATTGTTTGTGGACTCCGGCAAGGGCCAAGCAAAAGTAGAATATTTATAGTTCGATCAAGCCTGCATGTGTTCATTTGGGAAGATGGTCGTTGCCTTGGTCGGGGTGAGTTGCGTTTGCTTGTAGGATCTCGTGTAATCTGGCGATCCTTTTTAATTTATACATAAGCAACTCACGTGCCTCGCTATTTCGCCTTTTCTTCAGCATTGATTTAACTTGGGTTGATGAGGTGGGGTGGCCGGCCCATCGAGGTAAACCAGATAAGTAAAAAACCCACAACGACTTGTAAGATTCTGTTACTGATTTTTGATTATCTGCCACCAATTTGGGTTCGGCTCCTAGCAACCTAACAGATAAGTTTTGTCCATGACAATCTGCAACTAATCTGTTCTTTTAAATCTCCCAGTGGTGCCCACTCCAGCTTCCTGCTGGTTATCCTCTTCCTCTTTTCCTTTCCACCTTTCCCTGTAGGGTTTTTTCATTACCATATTTCCCCGAAAATAAGACCCTGTCTTATATTTTTTTTGAACCCTGAAATAAGCGCTTGGCCTTATTGCCATGCGCTCAAAAGCCCGATTGGGCTTATTAATCAGGAGATAATGTCTTATTTTGGGGGAAACAGGGTAGGCCCTCCTCTGATTGTGTACATATTTATTATGTACATTAACGCATTAAGCCACCCTTAGTCTCCGGAGAAGGGCGGCATATAAATCGAACCAATAAATAAATATTAGAATATCCTACAAAGAAAGTGAGTTCTAGTTTTCCTATAGAGTTGATTTTCAGTACCACAATTTTACCCAGAGCCTCCAGGGAATCTGCTTGGGAGATCCCAAGTCCCCTCTCCACCGATAAGAAAGCTGCAAGCGTTCTCTTTAAAAAAAATCTGGAATTACAGCTATTTCTTTATATATAGTGCAAATGTTTTTAGGGCCTACTCGTGATGCCCTAGAAATTGCCAACGTGCAGGTTTTGGTTGCAATTTTTTTAAAAAGCCAGGCACGCACGATGTCATTTGGGAGATGGCGAAAAAAGAATCAAACGTCGCTTCCTTTATAAAGAAACCCATCTTTTAAAAACAAAACAAAAAGAACAGAACTTCCTCTTAGATGCTCGCTTGCTATGATATCGCAATCATCTTCATTTTTACAATACGAGGCTGCAGCAACCCAAAAACGTGGCGGGCAAAAAACAGGTCCTCGGGAGGTTTTATAACCCCCTCTGCCATTGAGAATTTTTTTTTTCTCCCCTGCTGAATCTTCTGGGGAGTCTCCATGGAAACAGCAACAGGCAGCCAAGACCCCCCCCCCACACACACACACACCCTCCCAGCATCCGCAGAAGCACGGGGGCCAACTCCTGCCATCCAGAGTCTCTCAGTTGCCTGGCAACTGATCTTTTTCCCTGTTGCTTGGAACAAATAAACCCAGTGTGGGCATAGGCACCCAGAACGGAGGGTGGAAATGGATTTAAACCTGTTTCTCTCAGCTCGAGGTCACCAGCGGATGGAGGAAGAAACCTTAGGCCTTCTCGGTTCCACTCCCACCTCTTCATGCTGAAAGAGAGGGAAAACATAAATAAGAGCCTAGTGGCAGAATGGACTAAGCGCTGTTAAATAAACCGTGAGAGGGTGGCTTGGACATTCCCCCTCAGGGACAGAATACAGAGACTCCGGGTTGCTACCGTGAGAGGGTAGCGGCGTTTCTCTCCTGATTGTCCTGGTCCTGCATTAGGACATCTGGAATTACGACTATGTTTATGGACCTATGCCATGCCCCATTTTCCTGCTCTATCTGTTGGATGCTCTCTAGGTCCACGCTTCTTGCCCTGTGAGATTCCCCCCTCTCGCGGGTTTGGCCCTCCACGTTATCGAGGGCCTACCTTAATGACGGGTCTTGGGACCCCGAGAGGTGGCATGCTGCGAAACGGGGATTGAGGGGTTTTTTAACTGCTTTTTTAAGGGGTGTTTTAGGGGGTTCTGGGGTGGGGGAGGGTGTGGGTTTGGGGGGAAACCCGGAGGGGAAAGGGACAGGCCTGGCAGTCTGTGATGCCACGGGAGGTGTAGTTGCTGGAGGCAAGAGGGCTCTGATTGAGCCCTCTGTCGAGGGTGGTGTGATTCCTACGTTATGTGGGAGGGGCAGATATGGCGAGAGCAGGGGACCATATCGTGTGGTGGGGGCACGCACTCGCTGTCTTCGAGCGATTGCTTGCCCCGGTCCCCTGAGCTATTCCCGTTCCCCGGGTTGTCTAGAGTCTCAGGACCCGAGGCTCCGGCTGCTGTTGTGCAACGCGAGGTCCGTTGTAAATAAGGCCCCCCTCATATGTGATCTTCTTCAAGAGGGGGGTGCGGACCTGGCTGGTATTACCGAGACCTGGTTGGGCCACGAGGGGGGGGTCCCCCTCGTGGAGATGTACCCACCGGGTTTCCTTGCATTTCACCAGCCGAGAGCCCAGGGCAGGGGTGGGGGAGTAGCGGTCATTATTAAGGAAGGTCTGGGTCCGAGGGAGGCCACTGTACCTCAGATAGCCGGGTGTGAGTCCATCTATGTGAGGTGGGGCCCTGGTGGGCAGATGGGTCTGTTAGTCACGTACCTGGCTCCCTGCCACGTGGCAACAACCCTGCCCGAGCTTCTCAATGTTATAGCCAAGGTGGCGGTTGCTACTCCCAGGCTTATAGTCATGGGGGACTTCAACCTGCCATCCATCGGTGAAACATCTGAAATGGCTCGGGAGTTCATGGCTTCCATGACGGCCATGGACCTGACCCAGGTAATTCAGGGCCCGACTCACGTTGGTGGACACACCCTGGACTTAGTTTTTGTCTCTGGTCAGTGGTTGGGTGGTCTTGATACTGGGGATATAGGCGTCGAACCCTTGTCATGGACTGACCACTCGCTCCTCCGACTCGACTTTCTGACCGCTGCACCCCACCGCAGGGAGGCGGAACCAATTAGGTGGTTCCGCCCCAGGCGCCTGATGGATCCTGATAGGTTCCAGACGGAGCTTGGGCCATTTCCTGAGACACTGACACGCGACTCGGCTGAGGACCTGGTGGCTGCCTGGGATAGGGCGGCCGGTGGGGCCTTGGACCGTGTCGTGCCTTTGCGGCCTCTGACCCGGCGCCGAACTCACTTATCTCCTTGGTTTACCGAGGAGCTGAGGGAGATGAAGCGCCGGAAAAGACGCCTAGAGAGCGGTTGGAGGGCCAGTCGCTCCGATTCTGACTTGACACTAGTAAGAGCTTATATTAAGACTTACTTAGTGGCAATAAAAGCGGCGAAATCTAATTATTTCGCCGCCCTTATTGCGTCATCAGATAATCGCCCAGCCGCCCTGTTTAGGGTGACCCGCTCCCTCCTTCATCTGGGAGCGCGGGAGGATCCCTTGCAGGGACGTGCTGAGGATTTTGTTCAATATCTGGATGATAAAATAACTCAGATTCGGGATGAGTTGGCCGCCGACTGGGTTGGTTCGGGCGAGGTGACTGAGCCCGGTCTTGAGAGTGTTATCTGGGCTGAGTTCGATCCTGTGGCTCCCGAGGACGTGGACAGGATCCTGGGGAGATTGAACGCTACCACATGTTTATTGGACCCGTGTCCCTCCTGGTTGGTGCTGGCCTCCCGGGAGGTTACACGAGGCTGGCTCCAGGAGATCATAAATGCTTCTTTGCGTGAGGGTGCCCTACCGACCGCCTTGAAGGAGGCGGTGGTGAGGCCCCTCCTCAAGAAGCCCTCCCTGGACCCAGCTGTTTTGGCAAATTATCGTCCGGTCTCCAACCTTCCCTTTTTAGCGAAGGTTGTTGAGAGTGTGGTGGCATGGCAGCTCCCCCGGTACCTGGATGAAGCTGTCTATTTAGACCCGCTCCAGTCCGGTTTCAGGTCTGGTTACAGCACCGAAACGGCATTGGTCGCGTTGGTGGATGATCTCTGGAGGGCCCGGGGTAGGGGGTGCTCCTCTATCCTGGTGCTGTTAGACCTCTCAGCGGCTTTTGATACCATTGACCATGGTATCATGTTGCGCCGGTTGGAGGGATTGGGGGTGGGGGGCACCGTTCTTCGGTGGTTCTCCTCCTACCTCTCCGACCGGTCGCAATCGGTGTTGACAGGGGGGCAGCGGTCGACCCCGAGGCGCCTTGTGTGTGGGGTGCCACAAGGGTCGGTCCTCTCGCCCCTTCTGTTCAACATTTATGTAAAGCCGCTGGGTGAGATCATCCGTGGTTTTGGGGTGGATTTCCATCAGTACGCTGATGACACTCAGCTGTACATTTCCACCCCAGACCACCCCAACGATGCCGTGGAGGTGATGTCCCAGTGCCTTGAGGCTGTGCGGGTCTGGATGGGGAGAAACAGGCTTCGACTCAACCCCTCCAAGACCGAGTGGCTGTGGCTACCGGTGTCCCGATATAGCCAACTGACTCCATCGTTGGTTATTGGGGGCGAATCATTGGCCCCCACGGAAAGGGTGCGCAACTTGGGCGTCCTCCTGGATCCACGGCTGTCTTTAGAGGATCATACGACAGCCGTGGCCAGGGGGGCTTTCTATCAGGTTCGCCTGATACGCCAGTTGCGGCCCTTTCTAGATCGGGACTCCCTACGCACAGTCACTCAGGCGCTCGTCACGTCTCGCCTGGACTACTGTAATGCTCTCTACATGGGGCTCCCCTTGGGATGCACCCGGAGGCTTCAGCTGGTGCAGAATGCGGCCGCGCGGGGGATTATGGGAGCGACAGGGCGCTCCCACGTGACACCTCTCCTGCGTGAGCTGCATTGGTTGCCGGTTGACTTCCGGGTGCGTTTCAAGGTGTTGGTAATCACCTTTAAAGCGCTCCATGGCTTAGGACCAGGGTATTTACGGGACCGCCTTCTGCCACCAATTGCCTCCCACCGACCGGTTCGCTCCCACAGAGAGGGCCTCCTCAGGGTGCCGTCAGCCAGACAGTGCCGGCTGGCGACCCCCAGGGGGAGAGCGTTCTCTGTGGTAGCCCCCACCCTCTGGAACGATCTGCCTCCAGAACTGAGAACTATTGCTGACCTCCGGACTTTTCGTCGGGCTCTAAAGACGCACCTTTTCCAACTCGCCGGACTTGCCTGATCCCTTCTATTTTTAAATATTTTAACACATTTTTAAATTTTAAACTTTTTAGAGTTTTTAGCCGGTTTTATACCTTCAGCCTTAACTTATATTGATTTTAGGATGTTTTTAAATTGTTTATGTACTGGTTTTTAATTGGCTGTACACCGCCCTGGGTCCGCCAGGAGAAGGGCGGTATAGAAATTTAATAAATAAATAAATAAATAAATAAATAAATAAATAAATAGCACTTAGCTGCCTGCCATTACTGCGAGTTTGAATCTCACCAGGCTCAAGGTTGACTCAGCCTTCCAGCCTTCCGAGGTAGGTAAAATGAGGAGCCGGATTGTGGGGGCCATAAGCTGACTTTGTATAAAAAAGAACACGGCTTGGGGGGGCCAAAAGCCCTACTAAGCAAGTACATACAAAAGTAGGAAGGCTATTGCTTAACGCATTGTAAGCCGCCCTGAGTCTCTGGAGAAGGGCGGCATATAAATCAAACTAATTAATTAATTAATTGATTGATGGCATGAAGGCTCAACGGCTTGTAATCCAGAGCTCTCTAGATACCCGCAACCTGCTGGATAAACAGCAAGATATATAAGTCGTCCCTGACTTACAACAGTACATTTAACGACCGTTCAAAGTTACGACGGCACTGGGAAAAAAAGGGAACTCAAAAGTGCGCCTTTCACACTTTCATTGCGGCATCCCCATGGTCACGTAAGCAGAATTCAGAGGCTTGACAACTGACTCACATTTATGACGGTCGCAGCGTCCCGGTGTGTGTGTGTGTCACGTGATTCCCCCTTGTACGACCTCCTGACGAGCCAAGTCAATGGGGAAAGCCAAATTCACTTAACCGACCGTGTTATGAATGGAACAGGTGCAGCGATTCACTTAGCCACGGTGGCAAGAAAGGGGGCATTTAAATGTCTCACTTAGCAGCGTAAAGTGTGGGCTCGTTTGTGGGTCATAAGTCGAGGACCACCCGAATTCTCCTTGTAGGCAACACAGTCCGGTGATTTGTCATTCCCTTCCTCTGGTTCTCTGAACTCCTGGGAAGAGTTCCTCGTAATTTTCCACAACCAAAGAAAAAACAATTCGGCGTGACGATCGACAAGACCTGAACTCCGCCATCAACTTCTCCTCCTTTCCACCCTACAGGCCAAACACAGCGGAGAGCACGTAGGTCAATATTACACCATCTCCCCCGAGGAAGTGAAGGAGACCCTCCCTCACGGGCTCCCAGCTCGCTTCAGACTCCAGGTGACGTCTCTGCCTTTCCAAATGTTGCAGGGCGAACCCCAGGCTGGGCCACCAGAAGCAGCCCCGAGGCTTAGCTCCACTTTCGCTTCGGCCCAAACTTCACACTGATCTTGCTGAAATGATCTCCCCCCACCCTCCCTCTCCCCCCTCCCTCCCTCTCTCCCTCCCTCTCCTCTCTCTCTCTCTCCCCTCTCTCTCTCCCTTCCTCCTCTCCCTCTCTTTCTCCTTCTCCCTCTCCCCCTCCCTCTCTCCTCTCCCCCCTCCTTCCGCTCTCCCCCCTCCCTCTCCCTCCCCTTCCTTCCCTCCCTCCTCCTCCTCTCTCTCTTCCTGCCCCTCCCTCTCTCCCTCCTCCACCTCTCTCTCTCCCCCTCCCTCCTCTCCCTCTTTTTCCTTCTCCCTCTCCCCCTCCCTCCCTCCTCTCTCCCCCTCCTTCCCTCTCCCCCCTCCCTCTCTCCCTTCCCCTCCCCTTCCTCCTCCTCCTCTCTCTCTTCCTGCACCTCCCTCTCTCCCTCCTCCACCTCTCTCTCTCCCCCTCCATCCTCTCCCTCTCTTTCTCCTTCTCTCTCCCCCTCCCTCCCTCTTTTCTCTCTCCCCCTCCCTCCCTTTCTCTCTCTCCCCCCTCCCTCTCTCCCCTCTCTCTCTCCCTTCCTCCTCTCCCTCCTCCTCCTCTCTCTCTTCCTGCCCCTCCCTCTCTCCCTCCTCCACCTCTCTCTCTCTTTCTCCTCTCTCCCCTCCCTCCCTCTTTTCTCTCTCTCTCCCCCCCTCCCTCCCTCCTTCTCTCCCTACCTCTCTCTCTGTGAAGGTCTTGACTTTCTCTCTTTTCCCCGACAGATGAAAACTTTCAACGAAGCTTGCATCATGGTTCGACAGCCGGCAGTAGAACTCATCAGCTACTTAAAACACACCAACGTGTCGCATCCAGCCGTCCGATATCTCCTCTGTATCCTTTGAAACAGAGCCAGGTCTCTCGTTGCTGTTCTTTCACTGGAAGGAGACTGGGCAAGTTTCTGGTCCTCATGCTAAAGTAGTGCGGTGGACTACTACACCACTACAGAGGAGTGGTGCGGTGGCCTAGAGGTGGAGCCTCTTGCCTCACAATCAGGAGACTGGGAGTTCAATCCTAGGTAGAGGCAGATATTTCTCTCTCTCTAGCACAATGAGGATATATCTGCTGAAAAACACTCCACATTGGCGACAGGAAGGGCATCCGGCCATTAAAACATTCTGCTAGCTCCATTCAGTTGCCCAGACTCCACCCCACAAGGGATTATGGGGTCGTTAAAAGCCGATGATGCTGATGCTAAAGTAGTTACAGAATAAGAACAGGGCTAGACCCAGCCGTCTGCAGGGTCCCTTCTCATTCTAAATATCTTGCGTAGTCCTCGCTTAGTGACGGTTCAAAGTTACAAAGGACCTCCCCAAGTCCCCTATTTATGACCTCTGTTCTAAATTGCAACAGCTGCTCACATACACACGCCCAATCACACGATGGCAAATTTGGACGCTTGGCACCCCGGCTCAAATTTTACAGCATCCTGCAGTCACGTGACCAGGCACATTCTTCCACAGTACAGATGACGGGTACGGCTGTGGCTTCCTTAAACGGTCTTGAAGATGGAGAGAAGAGTACAGGAAAGACCATGGTCCTCTGCCACGCTGTGCATTATTGTGCCAGGCAGAATTGGGTCATCGTTCACATTCCAGACGGTAAGAGCAATAGCGATAGCACTTACATACTGCCCCATGTATGGGCGGGGCCAGCCAGGAGTGGGATTTGGGGGTTCTCCGAACTGCACAGAACCTCTAGCTAAGATTCTGTGCAGTTTGGAGAACCCCTAAATCCCACTGGTTAGTTTTTTGTTTGTGCAAAAGGAGGCCATTTCATGGGGACAAGTTTAACGGCTGCATTTTCAGCCGATGCCTGGCAGATGCTTGGACCCCTGACGTTTAAAACGAGACATTTGTGCTTTCTCTCCTTGTTCCAGCTCACCTGTGGGTGAAGAATTGCAAAGAATTGCTGCCATCCTCTTACAACAACGAGCGGTTAGACCAGCCCCTGGAAGCGGCAAACTGGCTGAAGAATTTCAGAATCGCCAACGAAAAAGTTTTAGCCCAGGTTGGCAGAATCTCTCTTGAACTTTTTGGGGAAGGAGAGGAGAAAAAAACAACGACATGGACTTGATTACAGGCCGTCCTTGATTTACAACCATTTGTTTAATGAACATTCAAAGTCACCATGGCACTGAGAAAAGGGGCTTAGGACCGTTCTTCACACTTAGCCTCCCCACGGGTCATGCGATCCAAATTCAGACCCTTGGCAACTGACTCGTATTTATGACGGTCGCAGGGTCAAATGATCCCGTTTGGCGACCTTCTGACAAGCCAAGTCCACGAGAGAGGCTTATTTGTTAAGAAACCCGTGATTCATTTAAAAGCGGCAATGATCTGCTTAACGACCGTTACAAAAGTCAAAATGAGGCGCGACTCACTGAACAACCACCTTAATTACAGAAATTCTGATCCCACTTGTGGTCATAAATCAAGGACTACCTGTATTCAGGGTTTTTTTTTTTTCGTTGGAAAGCTATATGGAATTTCCAGGGTCTGGAGCAATACAATTTCTGGATATTTGTTGTTTTTACGTCCTGCTTTGCAATCTGACTTTTCATTTACTGTATTTTCGGACTATAAGACGCAATTTATCAGAGGACAACAACAACAACAAAAGTTTTGGTCTCTGCACGCGCCATTTTCGGGCTGTTTTCTAGGCTTTTTTCAGCCCATTTTCAAGGCTTTTTCTGGCCTTTTTTTGCGGCCCATTTTGAGGCTTTTTTAGCCTGCTTTTTCTGCCTATTTTTGAGGCTTTTTTCAGCCTGTTTTTGAGGCTTTTTCCGGCCTCTTTTTTCTGCCCATTTTCGAGGCTTTTTTCGGCCTGTTTCTTCGGCTTTTTTCAGGCCATTTTTTCCAAAAATATTGGCAATATTCAATCTCTAAGACGCACAGACATTTTCACCCCCTTTTGGGAGACAACAAAGTTCGCCTTATAATCCGAAAAATACAGTAGTGGATTTTTTTTTAAAAAAAAATCGTCTCTCTGCACTGCAGATCAAAACCCAACAGAAATACATCTGGGGCAAGCGGGATGTCACCGAAGAAGGCTGTTCGCTGATAGAGTTGGCTGAGAAGGTGAGGCAGGCGTTAAAAGTGGAAGAAGGGTGGAATTCATTGACTTGTTATTGAATGCCCCCAATCGCCTGTGGAGTGGTTCATTGCTAACTCGGATGAACATTATTCATGTCCGTTTTCACTTTATAAACGTCTCTGAGGGGCTTTACGGATTTCCCTAGCATGTTAAAAGAGAGTGTTGTGGTGCTTCAGGGGCTGGATTAGAAAATGGGAGATGGGGTGTTCTAGTCCCACTTTAGGCATGAAAGCTGGCTAGATGATTCAGGGACAATCACCAGGAGACAGTGAGTTCTAGTGCTGTCTTAGGCATGAAAGTCGATTGGGTGTCTTTGGCCCCATCACCAGAAGACGGGGAGTTCTAATCCTGCCTTAGGCATGAAACCCGGCTGGGTGACTTTGATCACCAGGAGACTGGGAGTTGTAGTCCTGCTGTAGGCATGAAAGTTGGCTAGATGATTCAGGGACAATCACTTGGAGACGGGGAGTTCTAGTTCCATCTTAAGCATGAAAACCGGCTGATTCATTCTGGGGCAATCACTAGGAGATGGAGAGTTCTAGTCCTGCCTTAGGCATGAAAGCCAGCTGGGTGACTTTGGCCCCATCACCAGGAGACAGGAATTCTAGTCCTGCCTTAGGCACAAAAGCCGGATGGTTGATTCTTGGGTAATCACCAGGAGACGGTGAGTTCTAGTCCTGCCTTAGGCCTGAAAGCCAATTGGGTCCCTTCGGCCTAGTAGCCCCTTCCTCTCAGCCCGACCCACCTCGCAGGGGTGTGGTTTCGGGGAACAGAAGAGTCGGGACCATTACAGAAGCCGCCTCGAATGTTTTCGAAAGAAAGCCGGGATTTCATCCCCCATCCTGCAAACCCACAAAGCTTGTAGCCCAGCGGTTGGCGCTGGGTGGCAACACCTCCCCACCCGTCTCCCTTCTTTCTTCCTCAGGGCTTGGCTTGGGTGAAATACGCCAGCGATGCCGTTGGGGTGATCTTGAAAGAGCTGAAGCAGCAATCTTGCCGGGGGTCCTTCCGACTGCTGGTGGCGGTGGACGGGATCAATTCCCTTTGGGGGAAGGCAGCCCTGAAACATAACAAGCAGAACGTAGGTTCCCTCGTCGACCTGCCTTACTAAGTGACATTCGGTTTAAGTGGGGCTTAGCACATAACGGTAGTCCTCGACTTAAGGCCGTTTATTTGTTCTGTAACGGATAGAAACTAACCAAAGGGAGAAGCAACCTAGAGCTAAGGAAAAATTTCCTGACAGTGAGTTTTTTTAATTAGATTTATATGCCGCCCTTCTCCGGAGACTCAGGGCGGCTTACAATGCGTTAAGCAATAGCCTTCATACTTTTGTATATTTATACAAAGTCAGCTTATTGCCCCCACAAACTGGGTCCTTCATTGACCTACCTTAGAAAGGATGGAAGGCTGAGTCAACCTGGAGCTTGGTGAGATTCGAACTTACAGTAATTGCAGACAGCTGGAGTTAATCACAATGCTTTTAGTCTGCTGAGCTATCCAGGCTTTCTCACTTTCCTTCCTCTTTTCTTTCTTTCTTTCCTTCCTTTTCTCTCCTTCCTTCCTCCCTCTTTTCTTTCTTCTTTTCTCTCCTTCCTTTCTTCCATTTCTCCTTCCTAGCTTCCCTTTCTTTTTTTTTCTTTCTTTTTTTAAAATTTGATTTATATGCCGCCCTTCTCCGGAGACTCAGGGCGGCTTACAATACGTTAAGCAGTAGCCTTCATCCTTTTGTATATTTATATAAAGTCAGCTTATGGCCCCCACAATCTGGGTCCTTAATTGATCTACCTTAGAAAGGATGGAAAGCTGAGTCAACCTTGAGCCTCGAACTCGCATAATTGCAGACAGCTGGGTGTTAATAACAGGCTATCTAGCCCGTTGAGCTATCTGAGGCTCTAACCAGTGGAACGACTTGCCACTAGAAATTTGAGGATGCTCCACCGCTGGAGGTTTTTAAGAAGACATTGAACAACCGTTTGTCTGGAATGGGATAGGATCTCCATCTTGAAGAGGGGGTTGGACTAAAAAACCTCCGAGGTCCCCTCCGACACTATATGTTCTAACCTTCCCGGTGTGCAGTCCTTAATGAGGGAGACCTAACGTGTTTTCCCAATCTCTGAAATTTCCTCGTTCTCTCTTCCTCATCAGGTCTCTGTGGAGGAGCTGACGCTGATACACAATCTCAGGAAGATGGTGGACAACGATTGGGTGAGGACAGCGCCTTCCTCCCAGGAAGCTTAGAGTTAGAATAGAATCAGGAAAGAAGAATAATGGGTGGGACTGGGATGGGATAGAATTAGGGAAGAGAAGAGAATTATGGAATGGAATGGAATGGAATGGAATGGAATGGAATGGAATGGAATGGAATGGAATGGAATGGAATGGAATGGAATAGAATAGAATAGAATAGAATAGAATAGAATAGAATAGAATAGAATAGAATAGAATAGAATAGAATCAGGAAAGTATAATAATGGATGGGATGGCATGGGATAGAATTATGGGAGAGAAGAGAAGAGAAGAGAATTATGGGATAGGATAGGATAGGATAGGATAGGATAGGATAGGATAAATAGGATAGGATAGGATAGAATAGAATAGAATCGGGAAAGAATAAATGGATGGGATGGGATAGAATTATGGAAGAGAAGAAAATTATGGAATGGAATAGGAATAGAATTAGAGTAGAGTAGGATAGGATAGGATAGGATAGGATAGGATAGGATAGGATAGGATAGGATAGAATTGGAATGGAATGGAACGGAACGGAACGGAACGGAACGGAACAGAATAATAATGGATGGGATAGGATGGGATAGAATTATGGAAGAGATGAGAAGAGAATTATGGAATGGAATGGAATAGAAATAGAAATAGAAACAAACAGAAACAGAAACAGAAACAGAAACAGAAACAGAAACAGAAACAGAAACAGAAACAGAATAGAATAGAATAGAATAGAATAGAATAGAATAGAATAGAATAGAATAGAATAGAATAGAATAGAATAGAATAGAATAGGAGAATTCTTTATTGGCCAAGTGTAATTTAGACACACCAGGAATTTGTCTTCAGTGCATAAGCTCTCACTATACACATAGAACAATAGCGATAGATCATTAAAACCGATTGGGAGCCGAGCGAGATGCCACGGCTACTAGGAGGCTGACCGTGGATAGAAGTTGCGTCTCTGACGTGTTGTTGTTTTTTGCCTGTGTTTTCAGACGGGAGGGGCCATCGTGGCCACGCTCAGCCAAACGGGAGCCCCCTTCACGCCCCGCCCGCTTTATTTGCCGCATGAGTTGCTGGGACGGGTGAGTCTGGTGCTGGTCTGAGGGACACCAGCTCTTAATGGCGTCCCAACTCCGCTCACCCTCATTAGCCTTGAAGACTGTCTGACCTCCCTGGTTTTCTTTGTAGACGTTTCATTAACAGACTAACTAACATCATCCGTGCTAGGAGGGGAAGGGGGAGGAAAAGGGGGAAAAAGAGGAGGTAACTAGGGAATCTCATCAGTGCTAGAAGGGAGCTATAAATCCTCTTTTTAGCACCGATGAGATTCCCTAGTTGGGTCATGAAACGAAGAAAACGGCCGAGCTCAGACAGCGACAAGGGATCCACCGCTCAGCCCTGAGGTGCGAATATTCTATTCAAAAGGAATGGGCTGGAGTGGGACGGTAAGTTTCCCCTTCCTCCTCCTCGTGGACAAGCTAAAAGAATCTCCACTATTTAAAGGAGATTTAAATGTATTCATCCTCATTTTTTCCTCCCCTCCACCATTCTATTCCCAAACTCCAGGACGGATTCGCTGCCTTGGATCCTTTCGTTCCCATCGAGGTTTGCAACTACACGGATACGGAGTTTGAGAACTGCTACCAATATTATCTGGAACGCAAGTGGCTGCAGCATGAAAAAGGCAAGTGGAGCTCTTTTCGGAGCCAAGCCGTCAACTTTCCTGCCTGGCTGAAAGGGCAAGAGTGGTAAAGTCAAGAGATTTGTTCCCCTCTGTATCAAGGCACCAGGCTACAAACCAGGAGACGGGGAGTTCCAGTGTTGCCTTAGGCATGAAAGGCGGCTGGGTGACTTTGGGCCAATCACTAGGAGACGGGGAGTTCTAGTCCCGCCTTAGGCATGAAAGTTGATTGGGTGACTTTGGACCAATCACTAGGAGACGGGGAGTTCTAGTCCCACCTTAGGCATGAAAGTTGATTGGGTGACTATGGGCCAATCACCAGGAGACGGGGAGTTCTAGTCCGGCCTTAGGCATAAAAGGCGGCTGGGTGACTTTGGACCAATCACAAGGAGACGGGGAGTTCTAGTCCCGCCTTAGGCATGAAAGTTGATTGGGTGACTTTGGGCCAATCACCAGGAGACGGGGAGTTCTAGTCCTGCCTTAGGCATGAAAGTCGATGGGGTGACTTTGGGCCAATCACCAGGAGACAGGGAGTTCTAGTCCTGCCTTAGGCGTGAAAGTTGATTGGGTGACTTTGGGCCAATCACCAGGAGACGGGGAGTTCTAGTGCTGTTTTAGGCATGAAAGTCGATGGGGTGACTTTGGGCCAATCACCAGGAGACGGGGAGTTCTAGTCCTGCCTTAGGCATGAAAGTCGATTGGGTGACTTTGGGCCAATCACCAGGAGACGGGGAGTTCTAGTGCTGTTTTAGGCATGAAAGTCGATGGGGTGACTTTGGACCAATCACCAGGAGAGGGGGAGTTCTAGTCCAACCTTAGGCATGAAAGTTGATTGGGTGACTTTGGGCCAATCACCAGGAGACGGGGAGTTCTAGTGCTGTTTTAGGCATGAAAGTCGATGGGGTGACTTTGGACCAATCACCAGGAGACAGGGAGTTCTAGTCCAACCTTAGGCATGAAAGTTGATTGGGTGACTTTGGACCAATCACCAGGAGAGGGGGAGTTCTAGTCCAACCTTAGGCATGAAAGTTGATTGGGTGACTTTGGGCCAATCACCAGGAGACGGGGAGTTCTAGTCCTGCCTTAGGCATGAAAGCTGGCTGGGTGACTGTCACAAACCCAAGAGCCCACCTTACAGGGTGGTTGTGGGGAAAAATAGGAGGAAGCAGTATTGGATACCTTCTTTAATTATTTATAAAAACCAGTAAAGGCAGGATTTTAAAAAAACAAACCCTAAACGAACGAAACTTGCTTGTAAGATAATTTTGTGTGTGTGTTTATTCTGGAGCCCTTTTTCTTTCTTTCTTTCTTTTTTTATATGTATATGAAATTCTTTCCATGCTGAAATAGCCAACACCAAAGAGGGGAGACTGGAGCTCCGTTTTCTCACCGGGCGCAACCCCGGATTGTTCGAACGAATCAGCGCTTTCTTGTAGCCACCGACCCACAGATCATCCTGGCTTAAGAAATCCCCTTGTAATAAAACGTTCTAAAAAGATTCCCCTTTTTGGCCTGTGCTTCTTCGTACACTAACCTGGAACACGTTGTCTTGGAAAAGTCATTTTTGATTTATTTATTGATTGATTTATTTACAAAAATTCATCCAGTGAATTCAAACCTGTTTACAGGTAAGCCCTCGACGTACCACCACAAAAACGAGCCCCGAAATTCCCGGCGCTATGTGAAACATTTTTTCAGTTTACCCCGCTCGACGACTCGCCTTGCCGTAGTTGTTAAGTGAATCGTTGCAGTTGATAAGCTGCAGGAGAGCCGTCTTCCAATATTTGAGGGGCTGCCCCAGAGAGGAGGAAGGGGGTCAAAGCTATTTTCTGGGCCACTTGAAAGACAAGGAATAACGGATGGAAACTGAACAAGTTCAACTGGAAGTTCTGGGAGTTTCATCCCTGGAGGCTTTCAAGAAGAGACTGGACTGCCATTTGTCAAAAATGGTGTAGGGTTTCCTGTGTGAACAGAGGGCTAGACTAGATGACCTCCAAGGCCCCTTTTCTGTTAAAACTGTAAACTAGATATTAAGTACCAACCAATGGTCTTCCTGGGTGGGGGAAAAAAACCCCCCTCAATTTCACTTTATGACACAAGAAGGTGCGAGGATGGTGGCTCTCTCAGGCTTTGGACTAATTAACTTGGTCCAGCTGCTCATTATATCTAATTTTTTTAAAAATTTGATTTATATGCTGCCCTTCTCCAGAGACTCAAGGCGGCTTACAATGCTTTAAGCAATAGCCTTCCTACTTTTGTATATTTATACAAAGTCAGCTTATTGACCCCACAAACTGGGTCCTCATTTTACCTACCTTAGAAAGGATGGAAGGCTGAGTCGACCTTGAGCCTGGCTAGGATTGAACTCGCAGAAATTGTAGGCAGCTGGATGTTAATTGCTGCCTTTAGTAGGAGGCATTAGCCCCCTAGCTACTCAGGCTCTTTTAATTAAATATTAATTAAATAATACTATAATATATCTAATATTTAATCTATTATATCTAATATATTTAAAATTTAATATTAAATAATACTATATCTAATATTTGATCTAATATATCTAATATTTAATATTAATTAAATAATAAATAATAAAAGACTTGAGTTTTCCCCTCCTGGTGATTCTCAATCTTGGTAGCTTGAAGATGGGTGGACTTCAACTCCCAGAATGCCCCAGCCAGCGTTGCTGGCTGGGGGATTCTGGGAGTTGAAGTCCACCCATCTTCAAGCTTCCAAGGTTGAGAAACACGGCTCCAGGTTGGTTGTTACAGAGTGCAGGCTTGCTGATGGGTCAGCATAGTGCATCCCAGGCTGGATTTTTTGAGTCAATCTCGGAATAAAACTTTCCACGAATTAATTTACAATCTGCCGCAATGCCAAGAAAAATCCGCTCCAATCTGTTAATGTTAATCCCATTCCTCGCATTACTTCCTGGAGGCTACCATAAAGATGTTTCAGAGGCAGAGCGGCTCTGCAACGACAAGGAGAGAAAGCAATCAGAAGGCGGGGCTTGTCCTCACCGGACGTCCCGCCCCCATCCTTATCCACTTAACCAATGAAGTTGCAGTATAGATACTGAGGGAGGTGGAGGGAAGAGGACGGAAGCCGTGGGCGGCTCCCTCTTGATTGGTGGCCCGTCAGAGCCAATGAAAACACCGCGTCGGCTCTCTCCCCCCCCCCGCCCTTTCGATCGCGCGCGACGGACGGCACCTCAAAACATCGGCACTCGCGCCTGCGCAGACTGAATTTTATTATTATTTCTTTTTTTTTAAAGAAAAACCCTTCCTCACCCACCCCCTCAACTTCTTCAACGGCCGGTCTTTTGCCTATGTCGCCCCCTTCGTAGAGCCGGAGTCCGACCCGAGAACGGAGGGCATGTCGGGGGTCCGCGAGGTGGTGACGCTTCAGCTGGGCCACTACGCGGGAAGCGTGGGCGCTCACTGGTGGGGCCTTCAGGTGAGGCGAGCGGGCGGGACGGAGTGCGCATGCGCCGATCGGGCCTGGCAGGGGGAAAAAACTATTGATGGCGTCATTCCAAGGGAAGCGCGCGATTGGACGGGAGCCAATGTGGGCGGGGCTCGTGCATTTCCGCATTAGCCTGCCTAGTAAAACTGTCAGCAAATGTGCATGTGGGAAGCTGGTGTGTTTACACACACACGTGTTTGCACACGCAGTGCCTATTTGCGCATGCGCATGCGCATCTCTCTCCCACCCATTCATTTAAAGTGGCATGCATGGCTTTGCTTTTTTTTTTTTTGCAGCCCACCATGCTTTTATCCTCATAACAGCCCTGCAAGGTAGGCCACGCTGAGCTGGGCCAGGATAATTAAGGCTGCTAAAGCCCAGGTGGCTGCTGCAAAGAGTTCCTTCCTTCCTCTTTATCTGTTTTTTTTTATTTTGTTTGGCAGATCCTGGTGGATTTTTGCACTCGGATCACCCAATTTTTTTTTTAGTGGGGGTTGGACTGGATGACCTAACAAGGTCCCTTTTCCAACTCTGTTAATCGGTTATAAAAAATGTCTCCATCCCAGCGTCCTGGGCTTGGGGTGTACTGGCATACAGGTAATTCCTCGACTTAACGACCACAATTGAGCCCCAGATTTCTGTGGCTAAACGAGACAGTGGTTAAAAGTGAATTTCGTCCCGTTTTGCGACCTTGTTCAGCGAATCACCACCGTTGTTCAGTGAATCTGGCATCCTTGTTGCCTTTGCTCGTCAGAAGGTCGCAAAAAGGGATCGCAAATCCTTAAAAAATACGAGTCAGTTGCCCAGGATCTGGATTTGGATCACGTGAGCATGGGGAGATCCTGCAACGAGTGTGAAAAACACATAGAAGTCACTTTTTTCCAGTGCCGTCGTACCTTCGAACGGTCCCTAAGTGAATTGTCGTAAGTTGAGAACTACCTTGCAATGCAGAAAGGCCGAATGCACAAGTAAAAAATGTGACTGGGGTTATGAAACTGCTCAGATTGGGATTTTATTAACTTCTTTTATTATTATTGTTTTATTATATTATTATTATATTCTTTATTCATGAAACATGAAACTCAGTCAACTGAACATTCAAAAATGCATCACAAATACCATTGACTGGTGATAATGGTTGACACGGGTTGCTGCCAGCGTCCTAGGGATCAACCAAGTACCTTCTCCTTCTTCTCCTTCTCCTCCTCCTCCTTCTCCTCCTTCTCATTATTATTATTATTATTATTATTATTATTATTATTATTATTATTATTATTATTAGGATTTTATTAACTACTTACCCTTCCATTTTAGAACATTCGGATAGTCCCAGCACCCCACCCCCTGCTCGAGCAGGAGACCCAATCAAATCTGATTTTTTTCTGAAGTCCATAAAATCCTTTTAATTTCTGCTTTCCAGGAAGCTCTGTTCTCCTCCAATTCCGTGGCTTTAGATTTAGACGAAGCAATTCAGCATGACGTCCTGTTTCGAACGGGGAGGACAATGCATGGTCGCGAGACGTTTACCCCCCGTCTCATCCTTATGGACCTCAAAGGTGAGTTGCAGATTCTCTTGAGAAGCACGCCCGCCTGGCGGAAGATGGGGAGGTTGTCAAATCGGCTCGCACAAGGACTGCCTCGCTTAGCGGCGTGGATTTTGGTCGCAGTTGGGAGTTGTAAATTGAAGCCCAGCTGCCTCTTGATGTCTTTCAGCCCAAAAGGGTCCCTTAAAAATTATAAACCTGTTTTATTCCTGGACAGAAAGTCTCACCTCTTTGAAACAGGAGGGATACCTGTATGAGGACCCGAAAACAAACACCCCCATAGCTTGGTGAGTGGATATTTTTTTTTAACCGAGGGCAGTTAGTTGTTTTCTTTATGATTTATTTATTTGCTTAAATTTATTTGCAGCCCACCTCACCCTGGGGCTACTCTACAATCCTAAAAATACGGTGAACGCAAACTGAATTTTGCTGTATAATTGAACTGGGTTATATTTGTTATTTCTTTTCTTTCTTGTTGTTGTTTTCTACGCATGTTATTATTATTATCTCTTTTATTCATTACACCTGAAACTCAGTCAACTGAACATTTAAAAATGTATCACAAATATTATTATTAATTATTATTTATTATTATTAGTGCCGGAGGTTTGTAAGTTTGTTTCCTTCTTTTGGTGTATTTTAACTTGGAAATAGAAAAATTATTTATTTATTTATTTTTTATTTATTTATTTTTCTATTATTTTTATCTCTTTTATTCATTAAATTTAAAATTTTCAGCTGACGTGAGTTATTTAATGAATAAAAAACTCACGTCAGCTGAAAATTTAAAAAGGTGTCACAAATACCATTGATTGGCGCTGATTGTTGATACGGGTTGCTGCCAGCATCCCAGGTATCATCCAACTATCTTCTTAAGATTTTTATTTTTATTTTTATTATTATTATTATTATTATTATATTCATCAAACGTGAAACTCAGTCAACTGAACATTTAAAAATGTATCACCAATATTATTAATTATTATTATTAGTGCGAGATGTTTGTAAGTTTGTTTCCTTCTTTTTGTGTATTTTAACTTGGAAATAGAAAAATTATTTATTTATTTTATTATTTCTAGTATTATCTCTTCTATTCATTAAACACGAAACTCAGTCAGCTGAACATTCAAAAATGCGTCACAAATATTATTATATTATTTTATTATTATAATTAATTAATTAATTAGTTAGTTAGTTAGTGCCGGACGTTTGTAAGTTTGTTTCCTTCTTTTTGTGTATTTTAACTTGGAAATAGAGAAATAAATTTATCTTTGGAAATAAAAAAAACCATGAAAACCAGCACGAGAAAACAAGCCGAGGGGTCGCAGGGGTGTGTGGCCTGCAGAACCAAGATGAAAGTGGGTTATTAAGCAAGGCTTGTTTCCAACTGGTTTAAAAACAGAAGCCGTTTTTAAATTTCTCAATTTAAAAACTTGTGTGTGTTTTTTTTTTAATTAGATTTATATGCCGCCCTTCTCCGGAGACTCAGGGCGGCTTACAATGCGTTAAGCAATAGCCTTCATACTTTTGTATATTTTATACAAAGTCAGCTTATTGCCCCCACAAACTGGGTCCTCAATTGACCCACCTTAGAAAGGATGGAAGGCTGAGTCAACTTTGAGACTCGAACTTGCAATAATTGAAGACAGCTGGATGTTAATAACAGGCTATTTAGTCTGTTGAGCTATCCAGACTCCTACTGTTCAGTGGGGTCTGTGAGGCCGTGTTCTCTGGCAGTGTTTGGGGGATCGGAGAGCTCCTTTTCACTGTCCCGTATGGGGAAGCCTCCTCGTCCTAGAATCGTTTCAGGGACCATCCTTTGCGAATCTCCCAACCGCTTTCCGACAAGTCAATGCAAAAGCCCCATTCGAGGCAAAAAGAGGGGTGTTAAAACCAGGTGGGACTCGTCGTCGAACAACCGTTTTCCTTAGCAACGGAAAGTCCAGTCCCCGATTGGGGTTGTTAAGTGGAGAACAACCTGTATTTCCTGTCTCGGTTCATACGAGCGGATCTTCCCCTTGCAGGAAGGGGAACCTCATAACGCACCAGCAAGACCCAGTGCCTCCCAGTCCCATTTTGGAAGGCCTTGACCAGCCTGAGGTGAGCCTCACTCTTTCTCCCCCTAATTTCTAAGAATTGGGGTTTCTTCCCACATCTATCATCCATCCATCCATCCATCCATCCATCCATCCATCCATCCATCCATCCATCCATCCATCCATCTATCTATCTATCTATCTATCTATCTATCTATCTATCTATCTAAGGTATCTCTTTATCTCTATCTATTATATATCTATATATCTAAGGTATCTCTCTCTCTCTCTATCTATATCTAAGGTATCTATTTCTATCTCTAACTATATATTTATATATATCTAAGATCTCTCTCTCTCTCTCTCTCTCTATATATATATATCTAAGGTATCTATCACTAACTATATATCTAGATATTCAAGGTATCTCTCTCTCTATATATATATCTATATCTAAGGTATCTATCTCTATCGTTATCTCTATCTATCTCTATCTAAGGTATCTATCTCTATCTCTAACTCTATATATCTAAGGTATCTCTCTCTCTCTCTCTCCATCTATATCTAAGGTATCTATATCGTTATCTCTATCTATCTCTGTCTGTCTATATCTAAGGTATCTATCTCTATCTCTAATTCTATATATCTAAGATATCGCTCCCTCTCTCTCTCTCTCTCTCTCTCTCTATATATATATATATATATAAGGTATCTATCTCTATCTCTAACTCTGTATATCTATATATTTAAGGTATGTCCCTCTCTCTCCCCCCCCAACCCCCCCCTCTCTTTATTTATTTATTTATTTATTTATTACATGTATTTATATGCCGCCCTTCTCCCGAAGGACTCAGGGCGGCGAACACAAGTTAAGAAACATCTACAATAAAATCGCACTTTAAATCAAATAACTAATTAATGATAAATAATAAATCTATTATTATAAATAATAATAATAAATAATATATATATATAAGGTATCTATCTCTATCTATCTGTCTCTATCTCTATATCTAAGGTATCTCTCTCGCTTTCTCTTATAATATATGTAATATTATACAAAAGCTTACAAGCCATGGGACAAATCTTCTTTTTCCACCCGAGGGACGTCACCTCGGTCTTGGGGATAGATAAACTGGGACCAGAGATCTGATTTTTTTTTTTCTCTCTCGTTTCAGGGTGACAGGTTTTCCAATGGCGACTTTGCCTCCAAGAACCTCCCTGGTGGTAAAGTTCTCTCTGTGTGTGTTTGTGTCTGTGTGTTTAGTGCATACAGTGCTCAGTTAGGGTTTAAGTGGAATGGAGCCTGCCGGTTTTATTTCATTTTATTTCATTTGATTGCATTTGATTTTAATTAATTTTCAATTAGTTTATTTTATTATTTTATTTTACTCTTATATTTCATTCTATTTCATTTTAATTTATTTTATTTTTATTAATTTTACTTTTATTTTAATTATAAATTTAAGTTAGTTTAATAATTTAAATTAATTTTAAGCTAATCAACTATTATTTCATTTTACTTTTATATTTCATTCTATTTTATTGCATTTTATTTTTATTAGTTTTAGTTTTAGTTTTATTACTTTTACTTTTAATTATAAATTTAAGGTAGTTTAATTAGTTTAGTTTAGTTTAGTTTAGTTTAGTTTAGTTTAGTTTAGTTTAGTTTAGTTTAGTTTAGTTATGCTATGCTATGCTATGCTATGCTATGCTATGCTATGCTATGCTATGCTATGTTATGGGCTGCCATCTTACCTCTGGGTAACTGGCTGACTAACAATCATGGTGTAATGGTGGTTAAAACCAGGATGACTTCTTTGACTGTTCAGTCATCTCCTTCCTGTTGGATCGGGGGGGGGGGTCTCCAAACTTGCCCATTTGAAGCCTGGTGGGACTTCAACTCCCAGAATTCCCCAGCCAGCAGAACTCTGGGAGTTGAAGTCCACCAGGCTTCAAATGGCCAGGTTTGCCAAACCCCTGTGTTAGATTTTGTATTAAATTTAGGAGCTGCTTTTTTTTTAAGCAGAGGGGCTTCAGAGAAATCTGGCTTGCCACCAAATGGCCCCACAAGCTGAAGGGCTCAGTCCCCACTGCAAAGAGCCTCACCGCCAGGTGAAATGCGACCCGTGCATCTCCTGGTGGTATCTTTTCCTCCCAGGAAAACCACAGCAGCTCGCCAAACCACTTGCGTCGGAGAGCCCGGCCCCTGTTTGGTCAGACTTCCTCCGTACCAATCTCCACCCGCGTAGCATCCTGACTATCCATGAATACAACCGCGAGGAGTGAGTCGGGGGATCCTGACAGGGAGGAGGGGAGCGAGCTGTTTTCTCAATTTTGGGGGGGAGGAGGGGAATCCTGTTTCTCTTGCCCAACAAGGACCTGCCCGAATTCGGCTTCCCATCTGTTGCAGGGAATCCAACCGGTTGGAGGCGTTCGGACAAGGAGAAAAACTCCTGCAGAGCGGACGGTACCTCGAGGAGCTGGAGGATCGGCTGCACTTCTACGTCGAAGAGTGTGATTACTTGCAGGTGAGTAATCCACCCACCACGGGATCTTGTCCCCCTGTGGCTGTAAAGCAGGGACCTCCAATCGTGGCAACTTTTAAGACTTGTGGACTTCAACTTCCAGAATTCCCCAGCATGCGTGATTTTAAGCCAATCACTAGGAGACAGTGAGTTCTAGTTCTGCCTTAGGCAGGAAAGCCGGCTGGGTGACTTTGAGCCAATCACCGGGAGGCAGTGAGTTCTAGTCCTGCCATAGGCATGAAAGCTGGTTGGATGACTTTGGGCCAATTACCAAGAGATGGGGAGATCTAGTCCTTCTTTAGGCATGAAAGCTGGCTGAGCAACTTTTGGCCAGTCATCAGGAGACCGGGAGTTCTAGTACTGCCTTAGGCATGAAAGCCGGCTGGGTGACTTTGAGCCAATCACCAGGAGGCGGTGAGTTCTAGTTCTGATTTAGGCCTGAAAGGTGGCTGGGTGATTTTGAAGTGAATCACCAGGAGGCGGTGAGTTCTAGTTCTGATTTAGGCCTGAAAGGTGGCTGGGTGATTTTGAAGTGAATCACCAGGAGGCGGTGAGTTCTAGTTCTGATTTAGGCCTGAAAGGTGGCTGGGTGATTTTTAAGCCAATCACCAGGAGACGGGGAGTTCTAGTCTTGCCTTCGGCATGAAAGCTGGTTGGATGACTTTGGACCAATCACCTGGAGACGGTGAGTTCTAGTCCTGCCTTAGGCATGAAAGCCGGCTAGGTGACTTTGATATGACTCTGGGCGATTCTGGGAGTTGAAGTCCACAAATCTTAAAAGTCACCTAGTTTGGAGACCCCCTGCTACAAAGTGTAGGGAGAAACCCTGGAACTTTCCTGGGGTTTCTAAAACCCAGTTCCCACCAGGCGCTATCAGCTTGGCATGCTGGGAGTTGTAGTTCAATAACCCTCAGAAGAATCTCCCAGCTCTTTCTCCTGCCTTCCAGGTCGCCTGGTGCCAATCCCAGATTTTTGTCCATAATTTCATCCTTTCTCAACCGGCCCCGTTTGGAAAAGAGCCCAGCTGGCGTTTAGCTCTCCAGGAAGTTCCCAAAAATACCGTCACCCCCTTTTTTTCTCCTCCTCCAGGGCTTTCAGCTGCTCTGCGACCTACACAACGGCTTCTCAGGGGTCGGGTCCAAGGCAGTGGAGCTGCTCCAGGACGAATACGCGGGAAAAGGCATCTTGACTTGTGGGCTGACGCCTGTGCTTCAATCCAGCGTGAGTGGGACTCTGAATTTTTATGTGTTTTTTAGTGTTTTCTCCTGCCTTTTATTATTTTTTATAAATAACTCAAGGTGGTAGGCATACCTAATGCACCTTCCTCCTCCTATTTTCTCCATGACGATAACCCTGTGAGGTCGGTTGCGCTAAGACAGAGGGGCTGGCCCAAAATCACTCAGCTGGCTTTGGTCCCTAAGACCGGACTAAAACTCCCCGTCTCCTGGTGATTGGCCCAAAGTCACCCAGTTGGCTTTGGTCCCTAAGACCGGACTAGAACTCCCCTTCTCCTGGTGATTGGCCCAAAGTCACCCAGTTGGCTTTCATGCCTAAGACGGGACTAGAACTCCCCGTCTCCTGGTGATTGGCCCAAAGTCACCCAGTTGGCTTTCATGCCTAAGACCGGACTAGAACTCCCCGTCTCCTGGTGATTGGCCCAAAGTCACCCAGTTGGCTTTCATGCCTAAGACCAGACTAGAACTCCCCGTCTCCTGGTGATTGGCCCAAAGTCACCCAGTTGGCTTTTATGCCTAAGACCGGACTAGAACTCCCCGTCTCCTGGTGATTGGCCCAAAGTCACCCAGTTGGCTTTCATGCCTAAAACGGGACTAGAACTCCCCGTCTCCTGGTGATTGGCCCAAAGTCACCCAGTTGGCTTTGGTGCCCACGACAGGACTAGAACTCACAATCTCCTGGTTTGTAAGCCAGCACCTGCACCACTACCCCAAACTGGCTGTCTTTGTCTTCTCATCAGTGGTCCGGCAGATCAGGAAAAATATTTCCCCGGGGCTCACTGAGGACTAGCACCATGCCCAGTACAGAACATCAAGTTTAGAATGTTGAAACCGGAACTCCCCTTGTCAGATAACTCATCTTATTCCTTTATGTGGGTTTATTGTTTTGTTTTGTGCAAATCTTGGGCCAAAGCACCAGGAGTGGAATAACCTCTTCTGAGGTTCATGTGCCGTGAAGGCGCATTTGGGTGACGGGATCTGATGGCCTTTTGCTCCCTTCGCTGCAGCTCCCACATCGGCATTTCTACCGGCTGATGAACACGGCTCTGGGCATCGTCCGTCTGTCCAGCCAGAGTTCCCTCTTCTTCCCCTTGTCACTCAACGGACGCCTGGGGCTCAAACAGGACGGGCCGGTGTCCCTACCATACCTCCAGTATAAGGTAAGCATTTGAAAAGGCGGAACCCCCCCCCCCTTTGGAGTTGCAGAATGAGGGTGGGGTGGAATTTATGGGGACTCTGGGCTGAGGGGGGCGGGCACTTCCATCCTCCCTCTCCTCGATCCTGCTTGTAGAGTTCCTGGCACGGGCAGTCCTCGGCCCTACGACCGCCACCGAGCCCAAAATGCCAGTGGTTAAGCAAGACGTTTGCTCGGTGATTTTTCAGCCCATTTTCCTTGGCCGCCGTTGTTTCAGAGAATCCCTGCGGCCGCCAGGTTGTAAAGTGAATCTGACCGCTTCCCCGTCGACTTCCGCTCGTCGGAAGGTCGCAAAAATTAAATCCCGGCACGCGGCCGCCGTCGTAAACAGGAAGCAGAGTTGGTAAACGTCCTGATTTCGATACCGTCTCGCCTGGCCACAAAAAGTCAAGGATTACTTATAGATAAAACCGTACCGAATAGAATTTAGTTAAAATATCTCCGTAAAAGAGGATTTTTAATCGTTTTTACATATTCCATTTAGCCGTCTCTGGATTATCACACGAGCGCCATTCTCGCGACAGCCCTGGACACGCTGACCATCCCCTACCGGCTCCAGACGTCGGACATCACCATGTCCAACCTGACCGAAACCCTGAATTTTTCCGGAAGGAAGGTATGGTAGTCCTCGATTTACGACCGCAACGGAGCCCAACATTTATCTTGCTAAGCGAGCAACGTTGAGTTTTGCCTCCCGTTTTACGATTTCTTGCACATCGTTAAGTGAATCATTCCAGTTGTTAAATGAGTCACACGTTGTTAAGTGCATCTGGCTCGCCTCGTTAACTTGGCTGGTCGGAAACTCACAAAACGGGATCGCCTGTTATACAACGGTCGTTAAGTATGAAAAAACACTGTCGTAAGTTCTTTTTGTAACGGCGAACAGTCTGTAAAGCCGCCAAGAATGACCTTGCGGTAAGACGGGCGAGCCCAATAAATTTGATGAAGAAACAAAACATAATAAACAAATGGTCGTTAAGGCGAGGATGACCCGTTTTAAGGGCTGTGTCAAATTTGCCAGCTTTCCAGTTTCCGAACGTGGGGGGCGGGGAGGGGGGGGCTCAAACGTCGCGACACGCCTTGCGGATTGCAAAGGTATTGTGGTGACATATATATATCACTTTAATATCATTTAGACGAGCTTGGTAAATAACGACATCAATATCGTAGTTTTTTAAACATTTGTTCGTTTGATTTGACGGTCGTTAAGTGTGAAAAACCTGGCCCACAACTCCCTTTTTTCTATGCCGTTCCAACTTTGGACGGACACTAAACGAATGGTTGTAAGTCAAGGACTACCTGTACTTGG
This sequence comes from Masticophis lateralis, assembly GCA_030761175.1. Taxonomy (NCBI): domain Eukaryota; kingdom Metazoa; phylum Chordata; class Lepidosauria; order Squamata; family Colubridae; genus Masticophis; species Masticophis lateralis. The sequence goes on along the minus strand of JAUDYJ010000017.1, from coordinate 9,928,680 downwards.
GGAAAAAAAACCCCTCCCCCTCATTTTCTTCAGATCTGGTTGTAACCTAGATCGTCCTGGTTAGAACTTGGTTTTCGGGGGAACCACTGCGGTCTAAAACTCAGAGAAAAACCACATCGGACACCCCTCCCCCCGAAAAGAGACACCCTCACCCCACCCCCATTTCTCTCCCCCAGGTTGCAGAGGCCTCAGCCGCCGTGCCCTTCCCCATAGCGGAAGACCAGTCCCTTCCCGACGCCTTTTACAACCAACAATCCAGCGCGGTTTGGTGTCCGTTGTCGTCTTGCAGCAATCAAAGCGATGCTGGCTGCTTTGCTCAGTCGGTGGTGTTGCGAGGGATCGGCAAACGGCAGCAAGTGAGGTGGGTTTATACATGGTTTGCATGCACACTCTTAAGACTGTGTGCTTGTACATTTCCGTGTTTTTGTGTGTTAGCTTACTCTTTGGCAATAAATTGGTTTGTTTTTTTCCTTGTGAGCCTTATTTCCATTTCTTTTATAAAACCTTTACAAACTGATGCACAGATAGGACTCGGTTTACGACCACAATTGAAGCCCAAATTCCTGTTGCTTAACGAGACGGTTGCTAAGGGAGTTTCGCTCCCTTTGACGACCTTCCTTGCCACTTTTGAGAAGTGAATCCCCATTAAGCCAGCAACACAATTCGTTAACCGATTCCGGGCTTTCCCGTTGTCTTTGATTGCCGGAAGGTCGCAAAATGGGATCACATCAGCTCCGTCATAAATACAAGTCGGTCGCCAAGCGTATTTGAGTTTTGATCACGTGACCGTGAGGAATGCTACAACGGTCGTTAAGTGTGGAAAATGGCCATAAATCCCCTTTTTTAATGCCTTCAAACAATCTCTAAACCGTAAGCCGCCAAAGAATGACCTCGTGGTTATGCCGGGCAGCCAATAAACTTGATCAATCGATCAATAATATAATGAAATAAAATAAATCTGACATGTTTTAACGGCATGCCAGATTTTTTCAGCTTAATTCTGATTTTTTCAGAATTTTCCAAACATGAGGGATTGCTCAAAAGTTGTGACATGCCTCGGGCATTGCCAAAGATATTTTGGTTAGTTTAATATCGTTTAGATGGGGTAATTGAGTAAATCAATAACTTTTTAACATTTTGCTTCGTTTGTCACTAAGGCAGCAGGTCTGCTGAGGAATAAAACCGATTATTGGAGGAATAATCAGATTTGTGGCCTTCTGGCTGATTCAGAGACCACCTTTGGAGAGAGAGAGAGAGAGAGAGAGAGAGAGAGAGACCAAATTTTAAAAATTACGTTATCCTCCTTGGCAGCTCTTGGGGTCCCTTCACAACCCAATTGTAAATTTAAAAGTTCTTCCTTCTTTCCTTTCCAGCAACGTCCCTCCAGGAACCGAACCCAAGTCCGTCCTTCACATGTGCGAGACCGGCCAGGAAGTGCTGGCCCGTTACTTACACACCATCTCCCCCCGGACGCTGAGGTTGGTGATCCAGCCAGCCTGAGCGAGGGGAGGAAGAAGAGGAGGGAGGGGATGATGGGTGGGATGGGAAAACGTTCCCCTTCAACACGCACACACACACCGTCCTTTTCTCCCGACAGTACGTCGCTTTTGCTGCAAGGGCCCTGCAAGCTGTTGGCTCCGTACCCCCAATTTTTCTCCCCTTTCCTGAACAAGCACGGATTCCTCTCGGAGAAGCCGTCGTACGGCCCACCAAGTAAGGACACCCACAAACACACCCACACCCAGTGTGGCTTAGGGGTTGCCTGCCGTTTAAGTTATTCCTGTTGTTTGCATATCAAAGGAGCAACGTTTTTAACCTTGGCAATTTAAAAAAATGAGTGGACTTCAACTCCCAGAATCCCAGTATGCTTTAAGATGGGTGGATTTCCAGTCCCAGAATTCCCCAGCCGGCATAATTTAAGAGGGGTGGACTTCAGCTCCCAGAATTCCCCAACCAGCATGCTTCAAGATATTTGGACTTCAATACCCAGAATTCCCCAGCCAGCCTGCTTTTTAAAAGGACTGCTGACTGGGGAATTCTGGGTATCGAAGTTTCAAATCCTGGATAGCTCTGCAGACTAAGCACCCTAATTAACATCCAGCTGTTTGCAATTATTGCAAGTTCGAATCTCACCAGGCTCAAGGTTGACTCAGCCTTCCATCCTTTCTAAGGTGGGTAAAATGAGGACCCAGATTGTGGGGGCAATAAGCTGACTTTGTATAAATATTCAAAAGTTTGAAGGCTATTGCTTAACGCATTGTAAGCCGCCCTGAGTCTCCGGAGAAGGGCGGCATATAAATCAAATCAAAACAAACAAACAAAACGATGATCAACCAGATTTGGGGTAGCGAAGGCAGGGTCAATTGGCAGTACCGAATCCTGCAAAAAACATGGCCCGTCACTCATTAATTCAGCCGAATCCAGAAATCCCACCACTCAGCGATTTTCTCTCCTCTACAGAGATCGAAAGCATCCCTGTCTTAGCAGCCTTCCAATCCTCGGCGGGCTTATACCAAACCCTGGGCGACTTTTACCGAGAGCTACACGGAACGGACTTGCGCCGGTGGGCGAGTTTCTTCTCCGCCGGGGTGGAGATGGACGATTTCCAAGAGGCGCTGGACGAGCTGCGGACCTTGTCCCTCTGCTACAAGAAAAGCAGCCTGGACGAAAATTCGGATGACGATACGGACTGAGCTGCTTTTCGGAGACCGCCGCGGACGCCGTTCGGCTCGGCTCGCGGTTGAAATCAAAGAAATAAAACTTTGCCAACGACGCCTTCGAGTGTTTTTGTTTAAAAAGGAGGAAACACCGTCTCGACGTCCTGCTTTAATTCTTTAAAATACGATCACTCAATAAATATTCACCCCCTCCCCATTAATTTATACATTTCCTACTTTTTTTTTAAAAAAAAATATTTACAGATCCGAGAGACAGTGAGGTTCTTCTCCCTTCCAAGCAACCCACATTGCGCAAGGGAATTAAAAATCATTAAATTTCCGGTGTCTTGCCAGGGTGTCTCAAGGGAGCCGCTGAGCGAAAGCGGTGGGGGTGTCTAACGCGCCCCCATAAGTTCCTCTCCGCAGCCTTAAAAACCCGGTTCTTCCCGCTCGTCCTCCGAGAGGGCGGGATCTTTGTCGGAAAGCTGGTCGGTGTGGCTGGTGCTCATTCCGTCTTCCTCGTCGTCCGAACTGACGTCGCAGGCCGTATGAAACAAGGTCATCAGTTCGCGGAAACGGTGGGACACCTGAGTGGGGGAAAAGCAGCCGTGTTACATCAGCGATTCTCGGCAACTGGGAAGATGGTTGGGCTTTGAATCTCAGGATTCCCCAGCTTGGCAGCTCGTACAGACTTCAAAATCCCAGAATTCCTCAGCCAGAATTTAGGGATTTTAATTCCCAGAATTCCTCAACCAGAATACAGGGACTTTGACTCCCAGAATTCCTCAGCCAGAATACAGGGACTTCAACTCCCAGAATTCTCTAACAGCCTGTATGGATCTTAACTCCTAGAATTCCTTAGCCTGGCTTGTGAAGACTTCGATTCCCAGAATTCCTCAGCCAGAATACAGGGACTTCGATTCCCAGAATTCCTCAGCCAGAATACAGGGACTTCAACTCCCAGAATTCCTCAGCCAGAATACAGGGACTTCGACTCCCAGAATTCCTCAGCCAGAATACAGGGACTTCGACTCCCAGAATTCTCTAACAGCCTGTATGGATCTTAACTCCTAGAATCCCTTAGCCTGGCTTGTGAAGACTTCAATTCCCAGAATGCCTCAGCCAGAATTTAGGGATTTTAATTCCCAGAATTCCTCAGCCAGAATACAGGGACTTCAACTCCCAGAATTCCTCAGCCAGAATACAGGGACTTCGACTCCCAGAATTCCTCAGCCAGAATACAGGGACTTCGATTCCCAGAATTCCTCAGCCAGAATACAGGGACTTCAACTCCCAGAATTCTCTAACAGCATGTATGGATCTTAACTCCTAGAATTCCTTAGCCTGGCTTGTGAAGACTTTGATTCCCAGAATTCCTCAGCCAGAATACAGGGACTTCGATTCCCAGAATTCCTCAGCCAGAATACAGGGACTTCGACTCCCAGAATTCCTCAGCCAGAATATAGGGACTTCGACTCCCAGAATTCTCTTAAGAGCCTGTATGGATCTTAACTCCTAGAATTCCTTAGCCTGGCTTGTGAAGACTTCAATTCCCAGAATGCCTCAGCCAGAATATATGGACTGCCAGAAATCCCCAGGCAGCTTGTGCAGACTTCAACTCCCAGAATCCCCCAGGCAGCACATATGGGCTCCATCTCCCCCAAATTCCCCAGCTTGGCTCATGTAGACTTCAATTCCCAGAATGCCTCAGCCAGAATTTAGGGATTTCAACTCCCAGAATTCCCCAACAGCACGTATAGACCTTAACTCCCAGAATTCCCTAGCCTGGCTTGTGAAAAGACTTCAATTCCCAGAAATCCTCAGCCAGTTTGTGCAGACTTCAAAACTCCCAGAATCCTCCAGCCGGCAGATATGGGCTTCGTTCCCCCAGAATTCCCCAGCCACCACGCCCAGTTTGACCCCTCTGGAGAAATGCTCCATGTTGCTCTAAAATCTACATAGATTGGCGCCGTATCTTCTGGGAACTGAAGCCCACGAGTCTCGAAGTGGCCAAGTTTGCTCCAAAAGTGAAATTTCCGATTCCCTGTCGGCATTTTTGAGCCCGTTGAGGGTGGGGTCCCCGAGAGCCCCAGGAGAAGAAAGGCCCACCTCCTCTGGGGTCTTGTTGCCCAGCTGTTCGGAGATAGCGCTGAAGGTCTGCGGATCGGCCCCTCGTTCCTGGCAGCTGGTCAGGATCACGCGGTCGGCCTCCCTGGAAGAGGAAGGGAATTTAGGCCAATTTCATCCACCCCAGGGGTGAAATGCTACCGGTTTGGGCCAGTTTGTAATTACTTAAAAGTAATGCTTTTAAAAAGTAAAAAAAAAAGAAGCCTCCAACAATCACACCTGTGCCGCGTGATCATCAAAACCTTTTTTTTTCTTTTTTAAAGCATTTGTTACTACCTATTTGCTTTTAAAAAGTTTTGCCAGAAGGCAAGAACAGTTAAAACAAAAGGGACGACTCAGGAGTAAGGCCTGGAGATTAACTGGCTCCTCCCCTAAGACTTAAAAGAGGAGCAAAGGCACGTTGGCCCTTTGCAAGAAAGCAACGTTGTTAATTCTGTTCCCAGTCGGCATCTCTGTTTGATTCTGGACTCCGTGTGGCTTTGCCAATGAGGTCTTTGGCAGCGTGTCAAGGGAAGAGAAAGGTGGGGGATTATCAGCCTTTATCCCAAAGGACTCTTTGCAACTATTTGGGACTCCTCTGTGAATGAACAGAATTCACAGCTGTTAAATAAAATAGGTTTTTGGGACTATTCGTGTGATTTAATGACTCAGGAAGCCTAGGTCAGAGTAGGTAGGTAGGTAGGTAGGTAGGTAGGTAGGTAGGTAGGTAGGTAGGTAGGTAGGTAGGTAGATAGATAGATAGATAGATAGATAGATAGATAGATAGATAGATAGATAGATAGATATAGATATGACTGTAATAGACTGAATATATATAGGTGAGACAAAATAAATTTGTAAATAAATTTAGATATCATCCTCTTGGTTTAAACAGCCTTAAAACCTTTCAAGGACCCCCCCCCCCCCCCAAACAGAATTGCTTGCTTTAGACCTGGGAAGGAAAGAAAAGCAAAGGGATTTCGAAGCCAGCCCACGTCTCTGCTCCCCCAAAAAAACGACCCTTTCCGAAGACCAGGAAAGAAAGGAGGAGACTTACCTGGTCCATAACACTACTTTCTCCCCCGTGGAGCTGACCTTGATGTTCTTGGCACAGACCGTGGGCTCAATTGTCCTGGGCTGCAGGTCTTCTCCTGCGACGGGGCCACTGCGATCTGGACCGATCGTGGCAGGGACTGACTCCTCTTCCTTGGGTGAACGGATGTCGCCCACTCCTTCGGCTACTTTTCCTGTTAGATTGGCGGCCTGCGTGCCGCCAGTTGGGGAGATCTCTGGCTCGGTCTGCGGGCTCTCCCCCAAAGTCTTCAGAGGGAGGTCTTTGGACAACATCTCCCTAGCTTTGGGTTTTGTAGTCCCCATGGGAGAACGGCCGCCCAGCTCCTTGAGACTCGGCCGAGAAGGAACAAAGGCCCCGATTAAGGATGGAGGAGAATTAGGATCCGGCCGGATTCCTTTCGAAGGATCTTCGGTCTCCGAATTGTTGGGGTTGGGGGCGGAAGGGGCCTCCCCTCCACTCCTGGGGCCGTGCCCCACCTCTCTTTTCCCCTCGGTGGGGCAGAGGCTGCTTTTCAGGCGATGTGGTTTTGGGGGGAAGGCCCCCCTCGAAGGCGGAAGGGGAGCTGCGGGTGGGTTCTTGGCAGATTCGGCCTCGTTTGGCGGGCAGGGAGGGGCAGGGGGAGGCTCCGCGGATTTGCCAGCTGACGGGAGGAGCCCCTCGGGAGGGGCCTCTCGGGATGAAAGGGGCTTCCCTTCCAGGCGAGCACCTGGGATGCAGAGAGAGAGAGAGAGAGACGAGAGAGGGAGGAGGATGAACCCAACTGGATGCAGGAGGCGAGTTTTGAAGTCACTTTTCTAATTGTTGAACTAGGGGAGGAGAGGGAGGGTGGGAGGAAGGAAGGAGAGAAGGATAAAATGAAGGATGGAAAGAGGGTGGGAAGCAAGAAACAAAGAAATACAATGGGAAGAGGGGAAGGGATGGAAAGAAGGAAGGAAGGTGGGAAGGAAGGAAGAAATAGGGGGAGAGGGAAGGAAAGGAAGGAGGGAGGAAACAAAGAAACAGGAAAGGAGGGAGGAGAAGAGGGATGGAAAGAAGGAAGGCGGGAGGTTGGAAGAAAGGAAGGAATAAATATGGAGGGAGGGAGGTGGGGAGGAAGGAAATAAAGAAATAGGGAGGAAGGAAAGGAAAAGATGGAAAGGGAAGGGAAGGGGAAGGGACACCTGCGTCTGATGGGACAGCCACCCTCTGCCCCAGAACCCAGCCTCTCCTCCTGCAGACCCCCTTCCATAATCCCACCACATCTTCTTCCCCGTCCCAGGCGCACCTCCTCCTCCGGCAGAGTCTCCCTTCCGGCTGGCGGCTCTGATCCTGCCGGGGACGGCTTCCCCGTCGTCTCTCCTCTCCGCGTTGCCCTCGGAGGTCTCCTTCCCTTCCGGCCGAGGGCTGGGCTCTCGCTGGGCCCGGCCCTCTGCAAACTCGCCTGGCTCTTTGTTTTTGGAGACTTTGGGGTCTCCCACCTGCGGGAAGGCCGAGCTACACCTGTCAATCTTTCCCGGCGGGATGGGGCGGGGGGCAGCTAGCCGGTAATGGGGACCCTCCAGAGGGGTTGAATTTTTCCTCGCTCTCTGGCCCCTTCCCCGAGACCCAGGGCCCCCTCCTCACCTTGCTACTACAGTTGGCAGAGATGCGCCGTTTGTTGCGCTTCAGCCGGGGGTCTCCGCTGTTCTCGTGGCAGGAGCTGCACCAGTCCTTCTGTCCTTCCGGCCACTCGGACTCCTGAAAAGTGGGGGCCCAGAATCCCAAATGAGCCGTAGGGGGTCGATCCAGCCGGCGTATCCGTGGGAAAGGCTGACCCGCCTTCAAGGCAGCTCTGATGAGCCTGTTAATTGCTGGCTCGACCCTGGCTTAACGACCCTAAGTGGGACTGGCAACGGCGTCGCTAAGCAAAGCAGCCGTTCAGCGACGGGACTGCCCCACTTAGCCAACAGCAATTTCCATAGGAAATGACATTACATTTATTTTTATTTAAGAGATTTATCTGGCTGCCCATCTTTCAACCAACCCTGGACTGCACAATCAGAAATTAAAAGTCTGTGTGTGGGGGTCTGTCTGTCTGTCTATCTATTTATCTATCTATTTATCCATCCATCCATCATCTATCATCCATCTACCTTATCTATCAATCTGTCAATCTATCTATCATCTCTCATCCAACTGTCTATCATCTGTCTATCTTATCTATCAATCAATCTAGCATCCGTCTGCCTATCCTATCTATCTGTCTGTCTGTCTGTCTGTCTGTCTATCTCTGTCTATCTATCTTATCTATCTATCTCTGTCTGTCTGTCTGTCTGTCTGTCTGTCTATCTATCTATCTATCTATCTATCTCTGTCTGTCTTATCTCTCTCTCTGTGTCTATCTTATCTATCTATCTATCTATCTATCTATCTATCTATCTATCTATCTATCTATCTATCTCTGTCTATCTTATCTCTGTCTGTCTGTCTGTCTGTCTCTCTCTCTCTGTCTGTCTGTCTGTCTATCTATCTATCTATCTCTGTCTGTCTGTCTGTCTTATCTCTCTCTCTGTGTCTATCTTATCTATCTATCTATCTATCTATCTATCTATCTATCTATCTATCTATCTATCTATCTATCTATCTCTGTCTATCTTATCTCTGTCTGTCTGTCTGTCTCTCTCTCTCTCTCTGTCTGTCTGTCTGTCTATCTATCTACCTATCTCTGTCTGTCTATCTGTCTATCTGTCTCTCTCTCTCTCTCTCTCTATCCCTACCTACCTACCTACCTACCTACCCTCAGCCTTCCCCAGTGAGAGTGTGGCTGTAGACACCAAGGTGTTCACGGCCACACCGAGCTCAGGTGGGCCACCAAAGACACACAGACTTCTCAAGACCTAAAACCTTCCCCACCCATGGTTCAAAGCTCGGGTGATGTGAATTTCCAACTGTGAAGGCATCTAAGCAATGTTCCTGGATATGTTGGGGTTTTGCAAATAAGGGGCTGGGTTTTCACCTTTTCGGCATTCTGGCTCCCCAGCTCTTTCCGTCTCTTGTTCTTCGAGGCGGCGTGGATTTTGGGGGGCTCCTCCTCTTCCTCCATGTCGGGCAGCGAGACTTCTTCGAAGCCGTCGAACTGGAAGGAGACGGGCAAAGAAGCCAGGTTACCTCCTGTAGCTCCAGATTGTGCTCCCATCAGCTGGGAGAAGCAGAACCTTTGACCTCCCTACCTGTCCCAATCTATTCCCCCTCCCAGGAGGACCAGAATAGGCAGGGAGGAGACCCACCCACCCACCTCGTATTCTTTCTCTTCCGTCCAATTGATTTCTTCAAAATCCCCCAGACGGCTGGCCGAGGGACGCAGGTGATCGAAGAAGACGGAGAATTCGTCCTGGAGGTGATCGTGTCCTTTCAGAAGCTGCCACATCTGGGTCTTCAGCTAAATCCAGATGTTCCAAGAGGGTTAAAAACAGGCAAGCAAGCCAACTACAACATCAGTAGGGATCGAGAACCATCTACTTGGGTGGGGAGAAAACGGTTCGGAAGTCACAAAGATGATTTGCTCAGGAAGATCAATCTATCTCAGCATCTCCTTCTGTCCTACTCTCGCAACACCATTGAAGAGTGTACCGACATAGGGCATTCTTGCATGGTGTGGGAGCAGCTCTGTAGCTCTACGGAGAATTATTAAAACTGGCCAGAATATCATCGGGCTCCAGCTACCAGCCCTGGATGACATCTTCGCATCTCGCTGCTTGAGGAAGTTGCATAACATTCTCAAGAGACTCTTCCCATCCTGCTCACAATCTTTTTGGACTGTTGCCTTCTGGCAGAAGATACAAAACAATGAAAACTCGGACCGTGTGTCTTCTGAATAGTTTTTATCCCCGAGCTGTAACTGCACTCAACCATGAACTCAGATAGCTCACCAGGCTAAGCAGCCTGTTATTAACATTCAGCTGTCTGCAATTATTGCAAGTTCGAGGCTCAAGGTTGACTCAGCCTTCCATCCTTTCTAAGGTGGGTCAATTGAGGACCCAGATTGTGGGGGCAATAAGCTGACTTTGTATAAAATATACAAAAGGATGAAGGCTATTGCTTAATGCATTGTAAGCTGCACCTGAGTCTCCAGGGAAGGGCGGCATATAAATCTAATTTTAAAAAAAACAACAACTAAAGGGCCACCATTAGTGTGAGCTGTTGGACAACATAACTTGGTCTGTTGTGTGGATGCTTGGGTGGTTTAGGGGCGGGGAATTTGTGGTGGGTGGGAGTGTGTTTGGGGATTGTTATATATGTGGGACCTGGTCTTTGGATGTTAAGTGAATTTCGTCGTATGAGTATACTGCGTATATACATACAATGACAATTACGAAGTAGGAAGAAAACGGTTTTGGCATATTTTTTTGTCCTCTTATTCTTGCAGTTGTTTCATGACCCAACCAGGGAGCATCATCAGGGCTAGAAGGAGGTGGGGTTTGTGGAGAGGAGGAGGAGGATGAAGAAATAGAGGAGGAGGGAGATTGGATGAATCGGTGCCAGTGCCTTATCAACGAGATTTCTGGAAGAATTGAAGACCTTAATTTCCTAAAATTTCCTTTCCATTTGTATAGCACATTGGGGGGAAAATTTTTTTCTTTTTTTACTATTGATTTTTGTACTGTTCTTTTTCTTTTTTCTGTTATTCTTTAACAATAAAAATACAATAAAAATTTTAAAAAAAAAGAAGAAATAGAGGAGGAGGACAGTGGGGTCCTTGGTACTCTCAGTGCGAGAAGGGACAGAGGTCTGCAGAGCAGAGGAGGAAGGCTGCAAGATCCTTGGTGCTCTCTGACCTTCGTAGGTTTTCTTGCGGAGGTTTCACTACCATACTAGGTAACATCCTGAGGGCTAGACTGACATACGATAAAGGAGGGGCAAGAAAACGTCTTACTTCCATGATCTCTTGGGGTACGCAGTCCGCGCAGTTCTGCAGGACCTTGATGATCTTCTGGTGATGGGAGGGGTTTTCAGCAAAGCAGATCTCCAACCGCCGAAGGAACGTCCGGCTTTTCTCGAAAGCCTGCTGTTCCTCAAACTGGTGGAAGGATTAAAAAAAGAAAAAAAAAAGAAAGTTAAAATGTTTTTATCAGCGGGAGGACAACAGGCTACCTGAAGTAGACTCAACCCAGGCGTTCTCGCTCTCCCCTACCCAGCCTCAACCCCCCTTGCCAAGCTGAGCTACCCCTACTTCGCCAGCTGACTCACCAGCCCGCACTCCAGAGCTTGCTCAGGCAACAGGAAGGCCGCGAAATCGGTCAAGAGTTGAGGCCAGTCCTGAAGGATGACCCGTAGCCGGGCGTAGAGATCGACGGCCGTTTGTTTCTGCAGGTTGTTCTCAAATTCGTAAATGTTGCGGAGGAATTCTTCGTATTTGCCCGGAACGAGACGCAGGGCTTCACGTACCTGTAGGGTAAAACCAAGAATTAGCAGTAGTTGATAGGGGTGAAGTTGCCAAAATCCCTATTAGGGTTCTCAGCAATGGGTACAGGAGGTCCTCGAACTTATGATGGCAATTGGGAGCAGGTTGTGGCCCGCCAGCGGAACTAGCAGGAGATTCGGACCGTGAGGAGGTCGGGCAGGAACCTGGGCCAGTTCTGGAGTCTGGGGAAGGCTCTACGTTGGAGGCAAAGAGGGAGCCAGGACCGTTTGCCAGTTATCAGCTGCCTTCGGAGTCAGACATCAGTGAGGCAGACGAACAGCTGGAGCCTGTTCCCAGTGTGCGCATGCATGCACAGAGTTGCCAGACGGAAGAGAACAGCTAAAGAACAAGGGGCGACTCAGGAGTAAAGACACAGGTGGATGATGAAGGGTCCCTCCCAGAGGGAATAAAAGAGGAGCGAAAGGGGAGTGGAGTTTGCAGGAGACAATTAGTTCATTCCTGCATTCTTGCCAAGTATTGTGGCATCTGAAAGATATCGGCTTGGCCACTCGCCAAGCCTGATAAAGGTCGGTAAATGTGAACTATCTTGAAAGACTTTGCTGGAGAGGAATTCACTATAAAGTGAATAAAAGGGGTTTATCGGGATGAGGACTTGGCTTCCTGCTGCTGGGAAGCCTAGGTCAGAACAGAGCAGAATTTCCAAAGCAGTTGTGAACTCAATCCCGTTCGATTTTATGTCCCCGGCAGGAGCTGGAGCAAAGGACAAGAGCTCAACCCCACCGCGCAGCAGCTCTCGAACGCGAGCTTGCCTCACCTCCTACCCAACCTTCTAACCGCTCGAGCCATCATTCTCCTTACCCTGTTCAGGTAAGCCTGGGCGAAAGCGAAGTCCTTCTGCTCGCGCAATGGGTCCCTCTCCAGGATGTCGTCATCGTAAAGGAGGAGGAGCTTGGAGGCGTCTTTGCTGGTGCGGCCCCGGCCGCGCTTGGCCCGGGCTCGGTGGGACGCCCGGCTCTTGGTGGCGGTTTTGGGGTTCTCTCCTAAAACAAGGCAGCCGGAGCGAAAGATATGGGAGTTCGAGTGAGGATGGGCACGATGGAGTAACCGTGATGGGCTCCTAAGCTCGGTGGTTTCCTTGCAGACATCTCGTGACCCAACTAGGTAACAGCATCAGTGCTAGAAGGGGGGGGGGTTCCTGAAAATCCCTCCTCTAGCACTGATGACGTTACGTCATTTGGTTGTGAAACATCTGCAAGGTAACCACCAAGCTTGGATAGCCCAAGGACCCCACAATCTTCTTCCACCTCCTCGCAAACACTACCTCCTCTAACGCTGATGTTATTACCAAGTTGGGTCTTGAAATGTTTGCAAACAACCCCCCACCAAATTCAGAGAGTAACATGGACCCCACGGTCCTCCTCCTCTCCACAAACCCCCCTCTCTTCTAGCACTGATGATGTTACCTCGTTGGGTCATGAAAGGAAACCCCCAAGCTCAGAGACCACCAAGGACCCCACCGTTCAACGCTGAGCTACAAATACTTTCTTCTATCAGTAACCATGGTTGCCTGTCCTCAACCTGCCAAATGGACTGGAGGAGAAAAGCTGGCCTCAAACCAGTTGACGTCCGTATATCTTCAAGTTACCATGGTTAAAAATATCGATCTAATGCCATCTCTCTCTCTCTCTCTCTTTCTAAACGGGTCTTCTACCATATCATCATCCTGTTTTAACGACCCCATCATCCCTTGTGAGGTGGAGTCTGGGCAACTGAATGGAGCTAGCAGAGTGTTTTTAATGGCCAGATGCCTTTCCTGTTGCCAGGGCGGAGTTTTGTTCAGCCGATAATATTCTCATTGTGCCCTGAGAGAAAAAAATATCTGACGCTATCTAGGATCGAACTCACAGCCTCCTGATGGTGGCTCCACCTCTAGGCCACCGCACCACTCAGTTCTAATCAGGTCTTCTACCTACTGAATAAATGGAGCCATATAATCTATGTTTCCAAACTTGCCGTTAAAAAAAAAAATCATTTATGCCTCGTCTTTTATTTTTCCGACTTTATTTCAAGAAGGGGGTGGGGTGGGAACTCCAATTTTTAAGATAGCTCACCTGGAGGGCTGCTACTGGCCTCCACTGTCGGCACTGCGCAGGTCGAGGCGAGAGAGGAAGCCGGACCGTCCCCCGGGCCCACAACCTCGTCGGCCATTTCGTCCTCCTTCTGTTGGCTCTCCAGAGGTTCTCCTTCTCCTTCTTCCTCCTCTTCCTCTTCCTCCTCCGGCTCTGAGTTCTCTTCCTGGGAGTTTTCCTCCTCCGAATCTCCTTCCTGGCTCAGCCGCCGCTCGGATGCCAGCCAGGTGAGTTTTTCCATGGTTTCCTGAAGACGACCCCCACCCCCAAGAGCAGATTCAGCACAACTCTTGGATCAGGGCCAATCCAAGACCCCACCCCGCTTTCAACTGCCTCCCCCTCCCCTTATTCGTCCCTCCAAATTAAAACAATGACAAACGAAGCTTGGCTTTTCCCTACAGAAGATCTTCGTGATTAAATCTATTAATAGGCTCAAAGGAGGAGCTCCCGGTTTTGAGTATCTGATCAATTTAAGTTTGATACTTAATGGGTGCCAGATCAATCAATCGGAACAGAGCTGGAAGGGAGCTTGGAGATCTTCTAGTCCAACCCACTGCTGAAGCAAGAGATCTGATCCCATTTCAGACACAGGGCTGTCCAATCTCTTGTAACAAACCTCCAGTGATGGAGACGGAAGGAAGGGAGGGAGGGAGGGAGGGAGTGAGGGAGGGAGGAAGGAAGGAAGGAAGGAAGGAGATGGGAATCAGGAGAAGGAAGGAAGGAAGGAAAGAAGGAAGGAGATGGAAATGAGGAGAAGGAAGGAAGGAAGGAAGGAGATTGGGATGAGAAGGAAGGAAAGAAGGAAGGAAGGAGATGGGAATGAGAAGGAAGGAAGGAAGGAAGGAAGGAAGGGGATGGGAATGAGAAGGAAGGAAGGAAGGAAAGAAGGAAGGAAGGAGATGGGAATGAGGGGAAGGAAGGAAGGGAGGAAGGAAGGAAGGAAGGAGATGGGGATGAGAAGGAAGGAAGGAGATGGGAATGAGGGGGAGGAAGGGAAGGAAGGAAGGAAGGGAGGAAGGAATAGCAGAATAACAGAGCTGGAAGGGACCCTGGAGGTCTTCTAGTTCAGCCTCCCTGCCCGAGCAGGAGAGCCTGTATCATTTCAGACAAGTGGCCATCCAGTGTCTTCCTGAAGACGCAAGAGAAGAGTCAAGGCAACTCAGGAGGCATTGAAGAATCCCCATTCTGGTCTTACCTGAAGTTCTGGCACCGAGAGCACCGATTCCTCGGAAGCCGAAGACATCTCGTCTTCCTCATCCTGGATGTAATCATCAAAATCCTCCTCTTCCTCTTCCTCCAGCCCGTCTTTCTCGCCTCCTCCCTCCTGGCTGGCCGACGCCTCCACCTTTCCCAAGGAGCTACTGGTGTTGTCCGCCACGGAGCTGCCGACGACGTTGGTGGGAGAAGCGTGACTTCCTTCTGTCGACAACGACGCTTGCGGGCCGGTTGAGTTGGCCGTCGCCTCTTCTTCCTCCTCCTCCTCCTCCTCGCCGCCGGGTTGATTCTGAACTTCTTCCAGCTCCTTCTTGACCGCCAAGGCCGGCTCGACTTCCAGGCCCTGCCCGAGGCCCAAAATCAACTCTTCTTTCATTGGAGAATCTTCTGAAGATGGATTTTGGGGAACGGGGGCTGCCTCCGAAGATGATGTCTCCTTGGTGGCTTCCAAGTCCACCTTGATTAAGTCTCCTAACTCCGCCATGGGGGAGAAGGGAGCAGGGGCTACAACCTCAGGAGGCCTGCCTTCTCCCACCTCCACGTAACCCTGGACAGGAGGTTCCGCTTGGACCTCAGGGTTAAGATTAGAGGACCACGAGCCACTGACATCTCCTGGGGCTTCTTCTGGGCCCGTTTTCGGGTTGGCCTGGCAGGGGTCTGGAGCGTCCCCAGCGGACGTCACCTTGTTGACCGGTTGAGTAGACATCTCTGAATCTTTGACCAGCGCAGACGCCGGGGTGGGGCCCGAATTGGAAGCGACCACCAAGGGCAGGGTGGGAGAAGCCGCCAAGGACTGGTTGAGCGGGCAAGAGAAGGGTGTGGGATTGACCAGAAGCGTGGTGATGGGGATGGGTTGGGGGGCCGAGACCGCTCTGGTGGCGGCGGACAGAGGCTGCAGGACGTTACAGCCATTGGCGATGCCCAAGACTTTGACCGTCCCGGCAGGAACGGTGAAGATGACGGGGGTCGAATGAAGCACCGGGGCGGCCTTCAGCAAAGGAGCCACTTTGGGGGCCTTCTTCTTCTGGTACCCCCTCGGCACAGGAGCCTTCCGGATGCGGTTGGCGGGCAAAGCCGGGAGGATCATTTTGGGGTGGAAAGCAACGGGAAGGGAAGAGACCACATTTGGGGGCATCGCGGGGGCCAAGCACGGCCGGGGCCCCGACGGCTGAGCGGAGAGGACCCCTTGCAGCTCAAAAGGGGCACCGTGGCCCAGGGCGGAGGGCAGATTCAGATGCTGCACAGCTGACAAGGGTTGGACCAGCGAGGCAGGTTGGGACAAGGGGGAGACGTGAGGTGCTAATTTGCCGGGGGCCACAGCGGGCAGGGACTGTTTGGCACTCATTTTGAGGAAGCCGCCCGTCCCGGCCGGGGGCAAACAAAGGCTCGGTTGGACCAGGAAGGGTTTGGTGGCAGCCGGCCGCTGCCATCGCCAAATTCGCCGGCAGAAGCGGCTGCTCAGAGGTCTCAGGATGAGCTGGAGGCCCTCGGGCATGCGCAGAGGACACTCGGGGTTGGCGGGATAGGCGGACTCGCTTCCCGCCTTGGGATCCGCGTCGGGGCCCTGAGAGGCCGCTCTAGCGCGCTGCTGCTGCTCTATGGCCTCTTGGATGGAGGGCATGCTGGCCTGAGATGAAAAAAGGAGAAAAAGGAAAAAAGTATAGGTGTTTATGTGTGGGTTGTGTTTAAAGAGAGGGGAAAATAAAAGGAAATTGATTTTGTGTTGTGTGTGAGTGAACTTTCAAGGAACAAGACCAAGAAAGCTTTCTTTTTTTTCCCAGCGTCCAGCCAGGGTGGATTTTATACGTTAAAAGTTAAATTTGACTTGCTATAAATGTATTTTTCTCTTTTGGCGTACACTAATTTTTGGGGGTTCTTGTTAGTGCTGCTTTGTTTGTTTTTCTCTTTTGTGGTTTACTTTTTTGTGATCAAATAAATATACTTAAATTTAAAAAAAACCAAGAAAACTGTTTCTCCCCTCCCCTTTTTCCCCCCCCAGAATCCAGTCGGGGTCGATTCTATATGTTAAAAGTTAAATTTGTTTGCTGTAAATTTATTGATAAATTTATTTGTTTTACGCTAATTTATAAATTTATTTGTTCTACGCTAATTTTTGTTGTTAGTGTCACTTTGTTTGTTTTTCTGTTTTGTAATTTACCTTTTTGTGATCAAATAAATATACTTAAATTAAAAAAAAAGACCAAGAAAGCTGTTTCTCCCGTTTTGTTTTGTTTTTCAGCCTCCAGCCGGGGTGAATTCTATATGTTAAAAGTTAAATTTATTTGCTATTGGAACCCCCTTTTGTCATACGCTAATTTTTGTGGTTAGTGCCGTTTTGTTTGTTTTTCTCTTTTCGTATTTGACCATTTCGTGGTAAAATAAATATACTTTGAAAAAGAGAGAAAGTGAGTCCAAGAAAGGCAGGATTACAGAAATTTCCCTAAAGGATTTTTAACGCCTGCCTGATAATAACAGGCGTCCTTGACTTACGTCCGTAAGCGGGGCAGGAAAATACGTTGTGGTGCCACACAATTGTGAAGCAAAGCCCCACACGTGACACATACACACACCCAACACCAGAATTTACCTTTAACCAGAAGGGCAAGAGATGTTCCTCCTGTTCCGCAGGCGGCTTCCAATCTCCGGGTTGGATTTCCTCGCAAAGCCGGGGCAACACCGGAAGTTGCTTCGTGGTTTTATAGTACTGGAAAATCGAGATCAGATCAGGAAGAAGCGATAAAAGAACAGATCGATCGGACTTCTGACCTTGGCTACTGATCTACAGAGAGGGGCGGTCCTCAAATTAAGACCGCAATCGAGCGCCAGATTTCTGCGTGGCTAAGCGAGACATGTCTCGAGTGAGTTTTTGTCCCATTCTAGATTTCTGGACACCGTTGTGAAGCGAATGGCTGTAATTAAAAGAATCCCCAGGGAGATTCTCCATCATCCAGGTCAGGGAAGGGAAGGATTGATACTCCTTGCATTCTTTTAGGGGGTCGTTGAGGCCACTTGGAGGTTTCTCTGTGTCCTCGGCATCACCTGAGTGGTGTAACTATAGGGACTGCTGAAAGGATTGTGTCCTAGACAGGAGATAGATGATGTCATATCCCTCTGCTGAGGGAGGGCTGTTCAATTTGGACCTAGATGGCCTCTTGGACCCCTCTCTCAAACCAGAGGTCCTCCTCTCTGTCCAAAATGTGGACTTTGCCGTCTTCAAAAGAGCCGCCTTTCTCTTTGAAATGCAGATGGGTTGCTGAATCTTATCCTGATGGGTTTGTTCTGTTCTGTTGTGCCATGCGTTGGTGAAGTGGCTGTTTTGTTTCCCCAACGTACACCAGCCGGTCTGCAACAGTCCCTTCAGCAGTTCCAAGAAGGCTCCCCATCCCATTTGCACCACTCAGGTGACCCCGAGGACACAAGAGAAACCTCCAAGTGGCCTCAACAACGCTCGAAAAAGGATGGAAATGACCAGCTGCTTGCAAGGAGGATCAATCCTTCCGTTCTCCGCCGTCCAAGTCAGAGCTGAGGAAGTTTCTCGGATGAGAAGCGAAACGTCTTCAAAAGAAAAAAAACCAGAAAGCCCAGTTGCCTCGACCTGGATGATGGAGGGTCTCCATGGGAATTCCTCAACAGAGAATGGTTTAAGTTAATCAAGCGAATCCAGAAAAGAAGGCTTTACGCGGGAACTGACCCGGATGATGTTGTCGGGAACTCGATTCATGTTCCGGTTCTTGATCCGTCCCGTCAGCTGGTGGGCTGTCTTGGTGGTCAGGAGGTACTTACTGATGAGGGGCTTGGGGAAGTCGGTGCCTTCGAAGTGTTTGAGACCCAGCGCTAACAAGCTGCAAGGAGGAAAAGGACGGCGCGTCAGGAAAGACTGGGAACATCGAGAACAATAGAGGTAGTCCGATTTAGAAGAGTTTGTTTAGTGACCGTTGTAAGTTACGACGGCCCCGATTAAAAAAAAGGGGGACTTAGGACAGGTAGTCCTTGACTTATGACATTTCGTTTAGTGACCGTTCAAAGGTATGACGGCCCTGATAAAAAAGGGGGACTTAGGACAGGTAGTCTTGACTTACGACAGTTCGTTTAGTGACTGTTGTAAGTTACGACGGGCCTGATAAAAAAAGGGGGACTTAGGATACCTAGTCCACAATTGAGCGGATCATTTCGGATGCTAATCGGGACAGTTTGAGTGAACCTTTTGTTCCCATTTTGCCACCTTTCTTGCTTCTGTCATTAAGGGAATCGCTGCTGGTGTTCAGTTAGGCTAGTGACAATGTATAGAATAGAAATAATAGAAATAGAGATAGAGAATAGAATAGAATAAGAATAGAATTAAAGAATAGAATAGAATTAGAAGAATAGAAATAGAATAGAAATAGAATAAAACAGAATAAAATAGAATAGAGTAGAGTAGAGTAGAGTAGAGTAGAGTAGAGTAGAGTAGAGTAGGAGTAGAGTAGAGTAGAGTAGAATAGAATAGAATAGAATAGAATAGAATATTAGAAGGGAAATAGAAGAATAGAACAGAATAAAACACAAAACAGAACAGAATAAGAATTAGAGTAGAAATAGAACAGAATCAAACAGAATAAGAAATAGAAATAGAAGAATAAAACAGAATAGCTCGATGGGCTAGATAGCCTGTTATTAACACCCAGCTGTCTGCAATTATGCGAGTTCGAGGCTCAAGGTCGACTCAGCCTTCCATCCTTTCTAAGGTAGGTCAATGGAGGACCCAGTTTGTGGGGGCAATAAGCTGACTTTGTATAAAATATACAAAAGTATGAAGGCTATTGCTTAACGCATTGTAAGCCTCCCTGAGTCTCCGGAGAAGGGCAGCATATAAATCTAATTAAAAAAAAAAAAAGAATACAACACAACACAACACAACAGAATAAGAATAGAATAGAAATAGAATAGAATAAAATAAAAATTAGAATAGAAATAGTATAAAACAGAATAAAACAGAATAGAATAAGAAATAGAATAGAAATAGAAGAATAAAACAGAACAGAACGGAATGGAATGGAATGGAACGGAACGGAACGGAACGGAACAGAACAATTGAAAGGGACCTTGGAGGTTTTCTAATCCAACCCCCTGCTTAAGCAAAAACCTCTACAACATTTCAGAGAAACGGCTGTTGACAAATGTTAGAGCTAGAATCGAATTCCCTGACGACTAAACCTCGCCGCACAACCAAAATTGGGCACTAGAATTTCCACCGTTACATAAGGCAGATGAACGTACTTATCTTCTCCTTTGGTGAAGACAATCTTGTCCCGGGGAGTTTTGGCCTTGAAGGAGCAGGTGGGCAGCAGCTCCGGGTACAGGAAAACTCTGCGCGTGGCCAGGATCCACGCCAGTTGCTTGGGCAAGCAAGCAAAATCAGTCACTAAAAGGAGAGAGAGAGAAAGAGAGAGAGAGGGAAGGAGGGAGAGAGAGAGAGAGAGGGAAAGAGAGAGAGGGGGGGGAGAGAGAGAGAGAGAGAGGGAGAATCGAAAGAGAAGAAGATAACAATCCGTTTCTATTTTATTTTTTTTCAAGTTTTTAAATTTTAAAAAAATATTTTTATAAAAATATCGAATCCTTGCGTGGACGGTGTGGCCCCCGGTGGGCATCATAGATTCTAATATGAATAAAACTAATCGGATTAATCGTAATCCTTACATTCAATCATCTTATGTATTTCTAATAATAATAATACACATGTATATTAAGTTACAGTCGATCGTTGTTCAATTATTCCACGTTTTCTCTTGTTCTTACTTTCATTTCATGATATAAAAATGTATACACTTAAGTTTCCCCCGAGATAATCCGTTTTTAATTCCTTCCTTGCAACGTTCAGAAAAAGTTCAGGATCAGGATTTGGGAAAGCGGTTTTATTTTATTAAAAAATAAAAATGAAATATGAAAAGAAGTATTTTCTTAAGAAAGAAATATGGAAAAAATATTTTATTAAAAACGAAATATGGAAAAGTATTTTATTAAAAAAAATATGGGGGGAAATTATTAAAAAAGAAATATGAAAAAAAAGTTATGAAAATAGGGAAAAATATTTTATTAAAAACAAAATATGAAAAAAAAAATTAAGAAATATAAAAAAAAAAAATTAAGAGAGGGAGAAACTCAACTGTTCTTTTTGACGGCTTTCCGGGGGCTGCACTCGATCTTGACGTGAGCGTGGAAATCTTTGATCAGCTGCAGAGATTCCTTCAAGTTAAAAGGCTGGAAAGCGGTCTGGAATCCGGGGCTGGAAGGCTGGCTGAGGAGAAGGGAGCTCTTGGCAAAGCTTTCCAACTCATTCTGGGGAAGGGAAGGAGGAAAAACACGCTGAAAATCACGCCGGAAGGTGAAGGAAGGGTTGGGGAGGGTTCAAGCAAGCGGGGCAGATATCCATCCTCCAATTTGTTCCTCCAATTTTTCAGCCCAAGCTGAAAAAAAATGGGACTTCAGTCCAGCCTGAAGGAGAAAGATGGAGATGGAGGAGATGGAGAAAGACAAGAATGGGATGAAGGAGGAGAAGAAAGACAAGGGGGAGGAGATGGAGAAGATAGACAAAGAAAGAGAAGATGAAAAAGGAAAAAGAGAAGATAGAGGCAGACAAGAAGGAGAAGACTGAAGAGGAGCGGGAGGAAGAGGAGGAGGAGATAAACAAGGAGGAAAAGGAGACGAAAAGAGGAGAAGATATAGAAGAAGACAGACAAGGAAGAGGAGGAGACAAGGAGAAGATGGAGAAGGAAAAGGAGAAGGAAAAGATGGAGAAGGACAAGGAGAAGAAGATGACGGAGGAGATGGAAATAGATGAGGAGGAGGAGATGATGGAGGGGAAGACAGACAAGAGAAGGTCAAGACAATGGAGGAGGAGAAAGGGTGGAGGAGGAGATGGAGAAGGGGAAGATGGAGAAGAAGGAAAAGATGCAGAAGGACAAAGAGAAGGAGGACATGGAAATAAGAGGATGACAATGAGAAGATGGAGGGAGAGACAGACAAGGAGGAGGAGAATACGGTGGAGGACGAGAAGATGGAGGAGGAGGAAGAGGAGGAGGAGATAAACAAGGAGGAAAAGAAAATAAAGAGAGGAGAAGATATAGAAGACAGACAAGGAGGAGGAGGAAACAAGGAGAAGATGGAGAAGCAAAAGGAGAAGGAAAAGATGGAGAAGGACAAGGAGAAGAAGATGATGGAGGAGATGGAAATAGATGAGGAGGAGGAGATGATGGAGGGGAAGACAGACAAGAGAAGGTCAAGACAATGGAGGAGGAGAAAGGGTGGAGGAGGAGATGGAGAAGGGGAAGATGGAGAAGAAGGAAAAGATGCAGAAGGACAAAGAGAAGGAGGACATGGAAATAAGAGGATGACAATGAGAAGATGGAGGAAAAAAAAACAAGAAGGAGGAGAATACGGTGGAGGACGAGAAGATGGAGGAGAAGGAGGAAGAGGAGGAGGAGATAAACAAGGAGGAAAAGAAAACAAAGAGAGGAGGAGAAGATATAGAAGAAGACAGACAAGGAGGAGGAGGGGACAAGGAGAAGATGGAGAAGCAAAAGGAGAAGGAAAAGATGGAGAAGGACAAGGAGAAGAAGATGATGGAGGACATGGAAATAAGAGGATGACAAAGAGAAGATGGAGGGAGAGACAGACAAGAAGGAGAATACGGTGGAGGACGAGAAGATGGAGGAGGAGGAAGAGGAGGAGGAGATAAACAAGGAGGAAAAGAAAATAAAGAGAGGAGAAGATATAGAAGACAGACAAGGAGGAGACAAGGAGAAGACGGAGAAGGAAAAAGAGAAGGAAAAGATGGAGAAGGACAAGGAGAAGAAGATGATGGAGGAGATGGAAATAGAGGACCACAATGAGAAGATGGAGGGAGAGACAGACAAGAAGGAGGAGAATACGGTGGAGGACAAGAAGACGGAGGACAAGGAGAAGATGGAGGAGAAGGAGAAAGAGGAGGAGGAGAAGGGGAAGGAGAAGATAGAGGAGGAAGAGGGAAAGACGGAGAAGGACGAAGAGGAGGAGCTCCTCTGAAGCACATTCACTCTCAAAAGTCAGAAATTACCAGGAAGAGCCGAGCAGTGCTGGCTTCGGAGTTCAGGCTCGGGTTGCAGCTGGCCAGGAGATGAACTTGAGTCAGAAGCTGGACGTGCTGGAATGATTGGGGAGAGAAAGGTCAGAGGTCAGTGGTCAGCGCACACACACCCTGTTCCCAAAAACCACCCGCCCCGGAGTCGGAGGGCCAAAGCTTAGGAGCAGAGTCCTAAGAATTCCTCCGGTGGAGGAAGCCCTCTTTCGGGGTAGAGGAAGGGCACCCCGCCCCAAAAAACGAGAAACCAGACCCAACGGAGGCGGAGGGCACCCAACTTGTTGCATTTGCTGCTGCAGCCTCTTCCTCTGCCCGGCGTCCAGCGCCAGGGTCTGAGCCGCCTTCTCGTTCCGCAGCTTGGACCTCTCCATCTCCTGGGGCAGCTTGACCGTCGACTTCTTCACCCGCAGCTGCTCCAGCTGTTCCTTCACCGTCCGGTGTTGTTCGTTCAACAGGTTGGCCAAGGGTTCTTCGAACCTGCGCCAAGGGGGTGAAGATGGGATGGGGCGGGTGGTACCAGGTATGGTACCGTCTCCTCCCTCCTCTTAGAGAAAAAGGGTCCTTCTAGAGGACGTGCCCTTAAAAAGCTGGAACTGATCCTGGCAAAAACCTCTTTTATTTACACAACTCTGAATTCCGTTCATTCCCAGCCAGCAAGGCCTGTCCAAACAGTCTTTCAAAGGAATATTTATCAACACAGACCTTATCTCGCTTGGCAAGCTGCCAGGTAACTTAGCTTCCAAACACAGTACAAGGCCAAACTTGGCACAGAGTCTCAGAACGAACGAACGGTTTCCTGCAAAGGCCGGAACGGGATCCAGCTGTTCCTCTGCCTCACTGCTATCTACCTCCCTCTTTGCCTCCGACGCAGAGCCCTCGTCCGAGCTTTCCCCAGCCCCCATGTTCCTCCCCAACCTCCTCACTGTCCGACTCTGCTGTTGACTCCACTGGCGGGCCACAACAGTGGGAGAGGGTCCTTCGGGATGTCTGTCGGGAAGGATGGAACCCCAAAGGTTTCTCTCTTGCGTGAGTGGAGGAAAGCTTTCTTAACAGCTTGTCTCGCTTAGCAGAGGGAATTTTTGGAGCTCGATGGCGGTCGTAAGGCGAGGAATTGTGTAACCCGGGTCCCTGACTGTAGCTAGGCAGAGATGATCTTGCCATCCGCTTCTGATACTGCTCAGTCTAGAAGGGAGGCGAAGGCCCAGCCGATTTTACTCTATCTCCCTTCCCAAACAGGGCTGCCGTTCCTTTCGGGCCCCCTGCCCCACAGATAAGGAGACCTCAGTCCTTAAACAGACAAGAGCCCAAACCGATCAGACTTAGGGGTCAGCACAGAGACGGGATAGCTGTGTGGAACCACAACTCCCAGCATGCCTCGCCAGTAGCAAGGCATGCTGGGAGTTGAAGTTTAGTGAAAGGTGGAAGGCCATTGCTTGCCCATCGACCGACCACAACTGCTAGTAAGATATATAGAATTGAAATTCCAGGTATTGAAGAACAGGTACCTCTGTAATCGTTATTATCCTGAATTACAGATAGGCCTCAATTTACAACCATCCGTTTAGCGACTGTTCAAAGGCGCTGAAAAAAATTTAACCTGTAATTGCTTCTCGCGCTTACGTTGTAGCATCTCTGTAGATCATCTTCTTTTAACGACCCCATAATCCCTTGCATTAGGGTGGAGTCTGAGCAACTGAATGGAGCTGAGTGTTTAACTGGCCGGATGCCCTTCCCGTCACCAATGCAGAGTTTTGTTCGGCAGATAGTATTCTCATTGTGACCCGAGAGAGAAATATCTGCCTCTACTTAGGATCGAACTCACAGCCTCCTGATTGTGTGGTGAGATTCTCCACACCACTTGTGGCAACCCCATAGATACGTGATCAAAATTCAGCTGGCGTTTCTATATACAACGGTTGTGTCACATGATCCCAATTTGTGACCTTCTCGGCCGGCTTCCCACAAGCGAAAGTCAAAGAAGGAAGCCGGAGTGGCTTAACGGCACTGTGATTCGTTTAACAACTGCAGCGATCTGCTTAGCAACGGTGACAAAAAGGACGTTAGGTACACCGAGGGCTCCTTCGCCAGAGTCAAATTCCTTTGGTGTGTCCAATCACGCTTGGCCAATAAGGAATATTCCTATTCCTAAAATTGGGAACAACTCACTTAAGAACGGTTTTGCTTAGCAACGGAGCTTCTGCTCCTATTTGTGGATACAAATCAAGGACCACCTGCAAGATTTTTCTCTAGAAGCATGGGAATAGAAGGAGAAATCTCTCCCCTTATCCTGTTTGATGGACACCTGTCTGTTAAAACAATCATAAATGTGATTGGGTAGGTGAGGCTGCCTTACCTGAGCACCTGAGGGGTATTAAAATTAGGCCGGGCCTCAGCGGTACCCTCTTCGTCCTCTTGTCCATCATCCTCTACGTTAGGGAAGCCGATTTCATCCTGAAACTGATTTTGGAAAATTGAGCTTACAAAAGCAGGCGTTTACCAGCGACTTCGCTGGATCCGTTCCAACTGAGGGCCAGGAAGACTCACCGTTTCAAACAGCTCCTCCATCAGCTCGTTCACTTCTTTCTCTGCGGGACACAAAAACGGACAAAGGGGTCAGTGAAATCACCGGCCTTCTGGCTGCGATGTCTTGAAAACGCTGTTTTAACAAAAGTTGTTTTTGAAGTTATAGATACACAGATAGATACCTAGGTCGGTAGATAGATAGATACCGTGTTTCCCCGAAAATAAGACCCCGTCTTATATTTTTTTGAACCCTGAAATAAGCGCTTGGCCTGATAGCCATGTGCTCAAAAGACCGATTGGGCTTATTATCAGGGGGTGTCTTATTTTGGGGGAAACAGGGTGGAGAGAAGGATGGATGGATGGATGGATGGGATATAGATAACAGAATGATAGATACCATAGGTAGGTAGGTAGGTAGGTAGGTAGGTAGGTAGGTAGATAGATAGATAAATGGGATACAGATAATAGAATGGTAGATAGATGGATGGATGGATGGGATATAGGTAATAGAATGATAGATGATAGACAGACAGACAGACAGACAGACAGACAGACAGACAGACAGATAGATAGATAGATAGAGATAGATGATAGATAGATAGATAGATAGATAGATAGATAGATAGATAGATAGATAGATAGATAGATAGATAGATAGATGGATAATAGAATGAAAGAGACGATAGAATGATAGATATGATATAGATATAGATATGAATGATGTAGAAATAGAGATGTAGAGATATAGAGATAGATGGATGGATGGATGGATGGATGGATGGATAGATAATAGAATGATAGAGATGATAGAATGATAGATATGATATAGATATAGATGATGTAGAAATAGTGATATAGATAGATAGATAGATAGATGATAGATAGATAGATAGATAGATAATAGAATGATAGAGATGATAGAATGATAGATATGATATAGATATAGATATGGATGATGTAGAAATAGTGATGGATGGATGGATGGATGGATGGATGGATGGATGGATGGATAAATAATAGAATGATAGAGACGATAGAATGATAGATACGATATAGATATAGATATGGATGATATAGAAATAGAGATAGATGATAGACAGACAGACAGACAGACAGATAATAGATAGATAGATAGATAGATAGATAGATAGATAGATAGATAGATAGATAGAAAGATAATTAATCTTTATTGTCATTTTTTACTGTGGACACACTGGCACACGTTAAAAATGAAATTCTGTTGCCTGCTGGTCATATGGTGTCTCGACATACGACTGCAACGGCGGATGACCACAACTCCAGGCTGTCTTGTGGTCGTAAGGCGAGGACTAACCGCAGACAAGGGGAACGTACTTGTGATTCTGACGGCCCGGTCGTTCCTGAAGTCTTCCGTGTCCGGTTCATCCAGATCTTCCAAAAAATTATATTCGGGATCATCGTCATCGTCAGCTTCATCTGGAAGAGGGAAAAAAAGGCCATTATCTTAACGAGAGAATTCCTTCTGGCGATGCTTCGGAAAGAAGAGATCAATAAGGAGAAAATGCAAATTCCTCTTTAAATACAAGTAGTCCTCGACTTACAACGGAGCCCCAAATTTCTGTTGCTAAGCAAGACAGTCGTTAAGTAAGCTTTGCTCTATTTTACGACCTTTCTTGCCACCGTCATTAAAGCGAATCACTTGCCGCTGGCCAGTCACCCAGCTGTTAAGTGAAACTGGCTTGCCCATGGACTTTTGCTTGTCAAAAGGTCGCCAAATGAGAATCACGGCCATCGTCGTAAATACGAGTCAGCGGCCAAGTTGCCTCCGGAAAAAGCGCCTCTGAATCGAATCTCTACAGACCCTCCACTTTTCACTTTTCCAGAATACAAAACTCACCATTTCTATAAAACCAAATCAGTTACAATCAGTAAAGCCCAAAATTGAAGATTTGGGGTTCAAACTTGCCTTCGTTTTCCACGTCGTCGTTCATCAGCCCGCCCAGCCATCGCTTCCACTCTTCGTCGTCCGCCGTATTGGGGTCGTACATGTCCGGAGTGATGTCCGGAGCCCGAAGTTCGGCCTCCAACTGACCGAGGGGCACGTCTTTCAGGGGTCTCTTGGATCGGGTGCGGAAGGCAATTAAACTGTCTTCCAGAGGCTGGGAAGGAAAGGGAGAGCCTTAACATTGAAAGAGGTTCTCGCGAGAAGAATTCCCGCGGTCTTCTTTAACAAGATTTATTGAAGGTGAAAAAGATGCGGTGATAAGAATTGCTGGCAACGGAAGCATTTGCCGTTCACAGCAAATAATCACCTAAAGACACTGAGTTCTAATCTTACTTTAAGCATGAAGGACAGCGGGGTGATTTTGGGCCAATCACCAGGAGATTGGGAGTTCTAGTCCTGCCATGAAGGCCGGCTGGGTGTGACTTTGCACCAATCACCAGGAGACTGGGAGTTCAAGTCTTGGCTTAGCCATGAAGGCCGGCTGACTGACTTTGCACCAATCACCAGGAGATTGTGAGTTCTAGTTCTGCCATGAAGGCCGGCTGGGTGACTTTCGGCCAATCACCAGGAGACTGGGAGTTCTAGTCCTGGCTTAGCCATGAAGGCCAGCTGGCTGACTTTGTACCAATCACCAGAAGACTGGGAGTTCAAGTCCTGCTTTAAGCATGGAAGTCAGTTGGCAGATTTTAGGCCAATCACCAGGAGACTGGGAGTTCTAGTCCTGGCTTAGCCCTGGAGGCCGGCTGGGTGTGACTTTGCACCAATCACCAGGAGATTGTGAGTTCTAGTCCTGCCATGAAGGCCGGCTAGGTGACTTTGGGCCAATCACCAGGAGACTGGGAGTTCTAGTCCTGCCTTAAAACATGAAAGTCAGTTGGCTGACTTTAGGGCCAATCACCAGGAGATTGTGAGTTCTAATCCTGCCGTGAAAGCGGGCTGGGTGATTTTGGGCCAGCCCCGTCCTCTCAACCCAACCCACCTTCCCGGGTTGTTGTTAAGGTCAAAACAAGAGAAGGAAGAAGCATTGGGTATGCTCCCCACCTTATTTATACAGTAATAAAAGTGGAAGAAGGAGGAGAAGGAGAAGGAGAAGGAGAAGGAGAAGAAGGAGAAGGAGAAGGAGAAGGAGGAGGAGAAGGAGGCGAAGAAGAAGAAGATGATGATGATGATGATCTTGGAAGTTGGACTTCCATCCCGTCGGAGTGAACGGGACATTTCTTAGATCTTACCTGGTAGGAATCCATGCAGACGGGGCTGGAGGCCAATTCTTCGTCCACGGCATGGAGCTTCTCCATGAAAACGGTGTCCTTGTTTTGTTTGGGTTTGGGGGGTGGCGGTGGGCCCATAGGGATGACCTCGGCACTGACGTGTCGCTGGGCCGGAGGGCTGGACCCCTTCTCGGCCTGGACGAGAAAAAACCCGGAACGGCTTCAGGACCGAAAACAATCTCCCGAGTCTGCTAATTCCTTTCAGGGAGTGCCCAACGTACGACCGCAACGGGACCCGAAATTTATGTCGCTAAGTGAGACGATTGCGAACGGTCGCTAAATGAGGACTACCTGCACTGTATATAACGTACTCCCCGACTTACAACCGTTCATTGAGCGACCGGCGCAGGTGAAAAACGGCACTGAAAAAAAAGTGACTCACAACTCGCCTCCTTGGGAGCACCGTACAGGCTTGGGACTGAGACCCGTTCGCTTAGTGACCGTTCGAACTTACAACGGTGCTGGGAAAAAAGTGACTTACGGCCATGTTTCACACATACGACGGTGACAGCATCCCAGGGTCATGGGATTGCCCTCTACGGCTTTCCCAGTCGGACCAAACTCAATGTGGAAAGCCGGATTCGCTCAAGGACTGCCCGATTCACTTAACAACGGCGGTGCTTCGCCGAACAACCAGAGCAAGCGCGTGGGAGGAAAGCAGGGGGTTGAGGAAATGAAGACACCCTCCCCCACACACCTCTCCCCGCTTACCTCCAGGGGGGCCACGCCTTCCTCGTCCGTCTCCACCATATCCGACGGTCTCGAACGAAAACGCTTGGCTCCCCGAGGGGACGAGGTATTGCTTTCGACATCGCTTTCCAATAAACTCTGATGGGAGGGGGGGGGGAGAAGCAACAGGAAAGGAAATCAGACAGAGTGTGTGTGTGTGTGCCGCTGTTGCTGCTGATCGGTCTCCCCTAGTCACGCTACCGGAAGCCAAGGCAGAACCAATGGGAGAGAATAACCGAATTGGAAGGGACCTCAGTGGTCTTCTAGTCCAACCTCCAGGGAGGGAGGGAGGGAGGGAGGGAAGGAGAGAGAGAGAGAGACAGAGAGAGAGGGAGAGAAAGAAAGAAAGAAAGAAAGAAAGAAAGAAAGGAAGGAAGGAAGGAAGGAAGGAAGGAAGGAAGGAAGGAAGGAAGGAAGGAAGGAAGGAAGGAAGGAAGGAAGGGCAGAATAAGAGAATAACTGGAAGGGACCTCGGAGGTCTTCTAGTCCAACCCCCAGGGAGGGAGGGAGTGAAGGAGAGAGAGAGAGAGAGAGAGAGAGAGAGAGAGAGAGAGAGAGAGAGAGAGAGAGAGAAAGAGAAAGGAAGGAAGGAAGGAAGGAAGGAAGGAAGGAAGGAAGGAAGGAAGGAAGGGCAGAATAAGAGAATAACTGGAAGGGACCTCGGAGGTCTTCTAGTCCAACCCCCAGGGAGGGAGGGAGTGAAGGAGAGAGAGAGAGAGAGAGAGAGAGAGAGAGAGAGAGAGAGAGAGAGAGAGAGAGAGAGAGAGAAAGAGAAAGGAAGGAAGGAAGGAAGGAAGGAAGGAAGGAAGGAAGGAAGGAAGGAAGGAAGGAAGGAAGGAAGGAAGGGCAGAATAAGAGAATAACAGAATTGGAAGGGTCCTCGGAGGTCTTCTAGTCCAACCCCCTGGGAGGGAGGGAGGGAGGGAGGGAGGAAGGAATAGCAATAGCCCTTAGATTTATATACCGCTTCACAGTGCTATACAGCCCACTCTAAGCAGTTTACAGAGTCAGCCTCTTGCCTTCCAACAACCCAGGTCCTCACTTTACCGACCTCGGAAGAACGGAAGGCTGAGTCGACCTTGAGCCCGGGGAGATTCGACCTGCCGAATATCCTGTACTTGTGCAAATAAACCCCTCTCTGGATAAACGCCCCTTCAAAATTTGAATCCAAAAGATTGCACGGATTTGGCCCAATTGTGTAAACCAAAGCATGAAAACTGTTTTGAGTGTCGGCTGACATGTTTTTCATGGTACTTTGATTAAAAGATTCAACGGTTTAGCTTCTCCACTGATGGGCTGAAAAATCCCCTCTAGCAGAAATCTAGAATTCTATTCCTTGAGATGCTAGACTTCTGCGTGCAGGGAGGAGTCCCCCCCCCCGCCCCCCGGCCTCCATTTGCAAAGCGTACCTCCTCCGCCGTTTCGTCCTCTTCGTCCTCTTCCGGTTGGTATTCCTCGTCGGAAGAATCGTCGTCTTCGAGCGGGATGTCGACAAACTGAGGGGGCTGCAGCGATGGGGAAGGGGAGAGGGGGCAAGGAAAAGTGAGTTTTCACAGAAAGAGAAAAGCTGGCGGAAAAGGAGCTTCCGTGGATGGGTAAGCCAGAGAGAGGGGTGAATTTAATTTAATCTTCTGGTTTTCCATCCCGCAAAAACTCTGCAAAATCCCCTTCCTTCTAAAGCTGATGAGGTTACCTAGTTGGGTGGTGAAACGGCTGGAATAAACCCACCCAGCTCAGAGAGCACCGAGGACCCCACAGATAAAGGAATTGGCTAACCGATCCATTTACTGTGTATTTTTCAGAATTTTATGGGCTTCTATTCCCAAAGAACGATAAAAGGTCTGCCAGAGTATATTATCAAAATCTCTAAGAGGACTAACCTTGAGTTCGTTGGCTTTCTTGATGGGAGAAATATTCCAGGTTGGAATTACCTGAGGAGGAAACACATAGGATTTGGCACCTCTTGCCATCAAATACTATATATATATTTGTAGGTCTTTGGTTATTCGGGTCTTCTCCCGCGTAAAATTGGAAGTGTCTTGGCGACGTTTCGACGCCCCGCCTTAGGCATGAAAGACAGCTGGGTGACTTTGGGCCAGTCCTTCTCTCTCAGCTCAACCCACCTCACAGGGTTGTTGTTGTGGGGGAAAATAGGAGGAGGAAAGGATATTGTTTGTGTTCACCACCTTGGATTATTTATAAAAAGAATAACAGCGGGATAGAAATCAATATTTTAAAACTCCACCATTTCGATAGAGGTCTGAACGAATGAGCTATACTGCTATTAGGTTTTACTTACCACTCCTTTCTCTACCACTTCTTTCAGCTTGGACCGTGTCATTTTGGGCTCCTGAATTGGGGGAAGGGGGAAAAGAGAGAAAGAGAGAGAAGGAAAGAGAGGCAGAGAAAGAGGGAAAGAGAGTGAGAGAGTAAGAGAAAGAAAGGGAGAAAGAGAGAGAGAAAGACAGAGAAATAAAGAAAGAGGGAGAGAGGGTAAGAGAAAAAGAAAGAATGAGAGAAAAAAGAGAGAAAGGGGAAGAAAGACAGAGGGAAAAAGAGACAAAGAGAGGAGAGAGAAATGGGGAGAGAGAAAATATGAAAGAGAGGAAAAGAGACAAAGAGAAATAGAGGAAGAGGAAGAGAAAGAATAGAGAAAAAGAAAAAAGAGAGAGATGGAGATGGAGACAGAAATGAAGAAAGAGGGAGAGGGAAAGAGAAAAAAGAAAGAAATAGAAAAAAGAGAGAAAGGGGAAGAAAGAGAGAAATAGAGACAGAGAGGAGAGAGAAATGGGGAGAGAAAAAATGAGAGAGAGGGAGACAAAAAGAAACAGAGGAAGAGGAAGAGAGAATAAAGAGAAAAAAGAGAGAGAGAAGAGAGAAAAAGATGGAGAAAGAAAGAGAGGGAAAGAGAAAAAGAATGAGAGAAAAAAGAGAAAGAAATAAGAGAGAGAATAGGGGATGAGAGAGAGAGAGAGAGGGAAAGAGAAAAAGAGACAAAGAGAGGAGAGAGAGATGGGGGGAGAGAAAAAATGAAAGAGAGGGAAAGAGACAAAGATAAACAGAGGAAGAGAGAGGATAGAGAGAGAAAAAAGAAAGAGAAAGAGAGAAAGAGAGAGATGGAGAAAACAGTTGTTTAACTTAATTATGATCAGGCCTGCTGGATTATTTTTTTTTTCCTGCCGAGATACAGAAAATGGCTTCCTCCCCCTTCTCTTCTCTTCCGGGAGCCCCCAGACTCACAAAAACTGGGGCGTCTTCCGTCTCACTGATGGCAGCTTTCATCATGGCCACTACGTGCTCGTTGGTGATGACTTCCTGCGGGGATGGGGGGAGAAAAAAATAACAATGACGTACCTTCGTTTACGGTCACTAAACGGACGGTTGTTTAAGTCGAGGGCTACCTGGGTGAACGTCTTTTTTTTCCCCCCCCCAGGGCCGTTTTTAACTTTGAACGGTCGTTAAACGAATCGTTGTTAAGTTGAGGACGACCTATTCATGGACCGTCCCCATCAGCTGCGTCCAACACCGTCCCCATCAGCTGCGTCCAACACTTACGTGCAGAATATTTCGTACGTTGACGGCCGTCAAATTGTGCTGCTTCGCCCCGTCTTCCAGAGTGCGGTCCAAAGCTTCGTCCAATTTGAGGTCGCAAGCTAAAGGCCTTCCTCCTTCCCCTCTTCCTCCTCCTTCGTCTTCCTCGGCCGACTTCCCTTCCCATTGCCTTTTAACTCCCTTCCGCCTGGATTTTTTCCCTCCTTCTCGTTTGTCTGCAAACAAGTGTGTGGGGAGAAGGGGGGATTAAATTGCAAACTCATTGTCAGGGTTCCAAGTAATAGGGCTTAATAGAGTAGAATTCTAAAATTAACTTTATAAAGTTATTATTATTATTATTGTTGTTGTGATTGGACACACAAGGAATTTGTCTTTGGTGTGTATACTCTGAGCGTACAAAAGGAGAATAAAATACATTCATCAAGAATCAAAAGATACAACACTTAATGATAATCCAAGTTACCAATAAGCTATCAAATCGTACTAGGAAACAAATAAAAACAATATAAATTGAAAGATACAAGCAACAAGGTTATAGTCATAAGTGGGAAGAGGTAGATACTGGGAAGGAAGAGAAGAATAAGAGTAACGCAGTCTTAGTAAATTATTTGGCAGTGTTGTGGGGATTACCATATTTTTTGGAGTATAAGACGCTCCGGACTATAAGGGGGGAACGAAAACAAGAAAAAGAAATCTGCCTCTGCCTCCCAGCAATTTTGCCCCTTTGCAGCAAATAGCAAGCTTTACTTTCATTTTCGTTTTCAGCATCGCTTGATTAGCACAAGGAAAAAAAAAAAAATCTGCTCCCAGCAATTTACCTCCTTGCAGCAAGCAGCAGAGGCCCGAGCAAAAGAGATGAGCGTCGGGAGGCCGATCCAAGGGACAATCAACCTGTGCTAATTAGGCTGTGCTGAAGCTGAAACGAGCTGTTTCTTCTTGCTGCTTGCCGCAAGGAGGTAAACTGCTGCGAGGTATAGGCCAAAGGGTGGGCGGGCAGGGCTACATTCGGTGTATAAGACGCACCTAAATTTTCACCCCCTTTTATGGCCAGGGGAGGGGAGGTGCGTCTTATATTCCGAAAAATACGGTAGTTGTTAAGCAGAGAGATGGCAATCAGGAAAAAAACGTTTTTGTGTCTAGTTGTTCTGGTGTGCAGCGCTCTATAGCGTCGTTTTGAGGGTAGGAGTTGAAAGAGTTGATGTCCAGGATGCGAGGGGTCTGTAGATATTTTCCCAGCCCTCTTTTTGACTCGTGGAGTAGACAGGTCCTCCATGGAAGGCAGGTTGGTAGCCCCTGTTTTTTTCTAATTATCTAATTATTAGAATGATCAGTTCTAATTCTCCTCTGAAGTCTGTGTCTGTCTTGTTGGGTTGCAGAGCCAAACCAGACAGTTACGGAGGTGCAGATGACAGACTCCATAATTCCTCTGTAAAACTGGATCAGCAGCTCCTTGGGCAATTTGAGCTTCCTGAGTTGGCGCAGAAAGAAGATTCTTCGTTGAGTTTTTTGGATGACGTTTTTGATGTTAAGATGTCCATTTTAAGCCTTGAGATATGATAGAATTTAGGGACTTGAAGGACTCTACTACGCCCTCAACAAAAGAAAACTTTTGAAGTTTCCTTAAAACTTCCATTTTATTAGAGATGTCATATTGGCACATCGGGGAAAGCCCGAATCTGAAAGCTTCCAGGTTTTCCCCACCCCACATATGGGTGATGGACAGAACACATGTCCATCACATGGTCCAATCAAAGCACCGTCCCAACTGGAGATGCCTCCCAGTCACACCACTCCAGGTGCAGGGCAGGGTGTCCTTGACTCTCAGAGAAAAGAATGTTATTCAGAGGTGGGTTTCAGCAGGTTCGGACCAGTTCTGGAGAACCGGTAGAGGAAATTTTGAGTCGAACCGGCAAATGCCACCTCTGACTGGCCCGCTCCCATCTATTCTCTGCCTCCCGAGTCCCGGTTGATTGGGAGGAAATGGGGATTTTGCAGTAACCTTCCCCTGGAGTGGGGAGGGAATGGAGATTTTACAGTATCCTTCCTCTGCCACACCCACCAAGCAACGCCCACAGAACCGGGAGTAAAAATAATTGGAAACCCGTCACTGAAATTATTATGGCTAGATATCTCTTCAACTCCATACAATCCTCCTTCCCAGTTTCCCACAGTAGGAAATGGGGCAGGCCTGAAGGCCCAACGATAAAGATGGCATCCAGGCCTGACACTCGTTTAGCAACCTAAATTTTAGGCTCAATTGTGGTCATAACTCGAGAACTCTATGTAAATCAACCCGAGTTACAAAAATATTGGGGGTATTTCAGGACTCACCCACTGAAATAAAGAGTCTCGTTTCTTCGGGTTCCTCCTTCACTTCTCGAAGGGGCTCGACCCTCTGCGTGTCCCCCATGGATTTCATAGTTGAGGAAACCTCTCCTTCTTCCTCCTGTTCGATGTCTGGCTTGGGCAGAAGGGGGCCATCTTGGGAAAAAAGAAGCAAAAAAAGAAAAAAGAAAGAAAAAAGCGATGAAAATATAATTCATGACAAGAAGTTTCACAAGTTTGCAGCATAAACTAAGGAGGAACTGACATGAGTTTCAGAGAGAAATCCACATTCGTCACCACACGCAAAGATGTTTTCCATGCTTCTGCACTTTCCTACCCTATTAAATGTGATTATTTTAAAAAAGTAAATTAAAAAAGATACTAAATAAAGACACAGATCTATTTATGTTATCAGGTCTGGAACTCCTAGGCAACCAAAGAAATGTTTAGTTGGCTCCATTGCTAAGGTGATTGTTCTTATCCTGTCTTAACTTGGAGTTTGTATATTTGTATTTATAATATTTATCTCCTTAAAGGTAAAGGTTTCCCTTGCACATGTGTGCTAGTCGTTCCCGACTCTAGGGGGCGCTGCTCATCTCCGTTTCAAAGCCAAAGAGCCAGCACTGTCCGGAGACGTCTCCGTGGTCATGTGGCCAGCATGACTCAACGGCAAAGGCGCACGGAACGCTGTTCCCTTCCCACCAAAGGTGGTCCCTATTTTTCTACTTTCATTTTTTTTACATGCTTTCGAACTGCTAGGTTGGCAGAAGCTGGGACAAGTCACGGGAGCTCACCCCGTTACGCGGCCCCAGGGATTCGAACCGCTGAACTGCCGACTTTTCGATCGACAAGCTCAGCGTCTTAGCCACTGAACCACTGCATCCCTCATTATTTACCTCCTTAGTAAGCTCTATACTTACTTACCTAAGTATAGAGCTAACCCCACCTTCCTGCCCCGTGCATCTGGCTGCCCCCTTCTCTATCTTGGGTCCATGATTTTATTCCCTTTATATTGTGATTTTATTAGGTATATTTATATTGGACAATCTTAATGTTTTTATATTGTAGGCTGCCCAGAGTTGTTTTGAAACGAGACAGGCGCCAAAGAAATGTCCTGATAAATAAATCTCTTAAATGTAGATTTTTAGAACTGTTGTTTTATTCAATTTATTGCCCGCTGTCCAATGTCAGCTTTTTTTTGCGAGATGGGTACCTCTACGAATTGGATTGATAAAGTAAATAAGTTGAGGAGGAAAGGGCTTACGGACGCTACAGAATTGAGGATGATGGAAAAGGGGCCATCCACAAATATAAATATATATTTATATAAATATATAGAGAGAGCACTGCACACCAGAACAACTGGACACAAGGACAGTTTTTCATCAAATGCCATCACTCTGAATAACTAATCCCCACAACACTGTCAAATTAACTACTAAGACTGTAATTCTTCTCATCCTATCTCTTCCCACTTATGACTATAACCATGTTGCTTGAATCTTTCAATTTGTATTGTTTTTATTTGTTTCCTAGTACAATTTGATTGCTTATTAGTAACCTTGACTATCACTAAGTGTTGTATCTTTTTATTCTTGATGAATATATTTTATTCTCCTTATGTACGCTGAGAGCATATACAACAAAGAGAAATTCCTTGTGTGTCCAATCACACTTTTTTTTTTAATTTGATTTGTATGCCGCCCTTCTCCGGAGACTCAGGGCGGCTTACAATGCGTTAAGCAATAGCCTTCATCCTTTTGTATATTTTATACAAAGTCAGCTTATTGCCCCCACAAACTGGGTCCTCAATTGACCTACCTTAGAAAAGATGGAAGGCTGAGTCAACCTCAAGCCTGGTGAGATTCAAACTTAAAGTAATTGCAGACAGCTGGGGTTAATCACAATGCTTTTTAGTCTGCTGAGCCACCAGGCCCACACTTGGCCAATAAATAATTCTAATAATTCTAATTCTAATTCTAATTCTAATTCTAATTCTAATTCAGTCTAAGTCTAAGTCTACTCTGCTCTACTCTACTCTCAATTCCTCCCCTTCAGTCAAAGGAGGGTTGATCTCCTCATAATCGCCAAGCTGGTTGATCCCACCTGAAGGAGACGCCTCCGTCGGAACAGGTTCGGCTTCGGAAAAGGAATCCATCCGGATGGTTTTCCTTTTCTTGCATGGGAGCATGGTGGGGGAGAGGGACATCGCAGCTAAAGGCTTCCCATCGGAGCCCTGCAAAGACCACAAAAAAGAGAGAATTTGAACAACAGCAAAAAATCATACACTGGGCCGTGACTCACCTCCCACCCCAATTTGGTTACAAATTGCAGTTATTCGTTAAGTGAGTTTTGCCCCCTTTTACGACCTTTCTTGCCTCTGTTAAGCGAATCATGGCACGGGGTTCAGTCAGCAACAGACTTGTTAAGTGAATTTGGCTTCCCCATTGGTTCTGATCGACAGAAGGTCTCAAAAGGGGCGGGGTGGAAATCACATGACACCCCCCCCGAGACACTGCGACCGTCATAAATACGAGTCAGTTGCCAAGCGTCCGAATTTGGACCACATAAGCACGGGGGAATGCCACAACGGTTGTGAAAAGCAGTCATAAATCATTATTTTTTTCCAGCGCCGTTGTAACTTTAGTCACTAAATGAGCAGTTGTAAATCAAGGACTACCTGTATTACTTTATTTATTAACGCAATATATATTTGTATATCAATAGATATTGATATACATTGATATATAGATATACATTGATAGATATATTGATATAGATAGATAGATAGATAGATAGATAGGCAGGCAGGCAGGCAGGCAGGCAGGCAGACAGACAGACAGACAGACAGACAGACAGATGTAGGTAGGTCTTTGGTTATTCCGGTTTTCTTCCGCATAAAATTGAAAGTATCTTGGCAACGTTTCAATGAAGTCTCATTCGTCATCTTCAGGCTGGTGTCTTCGGCCTTGTGCTTCTAGGAGCAATGTCTGATCGTGGCTGTTTCTTCTTTCTGAATGCCAGTGGGGGTATGAATAACCAAAGACCTACATACAAACATCCGCGAAAACCTCAGAAAACAAATATGTATGTGTGTATGTATGTGTGTGTGTGTGTGTGTGTGTGTATGTATGTATGTCTGTGTGTGTGTGTATATATATACACACACACACACACACACATATATATATATATATATATATATACACACACACACACATACATAGATAGATAGATAGAGATAGAGATATGTAAAGAAAGAAACAGATATCCTGCGAGCTCCAGAACATAAAATTTTAAAATAATAAAAATTTTATTTTACTAAGTTTTCGTTAGGTAATGTATATATTATATATAGTATATATATTGTATATCTTTTCATATATATATATATATATATATATTGCCCTAAAACTCCTTTTTAAAGAAAGGAAGAGAATGGGGGATGGGCTTTTGACCACCATCAGACTTGCATGGCTGGGGATTATGGGTCTTGTCATTCCAAAAGGAAGCAGGGGAGATTTCCACCAATGGGGAGGGGGGAAGAGGAGGCATCCCTTCAGGATGATGGGCGCTGTAGTCCAGCGCTTTTCAAGAGGACGCTAGGGCGGCAAAAGCCGGAATAAAGACCCCATTATCCCCAGCCACAGCTGAGGCTGGGGATGATGGGACTTGTGGTTATGGCTGTTGGGGGAGAGTTCCGGGCCTGAGGAGCCCGCCTGGCTTCTCTATATCGTGCCCCGTCCCACCGGAGCCCCCCACCCCAAACTAACCGAGCATCTTCCCCGGGGATCCCCCCACGGTTGACTCCGCGGATCATTCCGACCATTTTTCTTCCCCAATCCGGAGCGCCCCCATAGCTTCTACGGCCGGAAGCGGAAGTGACGTCCAGGAAGTGGGGGGGGGCTTGCTCGCGCGGCTGGATCGCGCATGCGCCCTCGGAGCCCGCCGCCTCCCGCCATCTTTCGTGCGGGGCCGCGAGACTTTTGAGGGAGCGGTCGGCCGAATAGTTCACGCCGAGGGTTGAGTGGGAGGGCCGGGAAGAAATAAAAGAGACGGTCGGGCGTCTCGCGAAATGCCCTTCAGGTTTTAAAAGGGCGAATTTTTCTTTCTTTTTTTTTTTAAAGGGAAGGGGCCTTCCTGGAGGAAGCGAAGGCAGCCATATTGGTTGCTGGCACGGCCATTTCTTTTTGCGGGTTTCTCCCCCCGCTCTTAGGAACCCACGTGACCCGAGGGCGGGGTCTAGGCCCCTGACGTCACAGGCTCCCTCTTGGTTTCAATGGCTTGTTCATGGCTTTGCAATATTATTGAATCCAATTATTTAGGATTTTCTTTTGCATTTTCGCAGTTGTTTTAGGATGCAAAGTTTTTTCTTTCCCCTACAGTGACCCAGAACCTGAATATGCCATCCATTTATTATTTTTCTTGAATTGCTCCATTACTCCCCTATTATTATTATTATTATTATTTTGCAGCATTTCTCCCTGATTCATTATCCCATTGGTTGCATGGCCCCGAATTTTAATAAAACATCGGACCTTAAGAATTGTTCAAAAAAAAAAAAAGTCTTCCTAAGCTCTTGTCTCAGCCTAACGTTGAACCTCATTTAGGGCCGGTAATAAGTGCAGGATTTTCAGCTCGGGAAGGATTATCCTTATTTACTTAAAAGCATCTGCAAATCCTCCACGCTTCCATCCTTCGTTCCTAAAAACAACGGCCCGAAGTCAGAAAAAGCCCTTAAAGCCAAACCAAAGCTGGATGAGAAAAGAATATATTAATATCTTCTTTACTAAATGCAACCCCCGAAGAGCTATTTAGAATACTTTATGAATTGATTAGTCTTGCGGCCTTATCAATAAAATAAAAATATAGAATCTGGGTCCAGGATAAAAAAAAATGGAAGGCAATACAGTAATAAAATGCATATTTAATAATGTGGCAGCCCTTCTCTGTGGCAGCCCCTACCCTCTGGAACGATCTTCCTCCAAAACTGAGAACAATTGCTGACCTCCGGACGTTTCGTCGGGCCCTGAAAACTCATCTCTTTCAGCTTGCTGGTCTAGCCTGACCCCGCTGAATTTTTAAGATCTGTATTATAGGGTTGGGTATTTTAAATATTTAATGGTTAATGGTTTTAATTTTTAGCCAAAGTTATATGCTTTTTTAAAGAAATTGTTTAACTTTTGTGTACTATTTTATTCGGCTGTTCACCGCCCTGAGTCCGCAAGGAGAAGGGCGGTATACAAATCTAAATAATTAATTAATTAGTAAGTAAGTAAGTAAGTAAGTAAGTAAGTAAGTAAGTAAGTAAGTAAGTAAGTAAGTAAGAAGTAAGTAAGTAAGTAAGTAAGTAAGTAAGTAAGTAAGTAAGTAAGTAAGTAAATAATAAATA
The DNA here is from genome assembly GCA_030761175.1 of Masticophis lateralis. NCBI lineage: Eukaryota > Metazoa > Chordata > Lepidosauria > Squamata > Colubridae > Masticophis > Masticophis lateralis. Next base: position 9,888,250 of record JAUDYJ010000017.1, on the reverse strand, counting down.
AATAAATAAATAAATAAATAAATAAATAAATAAATAAATAAATAAATAAATAAATAAATAAATAAATAAATAAATAAATAAATAAATAAATAAATAAATAAATAAATAAATAAATAAATAAATAAATAAATAAATAAATAAATAAATAAATAAATAATAAAGGCAGCAAGCAAATAAGGGACTCCCTCTCATTCGGTTCCCAGTGGGCCGTTCTTTCCCAATAGGGAGAAATATATTTTTACAATATTGCAATTTCCAACAGAGGCTATTCGAAAGTTGCACTTGGATTTGCAGGTTAAAGGTTAGTTCTTTTCACCACTGCAACGACACTACGGAGCCCATAGTTGCAAGTATTGCAAAGTCCATCCTCAATAACCAAGTGAAGCTGGGAGGAGTGGGGAGAGCTAAAAGTTCTTCATACCCGAATGGCTACCAGAAAGATGCATTGTGTTTGCACGTTAAAAGGAGGAAAACCCGTGTTAATTCTCGAGTACTGCAAAGCCCATAGATCAAGTATGACAAAGCCCATCCTCAGAAACCCAGCCGAGTTGGGCAAGGGAAAGAAATTAAAAACTTCTTGAAATGCGCCCCCACCCCTTTTAAACGGCTATTAGAAAGTCGCACGTCCGGGAAGGCTTAATTCGCCAATGCAACGGTACTGAAAAACTGCATACTTCGTTCAAGGATTACAAAGCCCATCCTCAGTAACCCAGCCGAGGTGGGGAGGGGGGAAAAGGAATTAAAAAGTTATTTTGTGGATTGCATAAAGATGCATTGGGTTTGCAGGTTAAAAGAAGGAAAACCCGCGTTAAGTCTCCAACGCGACGGGTACTGCAAAACCCATAGTTCAAGTACGACAAAGCCCATCCTCAGAAACCCAGCCGAGTAGAGGAGGAGGGGGGGGAGGAGGAAAGAAATTAAAAAGTTGTTTTTAAAAAAATGGTTATTAGAAAGATGCACTGGGTTTGCAAGGGGGGCTAAATTCCCAGCGCCATCCCCATTGGGGTGGGGGGGGAACACAGGCCAAAAAAAAAAAAACCTCCGCAGAGACCCATAATCCACCGCCCGGCCAAGCTTGCCCAGTCACTCTCCGGGCGTCTCCAAATCGCGCAGGGAAAGCGAGCCTTAAAAAAAAAAAAAAAAAAAACCCAATAACCAACGTTCGAAAGGGGGCGGCGCTTGTCCGGGCTTCGTTCCAAAACGGGGCGGCGCTTGTCCGGGCTTCGTTCGAAAGGGGCGGAGCCGAGGCAGCTAAGGAGGGAGGACCACTTTCGCTCGCTCGCTCGCTCCTCTCCTCTCCTGCATCGCTCGGGGGGGGGAAGAAGCCGGCGGGAGCATCTTTCCAAAGCAGCGCCGCAGCCGCCTCGGTCGGGGGGTGGGGGGACGGGGGAGGCCGCCTCCGGAGCGCCTCGGCCCGCCGCTTCTGCTGCTGCTGCTCCTCCTCCGCCGGTTGCCATGGCCGAGATCGCCAGCGTCCGCCCCAGCTTCGGTGAGTTGCGCCGGTGCGCAGTGCCGGCTCCGCGGAGGGCCTTATGCACCCCCCCCCCATAGGCCGGCATCCTTCTTCTCCTCCTCCTCGGCTGCAAAACCCCCCGGCCCTGCCCTGCTCAAAGGCCGGGGATCCATCCATCCATCTCCCTCTCTCTGCTCTCCATCCAACGATCGAGGCTTGCTTAGCAGATTCCCCTCCCGCCCCCAATAATCACCCTGGAGGCGTTGCGGCGTTGCACAACTGCACCCCCTCCCTCTCTTCCTTTCCCTCTGGTTGGGCCCTCGCCGGTGGCGGGGGGTGGGGGGGTGGGATCTACTAGCCGCGAAAGCCTCTTGATTCGGGAGCATCTTTGCAAAAGGCGCCGAAGATCCCTGCGGGAGCAAGAGAGAGATTCTGAGAAAAACACACACACACACAGAGAGAGAGAGAGAGAGGACGCTACACAAAACATACACACAACAGCCCTACACAAACATCACCCGCACCTTGGGGCCTGCTGGTCTAAAAAGAATCTCCCACTCATTCCCCCTCCTTCCCTCCATCCTTCCTTTTCTAGCATCCCCCCCCCCCTTTAGAATTGGTGTCATCTTAACCGTGGATGCCAATGAGATTTGCAGAAAAAAGCAAATTGTAAGGCCTTGGAGAAAAGATGCCCCTTCTCCAGGGAGGGGAAAGGGGGGAGAGCTTGACCATGCCACCCGCCATCTCCCATTTGCCAACTTGGTTCCTTCTTTACCATCCTAACCAAGGTAGGTAGTTGGGAGGGACTTAACCTGTGCAAAAGGGACACGCATCTCTTTTTAATCTCTAGGTGGTTGGTGCCCTTCCTTCAGAGGGCTTTGCCGCCCCCACGCCCTGTCACCTACACGGGCGTGCCCAGTTTCCGGCCTGGCTAGGGGAGACCCGATCCTTAGACTTTTCGGGAAGGGGTGCAAAGCTAACGGCGATCCTCATCGGAAGGGATTTCCCCCCCCCCCACTCTCTCTAGGGTGGAGAAGCAGGGGGCAGGTGTTGAGTGGAGAGGGGGGGTGGCACGCTAGGAGAAAGCAAGAATGACGTGATGTTTATTTCGAGGATGGGGATGGGCAGTGCCCCGGCCCTTTGGAAGGCAGAGAAAGGATTAAAAAAAACACACACACACAATAACAACAAGAACCTTTGTTTGCCTTGTGTGTTGTTTGTTAATCTCTGTTGTGTGTTTGTGTCTCCCTCTTCCCTGTTGTTAAATAATCGGGGTCTGGAGGGCCCCCCCCCTGGGGGTAAAGCGGGCTGGAGGTGAATCCTAAACTGCTGCAATCCCAGCGTTTCTCGCCTCCCACTCCACCCACCCAAGTGAGAGAGAAATCTGGTGCCCTTTGCAGGCCTGATATGTGGGGGGGGGGGGCACTCCTCACTCTTAATTGCCCCCCAGGGGCATTCACACAAGCACCAGCCATTTCCGAAGCAGCCGAAGGGGCGCCTGGCACGCCTCCCCTAGGGGAGAAAAACGTGGCGACTTCCAGTCGCCGGTGTAATTTCCAACCCTGTAGCCCGCTCCTCACCACGATGATGATGGTGATTAATAGTAGTAGCATATTTATTTATTATAGAATTACAGATTTGGAAGGGACCTTGGGGGGTCTTCTAGTCCACCCCCTTCTGTTCAAGCAGAAAACCCTTCTATCATTACAGGCAAACAGTTTTCTTCATCTTATCTTAAAAACCTCCAGCGATGGAGCAAGCCACAATTTCTGGTGGCAAGTCGTTCCACTGTTTTATGGAGATGCTTCTTGTCCTGCCCTCAGGGGCTTTGGATAATAGCTTGACTCCCTCTTCTTTGGGGCAGCCCCTGAGATACTGGAAGACTCCTTTCATGTCCTTATTTCATTAAACTAGACATACCCAGTTCCTGCAATTCGTATATTTATTTTATCCTCCATTCCTCTAATCATCTTTGTGGCTCTTCTCTGCATTCTTTCCAGAGTCTTAACATCTTTCTTATATTGTGGCAACCAATTGGAAGGGACCTCAGAGGTCCTCTAGTCCAACCCCTTGCTTAGGCAGGAAACCCTCCACCACTTCAGGCAAATGGTGATCCAATATTTTCTTAAAAACTTCCAATGTTGGAGCATTCACAACTTCTGGAGGCAAGTCGTTCCACTGGTTAATGGTCCTCACTGCCAGGAAATTGCTCCTTAGTTCTAAGTTGCTTCTCTCCTTGATTAGGTGGTTGGTCTGTCATCAGTAACTGAGTTTAAACACGCTTGGAAAAAACACATTTATTATAAAACCTCTTAAGCTCCCTTTTCTCTAATTGGGGGAGGGTCCTTTGGGTAGTTTACCATGCAGTCAGTATAATAAAACGTTGGTACCGAATAATTGAAGATTGCAAATTTATAAACTGAGAACATTATATACATTGCAAAACGGGGAAAGTTCCAACAAAAATTTAAAATAAACCCCCCAAAAATCATATTTATAAACAAACAAAAATCTGAAATGTCAGATTTGATGGACTTTTTCGGCCATCCGTTTATGTTTCTAGGAGAGGCAGCCGCTTGGATAAAGTTGGGGTGGGTTTTTTTTGCTCATCAAAATTTCCAGATGCCTGTGTCTCCTCCTGGGTCAAAATATTGCCATTTTTTTTTTTTTTTTTTGGTGAGATTTTTCCTACGCTCCCCGGAAGTTATTTGAGTGAGAATCCCTGCAATTGTTTCTCACTCGTCTTTGTCACAGGCACACACACAAAAACCCTCACCCAACCTGCCACCCACATAAAGACACAAAAGAGATGGAGCCATTGTCAGCAAAATCACTGAGGGAATTATAACTCGCCTATCTGCAGCTGGTTTAGGGCTGGGCACATCTGCACTATTGTTTTCCAGAAAAAGAAACTTAATTCTTTTTTTCTTTTAAAAAAAATCTGACTTGTTGATGAAGAATGCAAAGAAATAGGAAACCAAAATCAACTCCAGAAAATATTATTTAGTGTTTCTCATTGCAACTTTTGAGCTTTACTTGCCCCGGGTGGTCCTCGACTTAACGACCGCAGTTGGTCCGTGGCTGAGCAAGGAATCGGCTGATTTTACGGTCTCTTTGACATAGCTGTTGAGGGAATCGTTGCGGTTTTTAAGTCGGGAAGACGGTTGTTAAGGGAATCGGGCTTTCCCGTTGCTTGTTCAGAAGGTCGCAAAAGTGGATCATGTGACACCCCCCCACCCCAGGATATTGAAACGGTCATAAATATGAGTCAGTTGCCCAGCGTCTGGAATTTTGATCCCTTTTAACCATGGGGATGGTGCAGCCGGTCGCATGAAAAATGGTGACGTCATTTCTTCCGCAGACGGTCGCGTATAAGACTACTTTCTAACACACAAAAATCTTCTCAAAAGTCGGGGGTCGTCTTATACGCCGGGTCTCATTCTCCTATAACCAGGCAGACCAGCCCATAAGGCTCTGACGAGCCTTAAATGGCTCTGAGGAGGGTCGTCTTATACGCCGGAAAATACGGTAAATTAACTTGTAACTTAAGTAGCAATATTGAGTTGGGGATTTTGGTCCACATCTGGCAGGTGAGGGGACAGTAGGCCTCGGTTCTGATCTTCTCTCCCCTCCCCCCCCAACTTTCTCGTTCTCCAGATGTCTCCCCCATTGTGGCCGGCCTCATCGGGGCCACCGTCCTGGTGGTGTCGGTCTCGGTGACGGTTTTCGTGTGGACCTGTTGCCACCAGCAGCTGGAGAAGAAGCAGAAGAACGCCCCGTACAAGTTCATCCACATGTTGAAAGGCATCAGCATCTACCCGGAGACCCTGAGCAACAAGAAGAAAATCATACGGATCCGGAGAGACAAAAAGGGCGTGGCCAGGAAAGACGGGAACGGACACCTACTGGCGGACGCGGCCGAAGCTGGCTTGGTGGGCTCCGAAAAAACATCCGGCGGGTTGAACTTGGCTTCTTCCGTCAACCAACTCCCCGTCAAAGTTGAGTATGGAGAAGAACCAAGTCCTCACCAAAGCTTGACCCCGGCGGGGAGCAAGACCTCCTCGTTGTCTTCTCCAGAAGAAGACATCACGCTAGGGACTCTGACCTTCTCGGTGGATTACAACTTCCCCAAAAAAGCCCTGGTGGTGACCATTCAAGAAGCCCACGGGTTGCCGGTGATGGACGAGCACAACCAAGGTTCGGATCCTTACATCAAGATGACCATCCTGCCGGACAAGAGGCACCGCGTCAAGACTAGGGTTCTTCGGAAGACCTTGGACCCCGTCTTCGATGAGACCTTCACTTTTTACGGTATCCCCTACAGCCAGCTTCAGGATTTGGTCCTCCACTTCCTGGTGCTCAGCTTTGACCGTTTTTCTCGAGATGACGTCATCGGGGAGGTGATGGTACCACTGGCGGGGGTGGATCCCAGCACCGGGAAAGTCCATCTGACGAGGGAGATCATCAAGAGGAACATACAGGTAAGGCTGATCAGTCTTCTGGGTTTCCACCTCTGGGTTGTTCTCTGCGAAGGGAGAAGCGCCTCATGGGAGAGGGGCCCGATTTCAGCTCCCGTGGTGGGCTAGGGGATGATGGGAATTGTAGTTTGACACGTCGAAGGAAGAGGATTGTAGCTTTGGGCGGGGGGGAAAGCCAAGTTTGAAGCGAGCTCTCTCACAGCCCTCCTGAGCAAGAGATCAGGATGGGAAAGGTAGAACAAACTGAGATGACCTCAAAGGTAGTTTAGGAAGGGAGGCAGGGGTAGCAGTAAGGAGTATGGGTAGTCCTCAACTTACAACCATTCATTTAGTGACCCAAGTTTCAATGGCACTGGAAAAAAGGGACTTGCAACTGTTTTTTCCACACTTAATGACCGTTGCAGCATCCCCATGGTCAAAATTCAGACGCTGGGCAACTGACTCGTGTTTATGACGATTGCAGTGTCCCAGGGTCACGTCGTCCCCTTTTGCGACCTTCCAACAAGCAAGGGGGGAAAGTCAGATTCATTTAACCACCAAACAGCTGCCCTGAGCCACTTCCCCTCCCCCCAAAAATGGGGCAGGAAAAGTAGTAAAACAGGGCAAAGCTCACTTCACAGACGTCTCACTTAGTGACATAAACGTTGGGCGGTCCGTGGTGGTTGTAAGTCGAGGACTGCCTGTATTCTCAGGGCCAGGCGGGGCTATAAGCATTTTGAGAGATGATAAAAACCGTATGGCGAAATGGGGGACGGAGGATCGAGACCTGTTAGCCACTGCGGTTCCCACCAATCGATCCAAATTACGTCTCGGTGTCATTAAAGATGCATGAGGGTTTTGATGGATGGCATTTCCAGAGGAGGAGCCAAGTTAAAATCTCGGCAGAACAGCAGCTTCAGTAACACCGCGCTATTATCGGATCAGCTGATTAGATAGGATGGATAGATAAGATAGATAGATAGATAGATAGATAGATAGATAGATAGATAGATAGATAGATAGATAGATAATGGTAGAATTGTTGGATAGATAGATTAGATAGATAGGTAGGTAGATAGGTAGATGATAGATAGAGTGAGTGAGTGAGTGAGTGAGTAGGTATAGATTAGTTGGGGAGACAGAGAGGTAGATAATGATAGATTAGGTAGGTAGAGATAGGTAGATAGATGAGGTAGGTAGGTATAGATGGAGAGACAGACAGACAGGTCAATAATGATAGATAAAATAGATTAGGTAGGTAGAGATAGCTAATAGATAGATGAGGTAGGTAGAGATAGATTAGAGACAGGTAGATGCTGATAGATTGGGTAGGTAGGTAGGTAGAGATAGATAGTGATAGATTAGGTGGGTAGATATAGATTAGGTAGGTAGGGAAAGAGACAGACACCAATAGATAGATAGATAGATAGATGATAGATAGATAGATAGATAGATAGATAGATAGATAGATAGATAGATAGATAGATAGATGATAGATAGAAAGAAAGAAAGAAAGAAAGAAAGAAAGAAAGAATATTAAGAGATAGATTAGGAGGGATAGAGATAGGTACGGTAGGTAGGTAGGTAGGTTAAATAATGTAGGTAGGTAGGTGGATGGATGGATGATATTAGATGAGAAAGATGATGATAGATAGATAGATAGATAGATAGATAGATAGATAGATAGATAGATAGATAGAATATTAAGAGATAGATTAGGAGGGATAGAGATAGGTACAGTAGGTAGGTAGGTAGGTTAAATAATGTAGGTAGGTGGATGGATGGATGATATTAGATGAGAAAGATTAGAGATAAATAGATGATTGATAGATAGATAGATGATAGAAAGAAAGAAAGAAAGAAAGAATATTAAGAGATAGATTAGGAGGGATAGAGATAGGTACGGTAGGTAGGTAGGTAGATAGGTTAAATAATGTAGGTAGGTAGGTGGATGGATGGATGATATTAGATGAGAAAGATGATAGATAGATAGATAGATAGATAGATAGATAGATAGATAGATAGATAGATAGATACATAGATAGATAGATAGATAGATAGAATATTAAGAGATAGATTAGGAGGGATAGAGATAGGTACAGTAGGTAGGTAGGTAGGTTAAATAATGTAGGTAGGTAGGTGGATGGATGGATGGATGATATTAGATGAGAAAGATTAGAGATAAATAGATGATAGATAGATAGATAGATAGATAGATAGATAGATAGATAGATGAGATATTAAGAGATAGATTAGGGATAGATAGGTACAGTAGGTAGGTAGATAGGTTAAATAATGATAGATAGATAGATAGATAGATAGATAGATAGATAGATAGATAGATAGATAGATAGATAAGGAATAGATTAGATGGAGAGAGAAAGAGACACAGGTAGATAATGATAGATTGGGGGGGGGGGAGTGTGAGTGATTAGAGAGTGAGAGAGAAAGTCTCCCTGGGGACCAGGCGCTCGCCACTGTGCTTCATTTCAGCCTCTCTTTGGACAATCCCGAAGCAACATTTTGAAGACCATCTCTTCATCCCTTAAGCCCTGAATGTAGGGCACGGAAAACCATGGCAACGTAGACCGGTATTCACCGGATTAATAGTGGCTTTGTAACACTCGGCACGGTGCCAAGTTTAATTCCACCGCCGGACAAACTCAAAACAAAAGAACCATCCCCGCCTCCTTCCTTTCCCTTAAAAAAAAGCAATTCTTCCAGATTTTCTTTTTTTAAAAAAAAAGTTTTTATCTGCATGTTATTATTATTTTTTTTTTTTTTAAACTGAACCCTTTTAAGGTTCCTTGTGGCAACCAAGCCAGCAAGCTCTCGTTTGGTGATTTTTGTGGCTCGCGTTGGAGGTTTGAAGGGAGGTTTAAAAAACAAAACAAAAAACAACCAACCACCCAAAATTTATTCGTCGCTAAGCGAGACGTTGCTCAGCGAGTTTTGCCCCGTTTTACGACTTTTGTCTCCACCACGCTGGTTATAAGCACATCGCTTGCAGGCGTTAAAACTATTAAGTGGATTCAGCTGCTTTCCCCATTGGCTTGGCTTTCTCACCAGGTCGCAAAAGCGGGATCGTGCGACGCCGCCTCCGTCATAAATACGAACCGGTTGGAGTTTTGATCACATGACCAAGGCGACGTTTCAAAATGTGTGGCTGAAAAACGGCTCTGAGTCCCTCTTTTTGATCTTCAGTGCCGTTGTAACTTTAAACGGTCCCTATTTCATTTGGTCTTCTCCGGGAGGGAGGTGGGGGCTGTAAAGTCTACACCTGTTGAACATCCTGGGAACTGAAATAGAAAAGAGATGGGTAGATGGTCCTTTGCTTGAAGATTAGAGAAGGGCAGCAAGGCTGGTTCAATCTCAAAATGGGCTGGAAAAAAGCCCTGAAAACGGACACAAAAAGCCTTCGAAAACAAGCCAAAAAAATCTCTCCAAAAAAAAGGCAAGAAAAAGACCAAAAAAAGCCCTAAAAATGGCATGCTGAGGCCAAGAAATGGCTGGCCGGTGAGGGGGGCTTCGGCAATATTCTGTCTATAAGATGCACAGATGTTTTCGTCCCCTTTTGGGAGACAAAAGAAGTCTGAAAAATACGGTATATGTACTATCTGTCAGCATTTCTCTAATGCTGACATGAGGAGAAGCGGAGGCATCTGGAAAGAGACGTTTGACTCTTCACCTACTTATTTTCCCTGGAGAGAATGTCACCTATGGGATGGGAGAGGGGAAATTCCTTTGAGTGGGAGCAGTAGATTAGGGAGCAGAGTGACTGGGAAGATGGCCAATGAGTGCAGAGGAGTGGGGCGAGGAAAAGGAGGGCTTTGGCTGAGGAAGCCAGAGTTGGCTGCGATGAGTCGGAGTTAGAATGTTCGTGCTTAATAAATAAGAGTTTTTTTTCATCGAAGACTTTGTTTGAAATGCAATTTATTTGTATTTAAAATTAAAAAAAATACTTTAAAATAAATAATTTAAAAAAAAAGCAGTTGTTCGGGTAACCTCAGGTAATGCAAGCCGAGTCATCCGGAAGATGTCTTTTCTCTTCCCAGAAATGCATCAGCAGAGGAGAGCTACAGGTGTCCTTGTCCTACCAGCCTGTTACTCAGAGGATGACTGTCATGGTCTTGAAGGCAAGGCAACTGCCTAAAATGGACATCACTGGTCTCTCAGGTAGAAGCTATTTTCTTCAGCCTATCGTGGGGTTTCCTCAAAGAGCCGGGTGCTAAAAACGTCAGTGAACTGTCAGTGTTGATCCCAATCCATTATGCCAGAGTTCCCCTACCTTTCCGGGCAGGGGTGAAATGCTACCGGTTCGGATCGGTTCGAACGAATCGATAGTGTAAAAATAAAAATGCTACTCGTTCGGGCGAAACCGTATTTCCGACGATCAGCTGCGACGCGCGATTTATATTTGGTAGAATCGTCGGATTTCCTGCTTTCTAGCTAATCTAAATCGCGTGGCGCAGCGGATTCCTTCCCCCTCGCTGTTCTCCTTACCTTTGCAGACTTAAAAGGCTTCAAAATATATTTTTCTTTTCTTTTCGCTGCACGAAGCGCGCACTCCGTAGCAGACTTCAGAAGATTTCACTGTTGTTTCTGGGTTGATGACCTGATTTTCCAGGGGGAAAGCGGGGATGATCTTCTGGGGGGACAGGCGCATGTGCCCTGTGTGTGAGTGCCCGCGACATTCATGGAAATGTTTGTGCGCATGGGACCACAAGGGTCTGCGATGACGCTCACCCGAGAGGCCACGAGTTCCTGCAACGCTTGTGGACGACGCACGAGTGGGGCCAGACCGTCCACGACATTCGTTCGAGTGGGGCCATGCACGCACATAGAGATGCACGCACGTAGAGATTAGAAGCTTTTAGAATAACAGGGTTGGAAGGGACCTTGGAGGTCGTCTAGTCCAGCCCCTTGCTTAGGCAGGAAACCCTACTCCACTTCAGACAAAGTGGTTATCCAGTCTTTTCTTTAAAACTTGGAGCATTCACAACTTCTGGAGGCAAATTGTTCCACTGATTAATTGTTAACAACAACAACAACAATAAATAAATAAGTACTGTCTTTTCCAGAGTATAAAATGCACCTTAGTTTCTAGGGAGGAAAATAAGAAAAAAGCTGATTGGTGAGTGGATCGGCCTCCCAGAATACCCCCAATCAGCTGTTCCCAGAGGTGAATTTTAGCAACAGGTTCCTTGGTTGTGAGTTGGGTTTTTTTTTTTTTTATCCTGCCTCTGAAACTGTTTCAGAAAAAACTTTTTTCCTGCCTCTGAAAGCCCCTGAAACAGAGCTCCAGGGAAAAAAAAGCCTCCGAAGCTCTGTTTGGAGGCTTTTTTTTCTGAAGCTCTGTTTGGAGGCTTCTTTTCTGAAGCTCTGTTTGGAGGCTTTTTTTTCCTGAAGCTCTGTTTGGAGACTTCTTTTCTGAAGCTCTGTTTGGAGGCTTTTTTCCTGAAGCTCTGTTTGGAGGCTTCTTTTCTGAAGCTTTGTTTGGGGGCTTTTTTTTCTGAAGCTCTGTTTGGAGGCTTTTTTCCTGAAGCTCTGTTTGGAGGCTTTTTCCTGAAGCTCTGTTTGGAGGCTTTTTTTCTGAAGCTTCGTTTCTGATGCTTTTTCCAGCCTCTGAAACCTCTGTTTGAGAAAGCTGGGCGGTGCTACATTCGGCGTATAAGACGCATCCAGATTTTCACCCTCTTTTTGGGGGGGAGAAAAGGTGCGCCTTATACTCCAAAAAATACGGTAAATGACCACCCCCTGCTGACAATGATCAGGTGAGATGAATGTCTATGGAGGTTCTCAAATCATCCAGGACACGGTTCTCCCAAAGATGATATTTCAAAACACTGGACTGTTGTTACTTGAAGACTTGAGCTTCTCATCCAAGAAGTTTCTTCAATTCTAACTGAATGGTGGAGAATGAAGGTTTGAGTGCATGCACGCAGAGGCGTGCGAGAACGCCGCCCAGCAGCAGTTAGACCATGGCCTAATAGTGGGCATGGGCCACAGGTTGGGGACCCCTGTGTTATGCAATCGTTTGTGGAGTTTTTGACGGGCTCCGAGGTTGACACGCCAAGGTCTATGCAGTTCAACCCTCAGTTATTCTGCTGACACAACATTTTGAATTGGGCTGTGGAGATTGTCCGGTTGGTCCCAAAGTTTTTTTTTCAAAACGCCAGCTGGACTTTGGTTTGTCCTCGAAGATGTTTCACTCCTCATCCAAGAAGCTTCTTCAGTTCTGACTAAAGGGTGGATGGATTTTTGTGTTCCTTGCAGTCATCTGGTGGTTAGCACTCCCTCTGAGAGTTCTTCCACTCTCCATCCTTCAGTCAGAACAGAAGAATCCTCTTGGATGAGAAGCAAAACGTCTTCAAGGAAAAAAAACCAAACCAAGTCCGGTTAGTTGCCTTTTGGAAAAAAAGCACCTTTGAGACAATACTTTTTAGTATTGCCTAAGGTATGGTTCACTTTAAGACCGCCGCAAAAAGTCATAAAATCAAGTCCGTATGATGTGATTTTAGAAGTATCGCAACTTATAGCTGTCAATAGGTAGGCTCCATCTCCAAAGGTTACTCGTCGTCCTCGACTTACGACCATAATGGAATCCTGTCCCTTATTAGTCATAAGTCAAGGACGACAATAACCTTTCAAGGTGAAGCCTGCCCATTAAGGGTTCTTAAATTATGATCGTCCTAAAACAGATCATCCACATTATGGATCAGTGGCAAATAAACTGATTTCTGGTGTCAGCAGTGGGATCATTGTAGACACCAGTTTTGGGGGAACATAAGGAGAATGCTGAAAGTGTCGCGGTGGCCTAGAGGTGGAGCTCTCGCCTCACAATCAGGAGGCTGTGAGTTCGATCCTAGGTAGAGGCAGATATTTTTCTGGGTACACTTGAGCATATTATGTTGAAAAAAAACTCCGCAGTGGGGACAGGAAGGGCATCCGGCCAATAAAAACACTCACCGCCATTCAGTTGCCCGGACTCCATCCCGCAAGGGATTATGGGGTCATGAAAAGATGATAATGAGAATGTGGTAGTTTTCTCATTGAAAGATGGAACTGGGCAGCTGTCCTGAGAGCAAAATGCTGTGAGGAGAAGGTCAAAATTGGTCAATCTGTCAGCTGTCCAGTTAGCAAATCCAGAAAAAGAAAACTCCTGGGACATAAAAGTATAAAACTTTACTGAGTAAGCCACAATTGGCATAGCAGAAGTAAAACCGGCTCTGGTTTTCGCGTGCAAAAGCAAGTATAAAACACTTATAAGTTGAGGACGAGCTGCAATCCTTCACATCGGTCTGCGACTCCCCGGAGAAGCAGCCCAGTTTCTGGACTGTGTTATTGGCCTTTCTCCCTCTTTTTCCTCTTCCTCAGATCCTTACGTCAAGGTCAACGTCTACTACGGCAGGAAGCGGATCGCGAAAAAGAAAACCCACGTGAAGAAGTGCACTTTGAACCCCATCTTCAACGAGTCGTTCATTTACGACATCCCCACCGATCTCCTGCCGGATGTCAGCATCGAATTCCTGGTGATCGACTTTGACCGGACCACCAAAAACGAAGTGGTCGGACGGCTCATCCTCGGGGCGCACAGCGTCACGGCCGGCGGAGTGGAACACTGGCGGGAAGTGTGCGAAAGCCCCCGCAAGCAGATCGCAAAGTGGCACAGCTTGAGCGAATATTAGCAGGGTACACGAGGAAGGCGCGGGTGGGTCGATTCACACCCGCGCCCCACCTTCAAGAGACTCTTTTCCCCCACCTCCCCAAGAAACCCCTCCTGTCCGTCCCCCGTCCCCCCAAAAAACAGCCCCTTCTATTTTAGCCGTAGAACTGACCGTTTCCATAAGAAGCAGCTGACTGGTTCTCTTTTGTGATGTTGTTTACAGGGCCCGCACGCACACAACACAGCGACACGAAACACGTACCCAGGTTCTACAAACCGTGGGAAAATGGGGGGGAGGGGGAAGGAAAAGAGTGCATTAATTTTAAGAATACCACAAAACCTATATTTAAAAAAACAAACAAAAAAAGTGTAACCACAGTACCATTGCATGCCGAGTACAGACGTCGAGAAAAAGAAAAAAGACACACAAAAAAAATTAGTATAACTTAACCAGTGTCGAGATGCAGTTTTGTTTTTGTTTTTTTAATTAAAAAATGCAATTTTATCTGTCACTACGAGAAGTTGTGTTTTTGTGCTGAAAAGTCTTTTGCAGGTATTCACAACTGGTTCTATTCAGCTTTTCTTCCTGACTTCCTTTTTTTTAAAAAAAAAAATTATATATATATATATATATTCTCGTGTCAGTTTGCTGGTTTTTTCTCCGTTTGCCCCTTATCTCGGTTTAAAAACCTATTGCCTTTTTTTTCTCCCCCCACTATGATTTGGGTGAATTAACTTCGCTTGTACATAACACGCAGTGGCTTTAGAGGCATTGAACACAATTTCCTTTTTTGGAAAAAAAAGGGGGGGGTAAAAAACAGAATAAAATAAAATATGCCTGAATGGCAAGCGGCTGTTAAAAAAAAAACCATTTCCTGTAAAAACAAATCTGGGATTAACTCAGCAATGGACATGACATTATCAGCAAATTTCTGTGAGCAGACACTGTCCCTGCTTTATGGCTGAATAAACTTCCAATTTAAAAGAAGCGATTTTGGGGGTTTCTTTCCCCCCCCCCCCCCCCCAATTTTAATTTTGCACACCGAAGCAAAAAGATGTGCTTTATTTTATTTATTTTTTTTCCTTTAAAAAAAGAAAAACCTGGAATAGTTCTTAAGGAAAAGTGCTCAGGGTATAAATAGATTTAGGGTTATTTCAGGGGTGTGAAACCTGGATTTTCGGTTTCGCTCAAAAAACCCCCTGTTGGCATGCCAAATCGACAAGGCCGATGGGAGTTGTGATCCAGAAGGACCCATGGTTCTCACCTGGGTGTGTTTCCAGACCTATGGAAACTGTTCTTTCTTCTCCACAGGAGTCATGGAAAAACAAAGGATGATTTTTTTAAAAAAAACACATAGAATAATGAAGTGCCACCATCACCATAATACACGGGAATTCTTTTCGTGGAAGCTGCTTTACCATAAAATTTTCCCCCCGAGATGTGATGTCATTTTTCTTTCTTTCCTTTTCTTTCCACCTTGTGTCTGTTGTAAAAATGATTTAAAAAAAAAAAAATTAAAACGGAGCTTAAAAAAAAACGAAGTTACAACTTTGTGTCAAAAAAAAAAAATAATGGAGAAATGTCAAGCCATGTACAACTGCATAAATGCTGTTCTACTAACCTAACCAACATGTAAAATGCTATGTGTAACGTCAATATTGTTTTAATGCACACCCGGACATTCAAATAAAAAGATGGGAGTTACTTTATCTTTCTCGATTGTCGTTGATTTTAGCCGTTCGAAGAATCTGCGAGGGTTGGCCTAATTCCCACGCGTCGTGCTAAATGAAAAATCGGTTTGCAAAGCGATTAACTCCAAAAAAAAAACGACAGGCAGAGTTCAACTTACGACAGTTGGATTTAGTTGGATTTACCGCTGAAACGGCACTGAAAAAAATGTGACTTGGGACCGTTTTTCACACTTACGACCGTTGTAGCACACAAAAACCGCAGATCCCAAAAGTCACTGATCTCACAAATGCAGGGATTCCCTTAACAAAGGTGGCAAGGGAAAGTTGTCCAACGAGACAAAACGGGCATCACACTTTTTCTCCCTTGGCAACGTCAACGTTGGGCTCAATGGGGTCATAAGTGGAGGACTTCCTGTGTTTTATTAAATTTATTTGCTGCCCATCTCGTTGTGAAAGGACTCCGGATGGGCTTTCTAGCATTTAAAACATCAACATCCAAAAAAATATATAAATGGTTCTCAAAACACTCGAATGGAATGTCCCCAAACTGCTTTTTTCCAAAAGGCAAACGGGCTTTATTTATTTATTTTTTCCTTGAAGACATTTTGCTTCTCATCCAAAGAAGCTTCTTTGGCTACTAAAATGGGATTATTATTTTTTTTTAAAAAATGGAATTTGTTCTCTTTACGGTTTGCAGGGAAGATAAAAAAACAGGAGGAGGAGGGAGGCTTCGGGCTCCTTTAATGCTAAAAAAGGGATCAAGATTACACTGGTTTTACTATTAATTTCCCCCACTGCCTGCTTAAAAGCTTCCAGATTCCCCCCCCCCCCCCCCGCCTCTTGCAAGGAGGCATTTTAAAACCATTTTGCAAGCTCGCCTCCCGGCTGTGCCACCAAGCGGCCTTTGGCAGCTTCGGCTATTCTGCCCATCTCAAAAGCATCTCCCACCCATTGTGTCCGTTGTCGTCCCCACGCACGCACGCACGCCGGGCGCGCAGTCTCGCCACAAAACCATTACCTCATCCTTCCGCTGCTGCCACCTCCGTGCCAAGAGGCACCAAACTCCCAGGAGAGATGGGAAATGTTTATTTTTCTTCCCTCCGACAATGGGTTGTTTTTTCAAGCCAACCAGGAAGGTTTTTCTTTGCTCTGGCTGAGAAAAAGTCTCTTGTGAGGTGATTCCAAACCAAGGATGGCAAACTTTTTCGGCAACAAGTGCCGGAACCAGAACGCCGTCTGCGCAAGCCAGAGTGCCAGAAACCCAAAAACTAGCTGGCCGGTGCACACATGCCTGTTTACCGTTTTCAAGCCATTTTGGGGGGCCGATTTCAGGCCAAAAACAGGCCTGAAAATGGGTTGGAAACAACCCAGAAAATGGGCTGAAAATAGCCCAGAAAACAGCCAAAAACTGGCCTCTTTTTTGGCCGTTTTCCAGAACTCTGGCACCTGCGAAGACCAGCGTGCTAAAAAACCAGAGTAGCTGGCAATGGCACAGGTGCCCAGAGGGGGCTCTGCATGCCACTTCTGACATGCATACCATAGGTTCATCATCATCAAATCTAAACAGCTGAGAAATGGATTGGCGTAGATTCTAGTAGTTTAGATTCGAGTTATATTTTCTTATAATTTATATTTAGAAAGCACCAAGGACCCCCTCACATAATTACTTTTCAAGAATTTCAATAACTCTTATCATATTACAGTTTCCCCGAAA
The DNA here is from genome assembly GCA_030761175.1 of Masticophis lateralis. Lineage (NCBI taxonomy): Eukaryota > Metazoa > Chordata > Lepidosauria > Squamata > Colubridae > Masticophis > Masticophis lateralis. The sequence goes on along the minus strand of JAUDYJ010000017.1, from coordinate 9,871,268 downwards.
ATAAGAGCCTGTCTTATATTTTTTTTGAGCCCTGAAATAAGCGCTTGGCCTTATTGCCATGCGCTCAAAAGCCCGATTGGGCTTATTATCAGGGGATAATGTCTTATTTTGGGGGGAAACAGGGTAGGAGAGTCGGGAATATTTTATTTATCCAGACGATGTTCCTTTGAGGTGCAAAATTATGCCCCCCAAATAGTATACAGGTAGTCCTCCGCTTACAACAGTTCATTTAGCGACCGGTTACGACGGCACTGAAAGCAAGCGACTGCCCCGTTTTTCCACACAACTGTTACAGCATCCCCGCAATCAAAATATCAGGCGCTTGGCAACTGACTTGTGTTTGTGACGGTTGCAGTGTTCCGGGGTCATGCAATGGGGAAGCCCGATTCGTTTAACAACCAGGTTACGAATTTAACAACTGCAGCGATTCACTTAACAACTGTGACAAGGTCGTAAAACAAGGCAAAGCTCACTTAGTAAATGTCTCACTTAGCAATAGAAATTTTGGGCTCCATTGTGGTCGTAAGTCGAGGACTCCCTGTATAGGGGACCAAAAATTATAAAAACATTGTGTTAAAAGGACTACAGAATTTCTTGCGACAAATGAATGGTTGATTCTTGAGTTTTAATTTTAAACTTGTTGCTGTGTAGATTTCCAGGATCGGCAGCTCACAATTTCACAATTCTTATTCCACTCTTTCACGCCTAAGCGTTAACGGGCACTTTTGTCGTCAATTTTCAAAGTAAAGAAACAGAAGCTCAGGCTTAAAAAAATATTTATTGTATCAAGTGCAATATATATGTGAACCATAAAAGACAGGAATTGTGTCCAAAGAAAGTGCTTAATATTCAGATGTAATCATGCTAGAAAAAAAAAAAAAGATTTCACCATTAGCACCACAAAATATTGAATTCTGCTAAGGCACAAATTAAGAAAGCTGCTTTTTTGAAAAATGTTTTAAATTTGGCTTAAACAAGCAGGCTTTGAATCCGCTACAATGCATTCTTGCTTCAAGTCTTTTTTTCTTTTTTTTTTTCCTGGAATGAGAACTTGAAAAGTAAAAACAAAACAGAACTGAAATTGTGACTCCTTCGGCCACAAAGGTTAGCCATGTTATTTACCCTGAAACTACTGTCGTCTCTTTAAAAAAAAAAACCTGACTTATCCTACCACATTATACAGTTATGTGATAATATAAAAATTAAAATTAAGGTTTATTCTGCTTCTAAATTAATAGCTATGGAAAGTATCCAGCATTGTTCGTAACATTTAATTTACTAATTTTAAATACACCGTATATTGCTACAGTCAATAAAATACATTCAAAAATAACTCTTTGCTAAATGGAATGTGATATTCCTGTTCCCCCCCCAACTACCAGGTTCCTCAGAGTCTATAAATACATACGTATATCAAACACTATAATCGGTAACATTTGAAAATCCAACATCATTAAAAAAAAAATTACCTAGAAGAAATTTCTAAGGCTTCTTCAGTCTCTTAGGAAAAGTTAAAAAAGAAAAAGAAAAAGAAAGTTTCCATTATTTTCTCTCATTCTTTAAACTTGACAAGGGGCGGTCCTATTTCCTGACTCCCTGTAAACCACACACAATTACAAACACTTCGTAAAAATTGCCCCAGGAACGTGTCGTGGCTACTAAAACAGGAAGAAAGGACTCAGACCTGACACGCAGACAGGAAAGCCCTCTGTTTAAGGAGTTCATTCAATTTAAAACACGTTATTTATTTTCTTTGTCACAGTCACAAAATTTAAGAGGGGGGGAATTCCACGACCTCCGAGACACACATTTCTCTTACCTTCAACCAAGGACCTTACTCGCACTTTTCCATTCGCAGGTGAACCTCTCTCATTCCACCTGCAAGCCTATCAAAATCTCCATAGTTCATTATGTGGGCTCCATTTTTCGGGGTCCATCCACAAGGCACCCCAGGGGAAAAAAACAAACCAGGATCCAAACTCTTAATTAATAAAAGCAGGTTGGTTGGCCCTTTGGCTCAGCGTGGCCAAAATCTCAATACTCTACTAACCAACATGCCTTGTGAAGTTATGCTACAAAATTTGACCCCGGTCTTCACACAAGCGAAGTAAATACCTCACCACTTACTTTCTTTCTCAAACTCATCTCCCAAATTCAATTTACCACTTGCTCTATACCGCGCTACAACTTTACACCTCCAATTCACCACGTCCCTTTACTGCCTCTCGGCATCCCTTCCTACCATTTCTCGGAGCGCGACTGATGGATCGCTCGCTCTCCCTTCTCCCCCGCTTGCTCTCGCACCAGTGACGGAATCCGACAAAAATCATCCTAATCCTGGGACATTTTATTCAAATTTGGATCCGTGGATATGATTCCTGAACGTCCTCCCCGCCTTAAATCGTGTGTAAATTTGCAATAAAGGCAAATAAACAACTTCCCCCGGGATGGCAGTGGGGCCTTGCAGCTTCAATTGTCAGGGGGTTGGACTAGAAGACCTTCAAGGTCCCTTTCCGACTCCCTTCTTCTGTTAAAAGTGACGCAAGCTACGGAAAGTTCCTATTTTGCAACCCCACTTTTGCGGATGCCACGCACGAGGGCGGGAAAGAGGGGGCCCCGAGAAACCGATGCTACAGCAGAAAATTTCGAAAGCGTTAAAAGAGGCTGCGCAGTTCTTCCTCACAGCAAACCAGGCCTGTTTGCATCCCGTACCCCGAGTAGGAAATTAAAAACCTGGTTTTTACGGTGTATCCCGTTCTGCCCCCCACTTTCGCCTCATCCCACAGGGCTAAAGGATTTGGACTGCTTCTAAACGGTGTCGCCCTCCCACTCCATCGAAAGCCAAGATTCCTCCCCCAATCGTGGCTGAAACGCCAACCCGGATCAAACTGAAGCAAGCAAAGTAGGCTCTCCCACACGAGGCCAAGAGATGATGGCTTGTTTGCAGAGGTGGCTAGCTTGTTTCTAAGTCCACTGCTTTCTCGGCAAAACCCGCTCGGGCTGGGTAGGCAGGAATTGCAAGCAGACAAGGCCTTGTGTCGCTCGATGCCGGAGGAAAAATTATTTCGCGGAAGAATGGCCATCTGGGGGTTTTGTTTTGTTTTTTTGGCACAGATCAGGAGTTCCGTTTACACACTCAGCACACAGAGAGAGAGAGTTCAAAAGCTGGAGGACTATTTTGCCTCTCTCTGCAAAGCTCCCTCTGGCCTTTCTGGGTGGGGGGGGGGGGGGGGAGAGGAAGGGGTTTTTTCAGGTTATGGAATTTTTCTTCTTGCGGAAGGGAGATTTCAAGGTTTTCCAAACGCTCGGGCGCGGCTTCGACTTCTTCTCCAACGCCATGACGATTTCCTTCTCCTTCCGCCGGATTTCGCGGACGAGGGTGTGGAAGACGTCGTCGATGTAGTAGCGGAAGGCGGCGGAGGTCTCGAAAAAGGGGCAGCCGAACTCTTGGGCCAACGCCGAGCCTTCGTCCTTGGAGACCTTCGGGTGAAGAAAGCGCATGCGAGTGGGGACAGTGAGGGGGAAATAAGGGCAGTCCTCGACTTACGACAGCTCGTTTAGTGACCATGCTAGCTGACGCTCTTTGTGAGGTTGCTCTGAACAGCTAACTACTCAGAAATTGATTGGCGTAGAATCTAGTATTTCAGATGGAAACAGAATTGCTTTTCAAAAATCTCGATATATCTATATACCAGAACAACTTAGAAATACTTGATTTATCCCAACCATGATCCTCTGATGCACAAAATTTATCTCCCAAATAGTAGCTGGTCCTCGACTTACGATGACTCATTTAGTGACTGTTCAAAGTTACAACGGCACTGAAAATAGTGCCGTTAAGACTGTTTTTCACACTTATGACTGTTTTTCACATTTATGACCGTTGCAGCAAGCAGGTGATTAAAATTCAGACACTTGGCAACTGGCTCATATTTATGACGGTTGCAAAGTCCCCGGGATCACGGGATCCCCATTTGCGACCTTTTGTCAAACCAAGTTAAGGGAGAAGCCAGATTCACTTAACAACTGTGGGACTAACTTAAGAACTGCTGTGATTAACGACTGTGGCAAGAAAGGTTGTAAAATGGAGCAAAGTTTACTTCATGTCTCGCTTCGCAACAGAAATTTGGGGCTCAATCGTGGCCGTAAATCGAGGGCTATAGGTAAATCTACATTTCAAGCCGTTTTACCTGCCTGAGTTGAGTTAGGTCGGACTTGTTGCCGACCAGAACGACCGGAGTCTCATCCGTACGCCGGACACGGTAGATGAGCTGTTTAAACTCCCGGACTTCGTGAAAACTCCGGCGGTCCGTGATGGAATAACAGATAATAAACCCCTCGCCAGCTCGCATGTACTGATCTCTCATAGCAGTGAATTCGGCCTGTGGGAAGGGAAAATATGGCTTTTTTGGTTGCCAGCCAAAGAGGTTTCAGCAAGCTTCTTCCTGCAAGCTTTTTGAGGCTGGTAAAGTGCAGGAAACAGCTGGGTTTCCAGAATATTCTGGCGGGCTATTTTTGTTAAGTAAAAAAAAAAACAAAAACAGTGTAATGACTGCTAGTGGCAAAGCAAGCAGCCGAACTATGGAAGCCGAGCTCCCAGTTCAATTCTGGCCTCCACCAGGAATGCACTAAGAGATTATTTTCGGTTGTCCATACAAAGCATGCAAACTATGACATGCAACCACCCCGGAGGGATGTTTAGAAATCACTGAAGCCCAGGAGAGGAAAAAAACACAACAGGAAAGGCTACATGGTTGTCAAATACCTGGCCTGCAGTGTCCAAAATATCCAGATTAGCAGGTTCATCGTCAATCCGGATCCGCATTTTGTAAGCATCTTCTACAGGGAGACACATAGGAGGACCTTCAATTTTCCCCCCATAATACATATTCAGCATTAATGAATTGGGGGGGGGGGGCAGAGCATGCAGATTTGTTTGGGGCATTGTGCAAATATGATTTTGCTGAATGCATCAACAGGAACACTGTTGTCACCTGGATTAACAAGAGGTTCAGGTAAACCAAAGACGACCAGCAAACTTCCATTGGTGACCCAGAAACGAAAGCTGCTTCTCTCTCAACTCCCATGTTTCTGGGGATTTCCCCACACACCCCCAAGTGACACCTTCCAATCTGTGGCTGAGCAATGGGGGGAGGGGAGAGAGTGAGGAGAACAGGTGCATTTTAAAGGGGATTTTTCAAAAAAAAAATTGTAATTTTTTAATTAAAAATATCCATTTTTATTTCATAAATGGAAGGTGGGCTGTATCGGAGGAGAAGAGGCAGAGCTGGGGGCGGAGTCAAGAGGGGACTCGGCCTAGAATCCTTACATGTCCACAAACACTCCAAACTCAACCCCTCTTGAATTCCCTGCACTCTTATCTAGCGTCAGTTTAGTGCCAAGCCAATGAATTGATTATACTTATGTATAGGCCTGAAGTGCGTCTAGTCAAGGCGATGGGTTTCCCAGTTGCAATGGATGGCTGTGAAAGTTGGACAATAAGGAAGGCTGAGAAGGCCAAAGAATGGAGGCCTTTGAACTCTGGTGCTTGAGAAGACACCTGCGAGTCCTTTGGACTGCAAAGTGATCCAACCGGTCAATCCTAGAGGAGATCAACCCTGACTGCTCTTTAGAAGGTCGGATCCTGAAGAGGAAACTCAGATACTTTGGCCACCTAATGAGAAGGACTCCCTGGAGAAGAGCCCAATGCTGGGAACGATGGAGGGCAAAAGAAGAAGGGGACGGCAGAGAACTAGGTGGCTGGATGGAGTCACTGAAGCAGTCGGCAGGAGCTTAAATGGACTCCAGAGGACGGTAGAGGACAGGAAGGCCCAGAGGAATGTGGTCCATGGGGTTGCGACGGGTTGGACACAACTTCGCGACTAATAACAACAAAGGCCTGAGCGATAAATCAGCTTAAGTGGAACTGAGCATGTGGTCCTCATTCTTCCCACCTGACTCTTGCGAATTCATCAGAGATTAGGCAGATGAATGAGGAAGAGTCCCCCAGCATCTAATCCAATAGTCAATTGTTTGAATTCTAAGGGGATTTGGGGGCTGTCTTATTTTGTGATTCTAGCTGCACGTGTGGTGCAGAAGTATTGGCCCTCCTATATTTTCTGAATTAACTGTAATCGAAAGTAACAGTTCCTCGAATCCTAAAGTTTCGGTTTCTTTACTCAGGGTTCGTCCGTAGCTCCTCCCCACAGGGATGAATTGAGCGCCAACGTCACTTCTTCCTTGCAACCTAACCCTGTAGACAAATACATTTTCCTTATCAAGAGTGCAAGGTCAGAGTCGCTGAGACAGCGTCTGGCAGTGCAGCCTGAAAGGGTAATGAAGACCAGGAGGCACCTCAAATTTAACAGCAATCTCGAGATTTGCCAAGGAAAGAAGAAGAGAGCACTAGGACAAAACAGCCAGGATGGACTTCTTGAAATTCTTGAACAGATTATAAAGCCTCTTCACTCTCAGCCAGCTGTCAAATCAACAGATACTGAAATGTGTTGGTATTTACAGGAAGATTTGAGACAGGCCGGAAGCCCCACCAAACCCAGTTAGACAAGCCTCCGTAATTAAGAAAGTAAAAGGTAAAGCGGCAGCCGGACTCACTCACCAATCGTGGGATCGTGGTCTTCAGGGAAACGGTGACTGATGAACTGCATGGTCATGGCTGTGAGGAGGAAACAAGGAGGAGGTTAACCCCAAACAAGGAGAGTGACAATGGAGATTGCTCTGAGACAATGTGCCGGGAGAAGATTTTGACCAGAGGTTACAAATTTAACTTGACTGGTACCCAGCAACTATGATATGGGATCTTTAGTTTGGCCTGTCATCTGACAGTTTGTTTGCAAGCCATTTCAAAATATGGGCCTTGACTATACAAATTCAGAGTCAATACATTCCATCTTGTATTTATCCATCTTAAATAAGCTGCCTGGAGTCACAGATATGAGGAGGGTGACTATATAAATCTAATGAGTAATCTATACACTATCCAGCTCTAAATAAACACAATTCTCATAAGAAGTTTCTGCTGGGCCAATTTTAGGAATAAATACATGGTTTTAGCCCAGAATAACAAATACACAAGTCTTCGGGCTATAAATAAAAAACATTCAATCATAAAAAAGTTTCTGGCATTATCAATCTTAAACACATGGTTACAGCCCAAAAATCATAATTACAGGTCTCCTGGCTATAAATAAGTACAATTATAATAAAAAGCTCCCAATATATCAGCTTCAAGAGTAAACATGTGGTTTCACCCAAAGTAACATTTGCAGGACTTCTGGCTATAAATAAATACAAGTATAATAAAAAGCTCCCAGTATGTTTCAAGAGTAAACACATTGTTTCACCCCAAACAATGGCAATCAATTATCTATCTATCTATCTATCTATCTATCTATCTATCTATCTACCTACCTACCTACCTACCTACCTACCTACCTACCTACCTACCAACCATCGTCTGTCTGTCTGTCTGTCTGTCTGAATCGCCCATCTCCCTCATAGAGGGACTGTGCAGTTGGCTTTAATTTAGCACCTTGGCTGAACCCAGTTCATTTCAGCTTGGAAATCACACCTGGAAACTGCACCCATCCTGGCTTGTGCAATAAATCACAGTTAAACTATCCCAGTCTCTGGCCTATCATGATTTATCCATTCATCACATTCCTACACCTCCCATCTCATAGGAGTGACTCCGGCGTGGCTCAAAATTATAATAATTTTAAAAAATCATAACATAACTAGGAAGAAAATTAAATGCAAAATTTTAAACTTTATTGTCACTAAATGCACCCTAATCGGCATAGATTAAAATGAAATTGCGTTGCACAGCAGCTCTCAAAGGGTCACTATCTGCAATACACTACATAAACATGACAAAAATATAAATAAGAAATTATGCATACACACACAAACACACACACAGAGGCTTTAGGGGCTTCTAGTGGCAGGGAGTTCCACCAGCACTAATTCAAGGCCCTTGCCCTCTTTTTCAAGGCCTTAAAAGTGGGGAGGGGGCTTAATGTCCACCCCCAAGCCACAAAAACTCTCTCACAGAGGGTTCCGGGTTTTTAGCGGCAGGGAGTTCCGCGGACACTAAGCCTGCAAAACCCAGCCCGGCCCTTTCCCACCTCTTTTCTCAAGGCCATAAAAGTGGGGAGGGGGCTTAATGTTCCCCTCAGGAGCTGCAAAACCCCCTCTAAAAGGTTTGGGGTTTCCAGTGACAGGGAGTTCCGCGGACACTAAGCCCTCAAAACCTAGCCCGGCCCTTTCTTACCTCTTGCCCAATTTCTGAAGGCCATAAAAGTGGGGAGGGGGCTTAATGTTCCCCTCAGGACCTGCAAAACTCCCTTTAAACGGTTTGGGGCTTCTAATGGCAGTGAGTTCTATGGGCACGAAGCCCTCAAGGTTTCCTGAAGGCACAAAAGGCCTTCAAAACTCCCTCTAAAAGCTTTGGGACGTCTAGTGGCAGGGAGTTCCACAGGCACGAGGCCCTCAAGGTTTCCTGAAGGCATAAAAGGCCTTCAAAACCGCCTCTAAAAGCTTTGGGACGTCTAGTGGCAGGGAGTTCCACAGACACGAAGCCCTCAAGGTTTCCTGAAGGCATAAAAGGCCTTCAAAACCCCCTCTAAAAGCTTTGGGACGTCTAGTGGCAGGGAGTTCCACAGACACGAAGCCCTCAAGGTTTCCTGAAGGCATAAAAGGCCTTCAAAACCCCCTCTAAAAGCTTTGGGACGTCTAGTGGCAGGGAGTTCCACAGGCACGAAGCCCTCAAGGTTTCCTGAAGGCTGCAAAACTCCCTCTAAAAGCTTTGGGGCTTCTAGTGGCAGTGAGTTCTGCGGGCACGAAGCCCTCAAGGTTTTCTGAAGGCACAAAAGGCCTTCAAAACTCCCTCTAAAAGCTTTGGGACGTCTAGTGGCAGGGAGTTCCACAGGCACGAAGCCCTCAAGGTTTCCTGAAGGCATAAAAGGCCTTCAAAACCCCCTCTAAAAGCTTTGGGACGTCTAGTGGCAGGGAGTTCCACAGACACGAAGCCCTCAAGGTTTCCTGAAGGCACAAAAGGCCTTCAAAACTCCCTCTAAAAGCTTTGGGACGTCTAGTGGCAGGGAGTTCCACAGGCACGAAGCCCTCAAGGTTTCCTGAAGGCACAAAAGGCCTTCAAAACTCCCTCTAAAAGCTTTGGGACGTCTAGTGGCAGGGAGTTCCACAGGCAGGAAGCCCTCAAGGTTTCCTGAAGGCACAAAAGGCCTTCAAAACTCCCTCTAAAAGCTTTGGGACGTCTAGTGGCAGGGAGTTCCACAGGCACGAAGCCCTCAAGGTTTCCTGAAGGCACAAAAGGCCTTCAAAACCCCCTCTAAAAGCTTTGGGGCTTCTAGTGGCAGGGAGTTCCGCAGGCCCGAAGCCCTCAAAGCCCAAATCCGGCCTTTCCCCGGCCAACCCGACTTTTCCTCGCCTCACGTACCGCTTTTCCCGACCCCGCCGGCGCCCAACATCACCAGTTTGTACTCCCGGGGTTGCCCCGCGGGCGGGCCGGAGACGACTCCAACCGGGCCCCGAGGCCCGGTGGGCTCCATCCCGCCTCAGAGGCCTTCGGGGCCCCTCGCGGGGGGAGCCGTCAACGGGCCTGGTTTCCCCTCAGGCGACGGAGCCTCATCTTCCCGCCCGCTGAGGCGGACAAAATGGCGTCGGCGCCGACGGTGCTTAGCCACGCCCAGCCTCCTCCTCTTTGGCTCCGCCCCCTCCGTACGCTTCACGCCGCCCGCCTTTCCCGCCAGAGCGCTTGCGCATTCCCCAAAGGGGTCCTGTTAAGGGAGTTTACAATTCCGGTTCTCGAGCGAAAGGAAGCGGGGAAAGCACCCTCCGGCAGGGAGGGAGGGAGGGAGGCGGTTTCGGCCCGATGGGCTGTGTATTGAACTCAGTGAATGCAGTCGAGGTGGCTCCACCCACCCACCCCCTGGGGAGGGTCTTCTGTGGAGGGGGGAAAGCAAAGAGAAAAGCAAAGCTGTTTGAGGGTTCCAAAAGGTGTTGCCTTTCGATGGTGTGCCAGAGGTTTGGGTTGCAGCCATAAATCCTACTTCTCTTTGTCCTTCTGCAGCTAAAAATTCCATATGGTGAAATCCCCTTTTTCACTATAATCCCAGTTTGTTTAGGTTTGCAAACATGCAAACATGCTCCTCTGCATGTGGAGAAGCAGGTTTTAATTCCCAAGCCTTCCCCACCTGTTCCTGGTGGGGGATTCCACCCACATTGAGCCCTGCAAAAGGCTCAAACTGGGCCACTTGGCTTTGCAAGCCAGGATGCTCGGCCAACGTGGTTTGATTGTGGCTTAGCCCGTGTCGCACCATTCCAGCCAGACTAGGTTCTCTTTGAGAACAGCTGCAAACAGGGCTAAAACATGGGAGAAGAGGAAACACCGAATATCTGTACCGGGGCTTTTGAGATCTCAGCCTCAGCCACCTTTTAAATGCAAGCTTTTCAGTTCCCAGAATTCCCCAGCCAGCATGGGAATTGAAGTTCATATAGGCTAGCTGGAAAAATCTGGGAGTTGGGCCACCTATGGGGATGGGGAATTCTGGGAGTTTGGAGTCTCCACAAGCTGCCTCGGGTTGCATGTGGCACCGGCATCATTATATCATTTGATTCTTTTTATTCGTTTTGTTTTAAATGTGGTTTTATATTCAGTAAGCCGCCGTGAGTCGCCATGGGCCAAAAGGCGGCAAGATAAATTCAATAAATAACTAACCAACCTGGGGAATTCTGGGAACTGAAGTCAACCGACGCCAAGGAATTCTGGGAGCTGAAGTCCAGATGCTGGCTGCGGAATTCTGGGAGTTGAGATCTGCACAAGCTGCCTAGGGAATTCTGGGAGCTAAAAGATGACGGGGGAATTCTGGGAGTTGAAGTCAATACATGCTGGCTGGGGAATACTACCGTGTTTCCCCAAAAGTAATATTTTTATTAGAAGATACGTTAAGAGGGAAAAATGAATAGGTTTCCTACCATGTTTCCCCCGAAAATAAGGCCCTGTCTTATATTTTTTTGAACCCCGAAATAAACGCTTGGCCTTATTTTCGGGGAGATATTATTTTGGGGTGCGTGGAGCAAGATAGGGCTCTCTTAACGTCTTAGCTGATTTCCAGCTCTGCGTTTAAATATTTTCGGAGACAGATTTTCAGGGAGGGATAATTTCAGTGCATGCGCTCAAAACTCCAATTGGGCTTATTATAAGGGGATGTCTTATTTTTGGGGAAACAGGGTAGGAGCTAAAATCTGTACAAACTGGGGAATTCTGGGAGTTGAAGTCGACAGAGGCCAAGGAATTCTGGGAGTTGAAGTCCATAGATGCTGGCTGGGGAATTCTGGGAGCTGAAGTTGACTGAGGCCAAGGAATTATGGGAGTTGAAGTCCATAAATGCTGGCTGGGGAATTCTGGGAGCTGAAGTCCACAACTGCTGACTGGGGGAATTCTGGGAGTTGGAGGTTTGCACAAGCTGCCTAGGGAATTTTGAGAGCTAGAAGATGACTGGGGAATTCTGGGAGTTGAAGTCAACCCATGCTGGGTGGGGAATTCTGGGAGCTGAAGGCCACACATCTCAAAGGTTGCTGAGGTTTAAGAAACACAGGTGGAAATGAAACAGAAACCTAGGAAAACTTCCTCCCAGGTTCTTCACCCAGCCTTTCCCCTCCAACCCCAGCAAACCAAATAACATTTTCCAAAAACAAATTCAGATTCAATCAATAATTGAATGCTTTTTAGCTTGCTAGAAACCGGAGTCACCTTAAACAGAAAAAAAACAGACAAGAACAGAAGTAGGACATTTGTACATTTATCGTGAAATTATGGTTTAATTTATTTACAACATGTAGAAAAATCAGAGAACAGAGAGTGAGGTTTGGGGCGGAGAGATTTGTTTGGGGCAAAGCAAAACCTGTCAGGAAAAAAAAAAAAGATAATCCAGCGCTTGTTCCAATTATTTTTAAATATTCTTTTGCGGTCTGAACACACACAGAGAGAAAGCTGAGTCAGTCTGCGGTTCTCCTTTCTCAAGGCTGCGCATTTCATCGTGCAAAAAAAATAATAATAATTAAACCCCATGTTTTACTCAGGTAACAGTCCAGGTGAAAAGCCGGTTAGTTCAGAGCCACAATCCTAATTTTTCGGCTAGGACTGCCTTCTAACCCATTCCAGAAGATGTATTATTATTATTATTCTTATTTTTAAAAAAGGGGGAAACAGCCACAAAAAAACCAAAATCTGGTCGGCCGCTCGCAAATTTGGAACAGAAGAGGAGATGGTAAACCAATGGCAAAATGGAACTCGGTGCTGGTGGATGAAGCCAGGATAAAAAAATAATAAAATTTAAAACCCCCCACAGGGCTGAATTCGAAGAGCTAAATTGTCTGAATTCCACAACGCTGCGTGCCATTCCTTGCCTAAGGAGGCTCGATAAAAACGGACGAAAGCCAAGAAATGAAAAGGTTTTTTTTTTTTATCAGCCGGTAAACAGTAGCCTACACAGCTAACAAAAGCTGCGTTTTCTAATGCTACAAAAATAATAAATCAAAATAAATTGCTGAAATCTCTTCTGGGAAAGGATTCGAGAGTCCAAAAAAACCCGATCCAGCGAAGGGTTTTCCGTTCTCCGTTCCAGAAGGCGGGAAGCATCTCACACACACAGTCCCCGGGGGAGAGGAGGGGAGGGGAATCTTTCCCTTCTCGGCGAGAAACGAACACGGAACGGCAGCTGTGGCGCGGGGCAAGCGGGCTGGCTGGCTGGCGCCTCTTCCAAAGGCCGTTTCCCAAAAAAAACCTGCCGCGGAGAAAATTCGGGAGCCCAGGCGGGACGAAGACGCTCCTTTGCGAGAGAATCACACAACCCACGGAGGATCGGCCGTCGTATCGCCAAAATATCCGGCGGTCGTTGTCGTCCCCCCAGTCTCTCCAAATGGCGGAAGTTCAGGAGGGAAGGGGAGGGATGGAGAGGGGGAGGAGGTGTGGAAAACAGTCCAGCCACACGAAAAAAAAAAAAGAGGCATACTGCATCTCACAAGCATGTGCAGAGAGCAGGGGTGGGGGGGCGAGGACACGAGCTTCTGGGTGTTGCACGGACTTGTCTTTGATCGGAATACATGCGGTTTTTATTGCTCCAGACGGAAGGGCGAAGACCGGGGTGGGTGGGACGGGGACCCTAAGGGGCCATCCAGAAGGGCATCTGTTGCTTCACCCGTTGCTGTGACGACGGATACTGGTACCCTAACCTCCAGGTTTGGGAGTAGCTACTTGCATTTTTGAGACTCCCGTGATCGTCTTCTTCGTCCGACGAGTCGCCGGTGTAAGCCACCAGCCCCAGTTCCTTTTCTCTGGTTTTCATCTTCTTGGACGGATGATCTAAAGAACGAAGAGAGAGGGGGGAAAAAAAAAAAGAAAAAAAAAAAGAAAAGCAGCTCTCCCCGCCCCCCCGCCCCACATCGTCCCCGGTCCCCCCAAAAAAAAAACAAAACAAAAAAAAAGGGGGGTGGGGGAGAAAAAAAGGGAAGAGAAAGATAAAAACAATTCCCCCAAACGGGTTAATTTCATAAAACAAAACAAAAAAAAACAACACGTTAGTCGGACACCGTTTTGAAGGCCCCCGAATATCAATGGTCACCCCCCAGATCGGTGGTAGTCGAGCGATAACGGCGTCCCGCCGACGGTGTTATGATCCGCCAGTACCATGTAAGAGAACACAGAGAGAGAGAGAGAGAGAGAGAGAGAGAGAAAGACACAAAAAAAAGAAGAAAAAAAGTAAAGTTAGCAAGGCCTGTGGGGTTGTGAGCTCTCCGTTTCAAAGAATATATGTCAAAAAAGGAAGAAACCAGCTAGCGTTCTTTGCCCAAATTGGTTTTTCCAAAAAAAGAGAGGTAAAAAACTAACAATTTGCAAACAGGTTTAATAGTGGAATAGTTTTTAAAAAAAAATTAAAAAATTGGGGGCATGTTTTTCTTTTTTTTAAGGGATGGGAAATTAATACTACACAACTAATCCCTACGAGACTGTCAAACTATTTAGTAAGGCTTGTATTTCTATTATTCTTCTCATCTTATCTATTACCCATCTCCTTTTCTAATTATGACTATAACTTTGTTGCTTGTATCTTTCCTATTTACATTGTTTCGTACAGTTTCCTAAGACGATTTGTTGATTGCTTATTTAGTATCCTGTGACTATCACTATCTGATGTGTCTTATGATCGATGCTGAATGGTATTTTAATGACAATTTATTATCATGATTTATCACTTATAGCTTTTATGTACTATGAGAGCTTATGCACCGAAGACAAATTCCTTGTGTGTCCAATCACACTTGGCCAGTAAAAAAATTCATTTCATTTCATTTCTGTTCTGTTCATTTCCTATTTCCAATTTCCATTTCCTATATTCTTTTCCTATTTTCCATTCCATTCCATTTTCTATTCTATTCTATTCTATTCTATTCTATTCTATTCTATTCTATTCTATTCTATTCTATTCTATTCTATCCTATTCATTTCCTATTTCCAAGTTCCATTTCTTATATTCTTTTCCTATATTCCATTCCATTCCATTCTATTTTCTATTCTATTTTCTATTCTATTTTCTATTCTATTTTCTATTCTATTTTCTATTCTATTCTATTCTATTCTATTCATTTCCTATTTCCAAGTTCCATTTCTTATATTCTTTTCCTATATTCCATTCCATTCCATTCCATTCCATTCTATTTTCTATTCTATTTTCTATTCTATTTTCTATTCTATTTTCTATTCTATTCTATTCTATTCTATTCTATTCTATTCTATTCTATTCTATTATTCTGTTCTGTTCTGTTCTGTTCTGTTCTGTTCTATTATTCTATTCTATTCTATCCTATTCTATCCTATTCTATCCTATTCATTTCCTATTTCCAAGTTCCATTTCTTATATTCTTTTCCTATATTCCATTCCATTCCATTCCATTCTATTTTCTATTCTATTTTCTATTCTATTTTCTATTCTATTTTCTATTCTATTCTATTCTATTCTATCCTATTCATTTCCTATTTCCAATTTCCATTTCCTATATTCTTTTCCTATTTTCCATTCCATGCCATTCTATTTTCTTTTCTATTCTTTTCTATTCTATTCTATTCTATTCTATTCTATTCTATTCTATTCTATTCTATTCTATTCTATTCTATTCTATTCTATTCTATTCTATTCTATTCTATTCTATTCTATTCTATTCTATATAATATATTCTATATTCTATTCTATTCTATTCTATTCTATTCTATTCTATTCTATTCTATTCTATTCTATTCTATTATTAGAATAGTTAATTATATCAACTAAGGAGGAAGTTATAATGTAATGTCTTGTTTGTTGTGGGTTTTTTATAAAAGATCGTTTTACATTTAACATTAAAATTTTAAAATTTGGATTTCTGTTTTGTATTTTAATTCTCCTCATCAAATAAACCGAATGTGGGTAATCCTCGATTTACGACCACAACAGAGCCCAAACCTCTCTTTGTGGCTAAAGTGAGACAACTTGTTAAGTGAATCTCGCCCCGTTTTAACCCCTTTTCCTTGCTGCGTTGGTGAAGGCAACTGCTGCGCTTGGCTGTTAAGCTAGTCGCCCGGTTGTTAAAACGAATCTGGCTTCCCTTCCCTCCCCCCCATCAGACGGTCGCAAAAAGGGATCACCTGATCCCGAAGAGGGCAACCAACCAACCAACCGTCGTAAATACGAGTCAGTTGCCAAGCGTCTCAATTTGGATCGCGGGAATGGTCTGCAACGAGGTTCTTAAACGTGAAAAACGGTCCCGAGTCACTTTTCTTCCAGAGCCGTGGTTAACTTTGGTCGTTAAATGAACTGTTGTTAAATTGAATACTGTCTCTCTACACAGGTGGGCCTCCTTGTTTCTCTGCCTGACTGGGGGAGGGGGGGATCTGCACGGCTTCCTTAGGAAAAGCGAATAGTGTCTTGTGGATCGGATGGGGAGGTGGCTGGGGAGGGGGAAAGATGGGGGAGACGAGAGAATCAATAAAGGAGAATATTTGTAGCTCAGGGCTGTAAGCTGCCCTGAGTCTCCGGAGAAGGGTGGCATATTAAATCGAACCAATAATAAATCGAACCAATAAAAATGAAGGGTCCTCGGTGCCCCTTTGAGCCGGCTTGTTTCCTTGCCTCACTAAGCACTAAGCTGTTGAAGTAGCATTTAAATTGCCAGCGGCCTGCCATGACTGCGAGTTCGAATCTCACCAGGGCTCAAGGTCGACTCAGCCTTCCATCCTTCCGAGGTAGGTAAAATGAGGACCCGGATTGCTGGGGGCAATAAGCTGACTTTGTATAAAATAGGGGGGCCCAAAAGCCCTACTAAGCAGGTATATACAAAAGTACGAAGGCTATTGCTTAAGGCATTGTAAGCCGCCCTGAGTCTTCGGAGAAGGGCGGCATATAAATTAAATAAATAAATAAATCTAGTCCAACCCTCACCAACTTCCCACTGCCCAAACAGGAGAACCTACATTTTCCTCTACCTAGGATTGAACTCACAACCTCCCGATTGTGAGGCGAGAGCTCTACCTCTAGGCCACAGCAGCTGGGCGTATCCTAGGTAGGAGTGAGAAATCCTTTCCTCGTTGGGTGGGTGGGTGAATGGGTGAGTAGCTGGGGTGCATTAGGGATGCTGATCTTGAAAGCGGGTAGAAATAGGGGGGGGGAAAACCTGCCCCTCTCCAAAGGGACATGTCCACTCTGGATTTGGGGGCCTTACTAACACCTGAGCAAAGGGAAGCTTGAAGGCTTAAGGCCCAGAGGAGGGGGGGAGGGGTGTCGGCCCTCAAGCAGGCCGTCCGAAGAGGCATGGTCGCAAAAGAAGGTGGAAAAACCCAAGACATGGCGGGCTTCTCGGCCTCACACGCTCACCGTTGCTGCCCCCCAAGGACCCGTTTCGGTCGTCAGGCTCCGGCTTCATCCCAGTCACTGGTAACGCCGGCGGTGGCATCAGCTGCCTGTTTGGAGACAGAAAGAGGGTTCTTGAGAAAAAGAGGATGCCCAGTAAGGGAGAAGTTTTGAGGGCTAGGAACCAGGAGCCGGGGAGTTCTAGTACCACCTTAAACATGAAAGCCGGCTTGGGTGGGACAATGACTAGGAGATGGGGAATTCTAGTCCTGCCTTAGGCACGAAAGCCAGCTTGGGTGGGACAACGACCAGGCGGTGGGGAATTCTAGTCCTGCCTTAGGCATGAAAGCCGGCTGGGGTGGGACAATGACCAGGCGATGGGGAATTGTAGTCCTGCCTTAGGCATGAAAGCCAGCTTGGGTGGGACAATGACCAGACGATCGGGAATTCTAGTCCTGCCTTAGGCATGAAAGCTGGCTGGGTCTCACAATCACCAGGCGACAGGGAATTCTAGTCCCACCTTAGGCATGAAAGCTGGCTGGGTCTCACAATCACCAGGCGATGAGGAATTGTAGTCCTGCCTTAGGCATGAAAGTCGGCTTAGGTGGGACAATGACCAGGCGATGGGGAATTCTAGTCCTCCCTTAGGCATGAAAGCTGGCTTCGGTGGGACAATGACCAGGCGACGGGGAATTCTAGTCCTCCCTTAGGCATGAAAGCCGACTGGGTCTCACAATGACAAGGAGACGGGGAATTCTAGTCCCGCCTTAGGCCAGAAAGTTGACTGGGTGACTCTGGGCCAATCACCAGGAGACGGGGAGTTCTAGTCCCGCCTTGAATTCTCAGTCTACCCCGGATGTGGCCCAGTGCTCAGTAGATGGACCTTAAGCCCCATCATCCCTGTCTGCAGATGACAGGTGGTGAGTTCAGGAACCAAATCTAATGTTCATTGAACAAAAGGACCGCACTCAAAACAGAGGGAATTCTAGTTTGTTCTGTCCAGGTTTTTCTTTTTTAAGTCGTACTAAAAATACTTCAGGAGAGGATAAATGGTCCAAAAAGGAAAACAAAGGGAGAATTGATGGTGAGAGGAGACCTTCCTTTCTTCACCATTGTCCTTCACCAAGTAGAAAAGGGGGTCTTAAAAATAATACTATATTTTTTGGAGTATAAAATACTCCCCCCCCTTAAAAGTGGGTGAAAATTTGGGTGTGTCTTATGCACCAAATGTAGCCCCGCCCACCTGCCCACCCACTGGCCTCTGCCTCCCAGCAATGTGCCTCTTTGCAACAAACAGCCCATTTCAACTTCAGCACAACCTGATTAGCGCAAGCAGCTGATGGTCGGTTTTGATCGGCCTCCCGACCTTCAGCTGTTTCAGGCTGCAGGGATTGCCATTGCCTGTTGCTGCGCACCCCATTTGCTGCAAGGAGGCAAATTGCTGGGAGGCAGAGGTAGATTTTTTTTTTCCTTGCGCCAATCAAGCTGTGCTGAAAATGAAACTGAAACAGCCTGTTTGCTGTTTGCTGCAAGGAGGCAAATTGTTGGGAGGCAGACACAGATTTTTTTTTTCTTGTTTTCCTCCGGACGTCTTATGGTCCGGAGCGTCTTATACTCCAAAAATACGGTATATGGCAACCGTTGAGAAAACATGAGCTCGCCCCAGGAAAACAGGAAATTGTGAGAAAGACGCTCAAGATTTCTCGGCCTTGATCTTCCTTGGTATAAAGAAGGAAGGGAACGAAAAAGGAAAGTCTGGCAACTGAAGCTTAATCTCAACACAGGCAGTCCTCGATTTATGGCCGCAATTAAGCCCAATTTTTAAGTTGCTAAAAGCGAGGCAGTTTGTTCAGGGCGCTTGGCTCCCTTTTACGACCTTTCTTTTCCACGGTCGTTAAGTTAGCCGCACGACTGTTAAAAGAGAATCTGGAGTCCGTCGGTCCGTCCGTCCCCCGGTTGATTTCGTCATAAATAAGAGCCGGTTGCCGAGCGCCTGAATTTTGGATCCCGGGGGACGCCGTTAACGGTCGTTAAGCGTGAAAAGCGGTGCTAAGTCCATTTTTTTGTTTTGTTTTTCGGTGCCGTGGTTAACTTTGAAATGTAGTTTCAAGTCGAAGACTACATTTTTGTAGTCTTTGGGAAATGCTAGTGCCACTCACCTGTCCCTCTCTCTCTCCTTTCCTGAGGAACTTGCTGGCTTCGGGCCGGTCCCATCCATTTCCGTCGCGATGCAGAATCCTGTACCTAAATTAGTCATATGAATGGGTCCATGCTATGAGCAGAAAAACATAGCGGCATTAGCAAACCTAAAACGCGGACGTGAGCTATCAGCTCCTTCATGAAAAAAGTTTCTTTTTAAAAAAAAAAAAAAAAAGCTCTTTTGAGAAAGCCCAAAAAATTTTCTCTTTCGTTTCCTTCAATAAGGATACGGCCAGCATCCTAGGAATTCTTTTTTTTTTTGAGGGACCAAGGGGTTTGGAAATTATCTATACGGGGTAGGATGCTGACGCTAACTTTAACCAGGAGCGAACAAGGCTCAGGAAGAATTCTCTCCAACTTGAACGAGCTAAAACCAGAAGAAATGCATTTCTATTTTTTTTTTTTTACAATTCAGAAAGACGGAGCCATTTGGAGGCTTCTTTCAGGCCTTAAATTTGGAGCTATCTTTTACCCGGCCGTGTGTTTCGTGGGCCTCGTGCTTAAATTCGAATTTAGCGGGTCCTCCTCGTCTTACGATCGTTGTCGGCCGTAAAACGGGTCGCCGGGTGACCACGTCGGATGGTATCTCTTGGGCAGCGGTTATTAAAACAAATTCAGCCGTTACAGGAGGATGGGAAAGCCTTCAGAGCCCCCACCCCACCCCTGCTGTAGTGCGGGAGGCGGAGTAGGCCACACCCACCATGGCCACGCCCACCCAGGGTAGAAAAATGCCCCGCGTCCGCCCCTCCCAGGAGACTCCACGCGGCCCATTTTGGATGCCAGGTGCGTACAAGGCCTGCGCGAAGGCTCTGGAAGGGCGAAAAATGGAAGTCTGGAAATGGGTCCGTTTCCGGCATCCGGAGCCCAGGGGACGCTGTTTTTCCCCTCCCAGAGGCTCGAGAAAAACCTCCGGAGCCTGGGGAGGGCGAAAACACTCTTCCCCCCACCGGGAGGCGAGGAGGCCACGCCCACCCAGCAAATGGGCAGAGAACCGGTTGCTAAAATTTTTTAATCCCACCCCCTGCCTACAAAGACATATCGTCGTTGCCTTTTCCAAAAAGGTTAGGGGGAAAAAAAAAAATTCACTGAGCAAACTCGCAAATTTGCAAAGTTTGTAGAAAGGAGAAGCTTGGAAAGTCGAAATGCTTTTAACTTTTCCCTAAACTAAGACTTCGGATGACTTGATACGCAATTTTGTGGAGGGTGTTCCTTTCAGCAACACACAAGGAATGGTGCTTTTTTGCCCCCCCACCCCCCACCCCTCCTGTCGTTTTCACGCCCCAGATAAAAAAATTCTTAAATTGTTGTGAGTTACAATTCCCAGCCACTTTCATTCATAAGCTGGCAAGCATCTTCCCTCGTGTTTTTTTTACTGTGACTTGATCGAAATTAAATCGCTCTCTTTTGAAAGCCCTGAAAGAAATCTCCGAGATTCGTCACCTCTTAAATCTGGCCTGCTGATTTTAAATCTGCCCCCAAAAGGCTTCTGTTTTGAAAAAAGATGATTCCAAATTTCCTCCTCCAAATGCCTTCTTCCCCCCCACCACAGACTTTCCCTAAAATCTGGTTTGAAACCCAAAATTCGAATTCCATCGCTCAGGGCTCTTGAGGGAAACAAATCTCCCTTGCAAATCTTAATTTTTTTCACGCCTGGAGATACGTTTCATTTGGTGGGTTTTTTTTAAAAAAAAATTCGGGACAGCGGCCGCCGCAAATACAGGCAGTCCTTGACTTATGACCGCAACCGGGCCCCATCACTAAGCGAGACAGCAATGAAGGGAGCTTTGCCCCGTTTTAACGACTTTTCTTGCCACGGCGGGTAAGCGAATTTCCCGCAGCCGTGAAGTTTGGTCGTTAAGCGAATCCGGCTTCTCCCCTTGTCTCTGCTCGCCGGGAGTTCGCGAAAGGGGGGAGGGGTTGCGTGACACCTGCCCCCCCTCCCCCCAGGGGACACTGCAACCGTCATAACTTTTAAACTTTTTTAAGTTTAAAGTTTTACGGGTTTTAAATTTTAATTGCCTATTGAGTTTTTTAAATTTATTGGGCCAAAATTATTTAATGCTTTTATTAATATTTTAAATTTTGTATTGGAGTGCTTTTTATTCTTGGCTGTACACTGCCCTGAGTCCACTAGGAGAAGGGCGGTATATAAATTTAATAAATAATAATAATAATAATAATAATAATAATAATAATAATAATAATAATAATAAATACGAGCCGGTTGCCAAGCGCCCATGTTTGGATCACGTGATCGCGGGGACGGTCGTAAAGTGTGGAAAAAAAAAGGGTCGTTTTAGTGCCGCTGTCAAAACGGAACGGTCGCTAACTGAATGGTTGTAAGTTGAGGACTAACTGGAGATCTAGGGTCTCTCTGAAGCCACCAGCCCAAGTCTTAAAAAGGCCCGTGGTGACCCCCGGCCCAAATGGGACACATCTTCAGCACAACTGGCCCCTACGGAGAGACAGTTGACCCAGTTAATGCTTGAATGACCATTTCAGAGGTTACCTAGCATCTAAGCCAGTGGAGCTATATCTGTGGGCATACAAGCATTGCCCTTGCTCAACTCCAGCTGATTTTTGGGCCTTGCAGTCCTACCGGAAGTCAGGAAACGGGCCGTTTCTAGCCTCTGACGGCCTCCGAGGGAATGAGAAAGGCCGTTTCTGCCCTCCCCAGGCTCCAAGGGAGCCTCTTTAGCCTGAGGAGAGTGAAAAACAGGCCTACCGGGCCCACCAGTAACCGTTTTGTAGTTGGGTGCCAAAAGCAGAGGGAAAGGGGGGTTGCGTATGCATGCATGGGGGGCATTGAATTATGGGTGTGGGCACATGCGCGCATGACACCCCCCCCCCCCCAATTTTTTTTTTAATTTGATTTACATGCCGCCCTTCTCCGGAGACTCAGGGGGGCTTACAATGTGTTAAGCAATAGCCTTCATACTTTTGTATATTTTATACAAAGTCAGCTTATTGCCCCCACAAACTGGGTCCTCATTTTACCTACCTTAGGAAGGATGGCAAGGCTGAGTCAACCTCGAGCCTGGTGAGATTCGAACTTACAGTAATTGCAGACAGCTGGTGTTAATCACAATGCTTTTAGTCTGCTGAGCTATCCAGGCTTTCTCACTTTCCTTCCTCTTTTCTTTCTTTCCTTCCTTTTCTTTCCTTCCTTCCTTCCTCCCTCTTTTCTTCTTTTCTCTCCTTCATTTCTTCCATTTCTCCTTCCTAGCTTCCCTTTCTTTCTTTCTTTTTTTTTTAAATTTGATTTATATGCCACCCTTCTCCGGAGACTCAGGACGGCTTACAAGGCGTTAAGCAATAGCCTTCATACTTTTGTATATTTATACAAAGTCAGCTTATTGCCCCCACAAACTGGGTCCTCAATTTACCTACCTTAGAAAGGATGGAAGGCTGAGTCAACCTTGAGCCTGGGGAGATTCAAACTTACAGTAATTGCAGACAGCTGGTGTTAATCACAATGCTTTTAGTCTGCTGAGCTATCCAGGCTCTAGTTTGGCACGCGAGAGCAAAAAGGTTAGCCATCACTGATCTAAGCCCTACTGTTGCAGGCCCCTCTCAGTAGCCGAATCGGAGGCAGCGGCCTGGGGGTTAGGGTCAGCATCAAGGCAACTTGGGAGCTCTGAGGGGGATGGGGCAGATGACAGAGAGGGAGATGAAGGCCGAACCTGGGCCGTCCGTCAGCCCTCAGATGGAGGGTCAACAGCCCCCAGGTCTGGAGGTGGCTGATGAGGAAGAGGAGGAACAGCTGGGCCCAGTGCCTGATAGAAGGCAGAGAGGAGAGGAGAGCAGTGGAAATCAATGGGCCGGTCTTTGGGAAGGAAGAGCCACCGCTGCTAGCGAAGCCCTACCCTAGCTCTGGGGATAAAAGGCAGGTGGCGGAGATGAATAGGTGTGGCAGACAACTGGTTAGGGTTAGCTTATTAGCCTGGGAGAGAAACACTTTGCCGGAGTTGCCGGCACTCCTAATTAAAGGCATCTTTTGAGTTGACCTCCGAGGGTTTGCCGTAATTTGGGGAGCTGTCTCAGAACACCCACAATCATTTTGATTTCAAAGGTGAAAAAAAGGGGGAATGGGGAAGCCGGTAAGGAAACGATGGTGGTTTACTGCACCTGATAGCCCAGCAATCCGGATTCGTGTTCGTCGGGAAGCTCCTCGGTGAACCGCCGTTTTTGACCCGGTTGAGGAAGGGGCTGCATCTGGGGCTGCGTCCCACTCGGCAGGGGGGTCTTTCCAGGAGCAGCAGGCAAGAAAGGAGCGGTTAGCGGGGTCTGGAAAGAGACACACACACACACACCAAAAAAAGTTTTGAAACGGACCCCTAAAAGTTAGAAACGTCGTTCAAAAGGCACAATGAAGAATGTCGCATTCGTTATTTTGTTCTTATTCTGCTTTATTCTTCTGTTAATTTACTTTTTCGTTAACCTGGCTTTTGATGTCTTCGGTACGGTTTACGGTTGTAAACCGCCTAGAGCCGTGAGGGGTGAATCTACGGCACGCGTTCCGGAAGTGGCACGCAGAGCTCTGTGGACATCGCCAGCGGCTTCTGGCGCATGCATGCACACTGGCCAGCTGGTCTTCGTGGGTGCCGGAGCGCCAGAAAATGGCCTGAAAAACGGCCAAAAGAGAGGCCATTTTCAGGGCCAAAAACAGTCCAAAAAACAGGTATGCGCACGCCAGCCGGTTTTTGAGTTTTCGGCACTCTGGTGCATGCAAATGCATAGCCAGGTGGCGGTATTTCATGATTCCCCCCCCCCATGTTCTTTTTCTTCGACTCTGGCACCTCCCGATACCGCGATGTCAATGAATTGTACGTTTCGGTTTTCGACCACTGTGATATCTGGCGTGTTGTGGCCCAAATGACGATCTGTCTGTATTCGAAAGTCCTACAAGATCTTCACCGTGTCATTTTCAACAACTCCTCCTCCTCCTCATTATCGTCACCATCATCATCATCATCATCTCACACATTCAGCCAGATGTTCAGACTGGATTTATCATCATCATTATTGTATCGTGCATTCAGCCAGATGTTCAGACTAGATTTATCATATCTCATATTCAGCCAGATGTTCAGACTGGATTCATCATCATCATCATCATATCGCATTCAGCCAGATGTTCAGACTGGATTTATCATCATTATCATTATTATATCGCACATTCAGCCAGATGTTCAGACTAGATTTATCTCGCGTTCAGCCAGATGTTCAGACTGGATTCTTCATCATCATATCACATTCAGCCAGATGTTCAGACTGGATTTATCATCATTATCATTATCGCACATTCAGCCAGATGTTCAGACTAGATTTATATGTCGCGTTCAGCAGATGTTCAGACTGGATTCTTCTTCATCATCATCATCATATCACATTCAGCCAGATGTTCAGACTGGATTTATCATCATTATCATTATTATATCGCACATTCAGCCAGATGTTCAGACTGGATTTATCATAATCATTATTATATCTCACATTCAGCCAGATGTTCAGACTGGATTTATCATCGTTATCACAATTCAGCCAGATGTTCAGACTGGATTTATCATCATCATAATTCAGCCAGATGTTCAGACTGGATTTGACATTCTAATCTACCTCAAATTTGTCATTTCAATTCTTCCTATCCACCTGTAGCATTTCCATCTAGCTACAATCTTTCCAAGGATCTGGAAGTTCTTCTTCTTGTTGTTATTATTATTATTATTATTTTAATATTACATTTAAAGAAAGCACTGCATTTTCATACCTGGCTGGTGGTAGCTGCGGGCTGGACTTGCGTAATCGGGTACTGGGTCGGCACGGGAGGGACGCTGGTGGGGAGGGCCAACACCCCTGGTGCCATGGGAACCGCCGGAGGACCGATGCCCGGCATCACGTAAGGAGGCTGGCCCGGCTGCTGAGGGGGAGGAGCCATGGGGTAGCTCGCCTGGAAGCCGTTGGGGGGGTAATATGGTGGCTGGGGTGGGACAGTTGCGATGGTTGCTGGTTGCGCGAATCCTGATGGGAGCCAAAATAAAACGGCCGGAGGAGAACAGGTTGATCGACAACGTTGGGATTGAATGTGGGGAGGGAAGAAAAAAAAATAAAGGTTTGGATTAAGATCAAAACCTCAGAGGGAAAAATCCTACCCATCCCTCCCTGGTCAGAAACTTGAAATACAGGTAGTCCTCGACTTATGACCACGATGGAAATTTCTGTTCTTAAGTGGGACATGGTGGCATTCAGCCGGTTCGGAGGCGAACTGGTAGCGTCGACCTGCGGGTGAACTGGCGACCAAACCTCTGATTTTTTTATCACATGACCCGGGATGGGGGTGGGGGAGATGCCGCAACGGTCGTAAACTGTGGAAAACGTTCCTCTTTTTTTTCCCGGTGCCGTCGCAACTTCGAAAGGTCGCTAAGTGAACCGTTGTAAGTCGAGGACTAACTGTAGCTGAGCCGCTGGTCACGACCTACCTGTTAAGGGCATCGCAGTGGTTATCTGGTTCACAAATCGAGAGTATTCGGCGTGGACCTTAAAGGGAATTGCAGATTCATAATTAGGATCTCATAAATAGAAATGCAAATAAATCCACTTATATTGATATCAATCCACTTAAGTGGATTTATAGAAATAAACCCACTTTTTATTGTCGGAGGCTTTCTGAAATGATCCCCTCTTTGGTGGCAACAGTTCATTCCTTAGTTATAATCCGAATTATTTTGAAAATTACTTTTCAAACTACCCTGAAGCTTGTCTTATAGGGGTCGTCCTCGTTTAGCGACCATAACTGGGGCCGGCAACTTGGGCGTTGAGAGGAACGGCTGTACAGGCCGCCCTCGGCTCGTGACAAAAGCCACTAGGGGAAATATTTGTGAAAGGCACTTGGCCCCGTTTTACCACCTTTCCCGCCACTGAAGTGGTTACAGGAATAAAAGGGCGGCGGTAAGAAGTTTAGTTAACCGGGTCGGTGAAGTCACTTACAGTCTGTAGTAAGTTCTCGCAAAGCTTTTTGGCTGCGGCCAGCCCTTCTGGCTTGGGGTGGCTGGAAGAGAAAAAGGGGAACGAACGTTCAGCGTGAAGGATGAAGAAGGGATCTGCTTCAGTTTTAGGGGTTTTAAGAATTTTAGGAACTTAAAGCAGGAGGAAGCCCCTGGAGAGGTGGAGTAGAATTGTGAAAGATCTCTCTCTCTCTCTACTATGTATGTATTTATGTATTTATCTACTCTATCATCTATCTATCACCTATCTATCATCTACTCTATCATCTATCTACTCTATCATCTACCAGTATCTATCTCTTCTATCTATATCTATCTATATCATCTATCAATCATCTATCATCTAATCTATCAATCATCAATCATGTATTTTATCTGTCATCTATCTATATCATCAATCATCTATCATCTAATCTATCTGTATCATCTAATCTATCAACCATCTATCTATATCATCTAATCTATCAATCATCTAATCTATCTATATCATCTATCTATAATCAATCATCAATCATGTCATCTAATCTATTTATATCATCTAATCTATCATCTAATCTATCATCTATCTATATCATCTAATCTATCAATTATCTATCTATATCATCAATCATCTATCATCTAATCTATCAATCATCTAATCTATATCATCTAATCTATCTATCTCATCTAATCTATCATCTATCTATAGCATCTATCAATCATCTATCTCATCTAATCTATCAATCATTTAATCTATATCATTATCTAATCTATCATCTAATCTATCTATATCATCTATCAATCATCTAATCTATATCATCTATCATCTATCTATATACTGTATATCATCTACCTATCATCTAATCTATCTGTCTATATATCTATCCATCATCTAATTTATCGATCTATCATCAAATCTATCTATCTTCTCTATCATTTTTATCTCTGTCTGTCTCTAGCTCTATAATTCTCATCTATGTGTATATATCTATGTATCTATATGTGTATGCATGTATCTTGAGGAGTGGGATTCACTTACCTTCGCTACCAGTTAGCAAATGTGAGCAAGCACGCCTTCTCCACGCGTGCGCAGAGGGTCAAAAATGGGATGTGATAACGTCCGTGTGGGTAGGTGGAGCCTCCCACCGCCGGCGCTACCGGATCATGCAACATAGCTCAAACCGGTTGAATTTCACAACTGATGTATCTATCTATCTATCTATCTATCTATCTATCTATCTATCTATCTATCTATCTATCTATCATCTTTGTATCTCATCTGTCTATCATCTATCTATCTATCCTCTATCATTCTCATCTATCTCTATCTCTGTCTCTCTTTCACATATCTTTATGTTTCACCTACCTACCTATCTCACAACAAACAACAACATATATTATCTCCCTCTAGTTGAACGCTGATCATTACGCTGCTCCAACGTTAGTTCCCACCCTTTGTGACAAGGGCCCTCCCGGACGTTTTTAAAACTACAAAATCCATCTGCAAGATTGTTGACCTGTCAAGGTTAGCCACGAAAGTCATGGGCGGGAAGAACAATAAACAGCCAAAGGAAGGAAGCCAAAAGTTTTCAAAAACTCTTTTAAAAAACTCACATTGTAGAGAGGCATTTCAAAACTCCGCCCTGGCGACAAGAAGGGCATCTGGCCATGAAAACACCCTGCTAGCTCCATTCAGTTAACCAGACTCCATCCCACAAGGGATTATGGGGTCGTTAAAAGACGACAATGATTTCTTGATCTTAAAGGCAGGGGAGGACCCTTTTATGATTTGTGGACTTTGACTTCCAGGGAATTCTGGGAGCTGAAAGTCCACAAAAGTATTGTTCCCCGGAGACCTTTGACCTAAAGGAATCCCGTCTTCTGCTCACCTGATGTATATGTACATGGGTTCGAAAGCTTCACGGCCAGACGCGGGTTCAATGCAGCCAGAGCCCTTCCCCCGAAGGAACACCTTCGCCCCCGTTTCTATCTGGATGTGCTGCAAATACGAGCAGCCCGGCCCTTCCACCTTCTCCTTGATGCTGAATGTGGGCACCGCGTGTTCCAACCCCACGAACAGCTTATCCTGGACGTAATGCATCTGTAAAACACACAAATACCCAAAAGTCACCCGGGGGAGCCTGTTTCAGCCTGCCGATACATTTTTGTCTTTCTTTCTCTGTTCGATTTGACGACTGTTCCTTCAGTGACCGGTTACGACAGCAACTGGAAAAAGCGATTGGCGGCCGCTTCCGATTCATGCGATCGAAATTCGGACGCTGGGCAAATGGCGTGTAATTTACCCCTCCAGCCCTCCTCCTCCGGGGCTGACAAGCTGATTTCTCTCGGGGGAAACTGAGAGGGTACTGTTGAATGGCACAGTGAGGTCGCCGCTATCTGGAAGCTGGACCCCTCTCTCCATCACATTTCTCTAAGAGGACGGTTTCGGCCTAGCCCTGGCTCAACGGACCAGGCCTTCTTAATCCTCTAGCATAGGGTTCTCCAACTTTGGCAATTTTTAAGAGTTGTGGACTTCAACTCCCAGAATTCCCCCGGATAATTCTAACTGTCAGGAACTGTCTCCTTAGTTCTAAGTTGCTTCTCTCCTTGATTAGTTTCCACCCGTTGCTTCTTGTTCGACCCTCAGGTGCTTTGAAGAATAGTTTGACTCCCTCTTCTTTGGGGAAGCCCCTGAGATATTGGAAGACTGCTATCATGTCTCCCCTAGTCCGTCTTTTCATGAAACTAGACATATCCAGTTCCTGCAACCTGTTCTTTATATGTTTTAGCCTCCGTGTCACTGCGTTATTTGTATTTGCCAGCTGAGCTTCCATTCTGAACATTACGGTAGCTTGCCAGAGAACTTTATCAACAGAGGTAAGACTGTCTTGTGATTTTTGAAGCTACTGCGCATGTCTACATTCTTTTTTTTCTAACTTCCTGATTTTCTTCTTCCTTTGTTCGTCTCCGAGATATCACTGCCGGTAAGATGTAGTTAGCTGGGTTTTTTTTACTTTTATAATAAAATGTTTCTTAGAATATATACTTCGGGTTTTCTTTCTTTGAGAGTATACACCATGGAAAACAAGATCCATTCACCTCTAATTAATTAGTTTCCCCAGCGGGGGAAGAAGGCTGATTCACGCTTCGACACTCCAGTCCCCTAATCCTCTTTGTTGCTCTTCTCTGCACTCTTTCTAGAGTCTCCACATCTTTTTTTACATCGTGGCGACCAAAACTGGATGCAGTATTCCAGGTGTGGCCTTACCAAGGCATTATAAAGTGGTATTAAATAAATCTCTGCCTTTGGGTTTAGATACCCGAATCTCCTCGCTCTGCTCATCGTATCAACCCACACAATGCAGAGATCAGAGTTAAACCGAATATATCCCATCCGCCACACTACCAAGCTGGAAAAATGTGTCGGGGTCCTTTCCTTAAAAGCAATACTTACTCCGCCAGACTGGAAGGGTGTCTTTTGCCCCACGGTTGGAGGCAAGGGAGTAATGGGGGCGGGCTGGTGATAGACGGTCACCGTGGCCCCGTTGAAGGTGGGGCTGGACCCAGTGGCTGCTTTGACGACGCCGTTGGTGATGATTTCTTTGATCCGGTTGACAGCTCCTGCAAGGGACGAAGCAACGGCATTAAACGCGCCAAAACCTTTACGTTCCTGTTGCTAAGCAGGGCGGGCATTATTTTGCCTGATTTTGCCAGCCTTTGTGGCTGAGGATTGTTAAGCGAATTGAGTCACTTGTTTCAAGCGAACAGTGGCTTTTCCCCAACCAGCTTGGTTTAAGAGGGGTGGACTTCAACTCCCCAGCCAACATGCTTTAAAATGGGTGGACGTCAACTCCCAGAATTCCCCAGCTGGCATGCTTTAAGAGGAATGGACTTCCACTCCCAGAATTCCTCAAACAGGCATGCTTTAAGACAAGTGAATTTCAATTCCCAGAATTCCCTGGCCAGCTTGGTTTAAGAGGGGTGGACTTCAACTCCCAGAATTCCCCAGCCAACATGCTTTAAAATGGGTGGACGTCAACTCCCAGAATTCCCCAGCTGGCATGCTTTAAGAGGAATGGACTTCCACTCCCAGAATTCCTCAAACAGGCATGCTTTAAGACAAGTGAATTTCAACTCCCAGAATTCCCAAGGCAGCACTAAGCCACAAAATCAGCCACAGGATGCAAAGGAAGCCACATTTTCTTTCCTGAATCCTGAATCCACCCAAATTTTCGGAGTTTTTTTGCCCACCGAATCCAAACTAAGAATCGACTTACTGTCCACCAGTTCTCGCGTCTGTCCTTGGACGTGTAAATACAGGGGACGATCCCTGGGGAGGGAAACAAAGGAAGGCACGTTTCATTTATTTTTTAAAATAATCCGAAACTAAGATTAAGACTTCAGACGCTAAACAAAATATCTTTTGAGTTGAGAATAATGAGTTTGGGGAACAGTGATTTCCTTTGAAAGAGATAAAATGGAGGCAAGGGCAATACGCACCCAGGGCCAATTTTGATTTTCTCTTCTGCGGTCATGTATCGCCCTCGAGTGGAGACTGCTGCCCCACTGAGCTTGCTTATCTGCAGACATTGGGCGGGGGAGGAAGAGGAGAAAGGGGGAGAAAAAAAATCACAATCAGCTATACAGGAAAAGCTCAATGGAAGCCCCAAATTCCCCTTAAATGTCTCTTTTTCATGAAGGCATTTCTAGCAGAACCCCTAATCATGCTAAACAAGCGACACTAAATTCTTATTTTCCTCTGGCTTCTTGGGAAGATAAAGGGGCAGATTTCCTCACTGAAATGAAGAAAAGGAACTCAAAAGAAATTCAGAGCTTCTTAGCCCTGGGACTTCCACTCCCAGAATCCCCCAGCCAGCTTGCTTTAAGTTGGGTGGACTTCGACTCCTAGAATTCCCCAGCCAGCATCCTTTAAGATGGATGGACTTCCACTCCCGGAATTCCCCAGCCAGCATCCTTTAAGAAGGGTGGACTTCAATTCCCAGAATTCCCCAGCCAGCTAGGTGGACTTCAACTCCCAGAATTCCCCAGCCAGCTTCCTTTAAGATGGATGGACTTCCACTCCCAGAATTCCCCAGCCAGCATCCTTTAAGAAGGGTGGACTTCAACTCCCAGAATTCCCCAGCCAGCATCCTTTAAGAAGGGTGGACTTCCACTCCCAGAATTCCCCAGCCAGCATCCTTTAAGATGGATGGACTTCCACTCCCGGAATTCCCCAGCCAGCATCCTTTAAGATAGGTGGACTTCAACTCCCAGAATTCCCCAGCCAGCATCCTTTAAGAAGGGTGGACTTCCACTCCCAGAATTCCCCAGCCAGCATCCTTTAAGATGGATGGACTTCCACTCCCGGAATTCCCCAGCCAGCATCCTTTAAGATAGGTGGACTTCAACTCCCAGAATTCCCCAGCCAGCATCCTTTAAGAAGGGTGGACTTCAACTCCCAGAATTCCCCAGCCAGCATCCTTTAAGATAGGTGGACTTCAACTCCCAGAATTCCCCAGCCAGCTTCCTTTAAGATGGATGGACTTCCACTCCCAGAATTCCCCAGCCAGCATCCTTTAAGATGGATGGACTTCAACTCCCAGAAATCCAAGGAGGCATGGACCTGTTTTAAGCCTACCAAGCTGATATTATGGGAAATTAAGGTACTGCAGAGCTCCCCTGGATAGGGTGCCAGACCTCATCCTGCGTCTGTCCTCTTGTTAGGAGATTTCGGCACGTGAGCGGCACATCGTTGATCTCCACTTCCGCCACCACAAGATCATCTTTGCTTTTGTTCGCCGATGGACCTTTGCCTGGAGCCTGGAGCTGCAAAGGTATTAGAAGGGAGGAGGAGGAGGAGGAGGAGGAGGAGGAGGAGGAGGAGAATAATAATAATAATAATAATAATTATAATAATAATAATAATAATTATAATAATAATATGAAAACTAGACAGAGTTAGCTTGGTCTAGTGGTGAAGATGCTAGAAACCAGGAGGCTGTGAGTTCTAGTCCCGCATTAGGCAGGAAAGCTAACTGGGTGACTT
The DNA here is from genome assembly GCA_030761175.1 of Masticophis lateralis. Classification (NCBI taxonomy): domain Eukaryota; kingdom Metazoa; phylum Chordata; class Lepidosauria; order Squamata; family Colubridae; genus Masticophis; species Masticophis lateralis. The sequence goes on along the minus strand of JAUDYJ010000017.1, from coordinate 9,839,121 downwards.
CAGGTTTGTCACCAAGAGGCAGTGAGTTCTAGTTCTGACTTAGGCATGAAAGCCAGCCTGGTGACTTTGGGCCAATCCCCAGGACACACCCAGTTCTAGTTCTGATTTAGGCATGAAAGCTGGCCAGGTAATTTTGGATCAATCACTAGGAGACAGGGAGTTCTAGTCTCATCTTAGGCATGAAAGCCAGACTGGTGACTTTGGGCCAATGCCCAGGAGGCAGTGAGTTCTAGTTCTGACTTAGGCAAGAAAGCTGGCTGAGTGATTTTGGACCAATCACTAGGAGACTGGAAGTTCTAGTTTCATCTTAGGCATGAAAGCCAGCCTGGAGACTTTGGGCCAATGCCCAGGGGGCAGTGAGTTCTAGTTCTGATTTAGGCATGAAAGCTGACCGGGTAATTTTGACCAATCACTAGGAGACAGGGAGTTCTAGTCCCATTTTAGGCATGAAAGCCAGCCTAGTATCTTTGGGCTAATGACTAGGAAGCGGTGAGTTCTAGTTCTGATTTAGGCCTGAAATCCTGCTGGGTGACTTTCAGCAGGAAACCAGGAAATTTATAGGCCGTCCATTTTACCTCAAGGTAACTCTTGAGGTTACAACGGCACGGTGACTTATGACTCTTGTTCACACTTACGACCATCCCCATGTCAAAATTTGGACACTTGGCAACCGGCTCATACTTACAACGGCCACGTGATCCTGTTTTGCGACCTTCTGACAAGCCAGAGTCAAGGGGGGGGTGGGGGGAAGCTGGGTTCACTTAACATAAGAACGGCACGAATTCACTTAACAACTGAGGCAAGAAAGGTCGTAAAATGGGGCAAAACTCACTGAGCCGCTGTCTCGCTTGGCGACAGAAACTTTGGGCTCCGTTGTGGTCGTAAATCGAGGACTACCCGACGGCAGGCACACCAAGGGGAAGAAACAGCCCCCCCACCTCCATATCCACTAACCTTGTCTGCGGAGTTGGCCGAGGGCTTCAGCTTTCCTTTTGCCATCAACATGGCGTTGATTTTCGCAGCCACTGCCGCGGCGGCATCCAAGGCTCCCAAAGGAGCCGCTGACCCTTCCGAGCCCAACATCCCGTCACCGCTGCCCTGGATGGGACGGCCGGGCACAGGGGTGGTAGCAGGAAGGAGAAAGAGAGCCGGCGAAGGCCCCGGCTGGTCCCATTTGCTCCGGCGCCTGGAAATTAGAAAACAAAATATATATATATTTTAAATGCTTCCGTCCAGCTGGGTCTTTTATTTCTCAAATCTCATTCTGGAACACTTCGTATTTGTTCTCTGTAATCAGAAGCTGTAATTCTGCCCTGTGACCGCCATCGCGTCAGACGTTTTATATCAAAATATATTTTTACTCTTTTATACCGTTTCCACCTTTCCTTAAAATATAAAGAGAATCCACGATGATCCATGTCTCCACTAGATAAATTAACTGAATTTATCAAGATGAAATTAACTCAAGCAAGCAAAAATAGCAAACGGGGAAAATACCTTTTAACTTCCTCAAACCGCCCCACCCCAAATAAGTAACCCAGACCTAATCCACATATCAAAGGATAAGGTCCACAAAACAGAGTTAATTAAATTAGTTCTCCCAGAGAAAGTGCATATTGACAAGAATAAACATACCTATATACACACACATATGAATGCTCAAGTGTTACTCTAGAACCCCAGAAAAGTTCCCCCTATAAAAATCTGCCGCTGTACCCCACTTCTCTGCAGCCTGCCTCTAAAAGTCAACTGTTTTGCTTTCAGGAATAAATATTTCTTCTTTCCTCATAAATCTCTCTGGATCTCATTTTTATTTATTCTCCTGCAACCCTGAGTTGAAACCCCAAATTCTTCTTCTGACAATAGGTTGAATTCAGATCTATGAAGTAATAACAAATTAAAATTATGAATCCCCTTCATGGTTTCTTTTTTTCAGATTGTGGTTGTTGTGAGATCAGGGGGAAAACCCCAAATCAGCAACTGGAACGAAGGACCGGGAACAAATAATTCTCACCCATCCATTTTGGGCTTCAAAATTCTCCTTTTTCGACCCACCCAGAAATGAACCCTGGAAACAGCCGGCAGGTTTTCAAGGAAGAGCCAATGAGGCGGTTGGGGCTGGAGAGCGAATCAAAAGCCGGGTCCCTTGAGGCGCTCCACCAATCGGAGGAGAGCGCCTCAAGTATAAAAAGGGGCCACAGCTGAGGGAGAGGGGTCAGATCGCCCAGAGAGACTGTGAGGGAAGGAAGAGAGGAAGAGGAGGAGGAAGTCACGGCCCCTGAGGGAAAAAGAGCTGAAGCCACTGCCCGCCTCAGGAGCCCAGAAGGCAGGCAGCTCCTGAGGGGAAAAAGAGCTTGAGTCACTTGGAGCCTCAGAGGGCAGAAAGGAGGCCAAGCAGCCCTGAAGCTGAAGAAAACTGGGCAAAAAAGATCCAGAAGGAAGTCCCAACTCCTGAGGCGGAAAGAGCTGAATTCTCTACTCGCCTCAGAAAAGTCCAGAAAAGGCACAGAAGACCCAGAAGGAAAGGCAGCTCCTGAGGGGAAAAAGGGCTTGAAGTCACTTGGAGCCTCAGGGGGCAGAAAGGAGGCCAAGCAGCCCTGAAGCTGAAGAAAACTGGGCAAAAAAGATCCAGAAGGAAGTCCCAACTCCTGAGGCGAAAAGAGTTGAATTCGCTGCTCGCCTCAGAAATGTCTAGAAAAGGAGCAGAAGACTCAGATGGGAAGACAGCTCCTGAGGGAAACTTTTAGCGCTGAAGGAGGCGGGAAAAGAGTCCGAGAAGCCTGAAAGATGAAAATGTGGAAGAAGAAACCCAACCTCTCTTGGCCAAGTGAGGAGACCAGAGCCCAGCCAAGCTCCAGAAGGCCACAGGAACAAAATTTTGGGGCAAAAGAGGCCACTTTGAGGCAAAAGAGAACAAAAAAGCTGAAGTCAAGGCCTGCTTTGGAGCGGGTGAAGAGGTTCCACCTCTCCCTGAGGAGAAAGAGCTAAAGTCACCCAGAGCCAATTAAACAAACCTCGAGCTCTCACCTGCCCTGGCAGGTGTGTGTGTGTGTATCTGAGGTATTATAGATAGATAGATAGAAACAGATTAGATAGATAGATAGATAGATAGATAGATAGATAGATAGATAGATTGATTTATGGTGCAAATCACATTCATTTTAAAAAAATCTTTTTTCCACTCAATGGTGCTCCACAAGAGCAAGTCTCACAAGATTCAGGGCAACCACCACAAAAGCAGCCACAAAAAGGACACAAAATTGTGAGATTTCTCTTCTTCCCTCTGCCCCCCTCCCCAACTTTCTGGCCGCTATGTCTTCCTCGGTCCTGAGCCCCCTCCTCCCCTCCAGTCACCCCAACTCTACCCCCCCATTTTTCCTTAAAAAGGACCTGTGGGGTTTTAGGAAGGGATTTTGGGGAGGGGGATTTTGGGGGAGGGGGCTTTTCAGGGGGGGGTTGGACAGGCTTTTGGGGGAGGGGGCTTTGGGCATTCTTTTTGGGGACGGGCTTTTGAGAAGGCATGTGGGGAAGAGGGCATTTTGGGGAGGGGGCTTTGGGCAGGCTGTTTGGGGGGGCTTTTGGGGTAGGGGGCTTTTGGGGCAGGCTTTTGGGGGAGGGGGCTTTTTGAGAAGCGTTTTGGGGGGCTATTTGGGGAGGGGGCTTTGTGGGGGAGGATTCACACGTGTCTAAGGGGGGTCTTTAAAGCACCCAGGGCTCTCCCGAAGAACTTACATATAATTGTATATATCATTATAATATATAAAATATAAGGTGGGGAGGGGGATAATAGGGGCGGGGGGCTCAGCTGAAGGGCTGGGGGGAAAGGGGGACGCGGGGGGTGATGGGAGTTGTAGTCCGCACCCGGGAGGCCTAGAGGGCCCGGCTCGAGGGCTTTTTTAACCCGGCTTCCGTCCCCGATTCCTCCCCGCCCGGGCGCCTTCCTCACCCGCCCGAGGCCCCCGGCTCCCGCTGTCCCGAGCCGCCCGCTGACATGGCTGAAGCCGCCGCCGCCGCCGCCGCCGCCTCCTTCGCGGAGAAACTTCCTCTCCGTCGTCACTTCCGCTTCTCCTCCTACGTCACTTCCGGGAAAGGGTCGCCTGAGAAACGGAATAGCGCGCGGGATGCAGGGACCCTAGATCTACGTCTATTTGCTTTTTTTTTTAAGTGTAGAGGGATACCCGCTGTTAAATTTCCGGGTTCCCTTTGTGATATTTTTTTTTAGCACAGACCGGAGAAATCAAGATTTAAGGACAAAAATCAAGATTGGCGGATGGGTCAGGAGCAGATTCAGGAGAGGCAGAAGCGGCCTGGGATCCCTATTCCTCTTTAACGCGATGAAAGCTTGTTTTTTTAAAAAATGGAAAGGAGTTTAAAAAGCAGGGACTCCTTTTTTTTAAAAAAAAATCACTTGCTCTCTCTTTTTTTAAAGCTCTCCAGCTGAGATTTCCACAGACTCCCCTTAAAAACCTCTAAAAATTCAAATGCACTCCAATGCCACTCCTTCCCGCCTGTGTATTTGAAACAGAACTCCGTATTCCCAATATTATCTTGCCGAAACGCAAGGACCGGAAGTGTTCTACCCTTTCCTACATCTACGCCACCTGGCCGGTCCCTACATCCGGCTCCTTGTCTCGCGCGGGCGGATGGGAAAGAGAGGCGGGTAGAGCGCCTCGCTCGGATCACGTGTCTTCACTGCTTCCCGGGCTCTGGAGCACGTGCTCTGCCCTCCTCCTCAACCCAAACCCAAAACCCACCAAAATAAAGGAGAGAAGAGAGAAAATATTCCGATATTTTATTTTATTTTATTTCATTCCCAAATAAATGATATATCTAAAGCAGTGTTTCACCGTAAAACAGGTGGACTTCAATCCCCAGAATTAGAGATTATAGATGAGAGAGATTATCTAGTTTTAAATTTATAATATTTGTATTATATGTGTTTTAATCTGGCTGTTCACCGCCCTGAGTCCCCCTCCCGGGGAGAAGGGCAGTATATAAATTGAAATATAAATAAATATAAATAAATAAATTATAGAGAGATGAGAAAGAGAGAGATGAGAGATTATAGAGATGAGAGATAAAGACATGAGAGAGAGATTATATAGACTGACTCTGATTCTGGGTTTATTATTTATCATTCATTAGTTGTTTGATTTAAAGTGCAATTTTATTGTACATGTTTCTTAACTTGTGTTCGCCGCCCTGAGTCCTTCGGGAGAAGGGCGGCATATAAATACATGTGATAAATAAATAAATAATAAATAAATTATAGAGAGAGAGAGATTATAGAGAGAGGAGAGATTATAGATGAGAGAGGAGAGAGATAAAAGAGGAGGGAGAGAGATGACAGATTATAGAGAGATGAGAGATTATAGAGGAGAGAGATGAGAGAAATTATAGAGAGATGAAAGAGATGAGAGAGATATGAGAGATTATAGAGATGAGAGATAGAGACATGAGAGAGATTATAGAGAGAGATGAGAGATTATTGAGAGATGAGAAAGATTTGAGAGATGAGAAAAAGAGATTATAGAGAGATGAGAGATAGATGAGAGGAGAGAGATAAGAGAGGGGAGAGATGAGAGATAGAGATGAGCGAGAGAGATTATAGATGAGATAGATGAGAAATTATAAAGATGAGAGAGACATGAGAGAGATTATAGAGATGAGAGATGACAGAGATTATAGAGAGGTTAGATAGATGAGAGAAAGATTATAGAGAGAGGAGAGATTATAGATGAGAGAGGAGAGAGATAAAAGAGGAGGGAGAGCGATGAGATAAATTATAGAGAGATGAGAAAGATAGAGAGATGAAAGAGATTATAGAGAGATGAGAGAAAGATGAGAGATTATAGAGATGAGAGATAGACATGAGAGAGATTATAGAGAGATGAGAGATTATTGAGAGATGAGAAAGATTTGAGAGATGAGAGAAAGATTATAGAGAGATGAGAGATAGATGGGAGAGAGATAAGAGGGGAGAGATGAGAGATTATAGAGAGAGATGAGCGAGAGAAAGATTATAGATGAGATAGATGAGAAATTATAGAGATGAGAGACATGAGAGAGATTATAGAGAGAGATGAGAGATGACAGAGAGATTATAGAGAGGTTAGATGAGAGAAAGATTATAGAGAGATGAGAGATTATAGATGAGAGAGGAGAGAGATAAAAGAGGAGGGAGAGCGATGAGATAAATTATAGAGAGATGAAAGAGATTATAGAGAGATGAGAGATAGAGACGAGAGAGAGATTATAGAGAGATGAGAGATTATTGAGAGATGAGAAAGATATGAGAGAAAGAGATTATATAGAGATGAGAGATAGATGAGAGGGGAGGGAGATATGAGATTATAGAGAGAGATGAGCGAGAGAAAGATTATAGATGAGATAGATGAGAAATTATAGAGATGAGAGAGAGACGAGAGAGATTATAGAGAGATGAGAGATTACAGATGAGAGAGGAGAGATAAAAGAGGAGGGATGAGAGAGAGATGAAAAAGAGATTATATAGAGAGGAGAGAGAGATGAGATAGAGAGATGAGAGAAATTATAGAGAGAGATGAGTTATATATATATGAGAGAGAGAAAGATAGATAAGAGAGATTATAGATGAGATAGATTTAGAGATTAGAGAGAGATTATAGATAGATGAAAAATAGAGAGATGAGAGAGATTATAGAGATGAGAGAAATATAGAGAGATGATATAGGTGAGAGAAAGAGATTAGAGAGAGATGATAGAGATTATAGATAGATGAGAGAAAGATGAGAGAGTGAGAGAGAGAGATGAGAGAGAGAGAGATGATAGATGATAGAGAAGTAGAAAGATATACTGTAGATAGGTATAAATATTGTAGATAGATGATAAAGAGAGAGATGCAAGAGAGAGAGAGAGATCCTGCCCTTATTCTTTTTGCAAATAACTCAGGGTGACAAAATCCCTGAATTTCATGTCCAAATCCACTATTCTTGTTTAGACTTGAATTATAATTTTGTGTGAGGCCCAAAATCCAGCAAGTTGCAGAGTTGTGTTTGTGTGTGTGTGTCTTTAAAAGAGATAAAAACTGTTTTTTCAGGCATATATGTGCCTACACACACAAACACAGAGAGAGAATCCACCACACGTGAGATTTTTGGCTTTGTCCAAAACTGCCATGAAAGTCCAAACAAGGACGGAGGATTTCTCTAAGCCACGGCTTCTATTTTTAATTTTTATTTATTTACATTTTTATGCAGAGTTTTTTGGCTTTTTTTTTCGGCAAAAGTATTAGACATCGGGAGAATTTAATATCTCTGGGTTTTCTTTTTTTTTCCTAGGGAGATTTTTTTCCCCAAAGGGTTCCCTTTGCAACCCCTTCTACAAATGCCACTCACAAATATATAAAAGCAAAAAAAAATAGAACAAAACTTAAGCCCCAATCAGCAAACTCCTTCCGTTTCTAACCATTTCCTTTTTGATTTTCTGAATAGCTTTGGTCAAATTCTGTGAAACTGCCTAAAGTCAAGTCAATTCAGCTTTGAGGCACCAGATATCTTTTGATCCATCCATAAAGCACAGGATGTACAATTCGGGATAAAGAGAGAATTTTTTTTAAAAAATGAACAAAGGCAGGATACAAATAAATAGAATAGAGCTGGAGGGGGGGAGGCACCTCAGAGGTCTTCTAGTCCAACCCCTTGCTGAAGCTATATACTATTTCAGATAAGTGACTGTCTATAGTCTCTTCTTAAAAACGTCCAGTGATGGAGCAGCCCCGATTTCTGGTGGCAACCTGTTCCACTGGCTAAAGATGTAAAGGAAAATAAAAAGAACAGCAGAATATCAGATCGAAAACCCAGAACATCTCCTCAGGGTTGCCAGGTGTCCACTATTTGAGTGGACAGTCCGCTTTTTTCACATTATGTTCACTATTTTTTTTTTTTGACAAAATAGTGGACTTTTTTTTTATTCAAAAGCTTTATGATGAAATGGTACGTAATCTGAAGCTGTACAGTCTAAGAGAAGAAGGATAGGAGAATCGTGTTTTGTCTTTTTTTTCACAAGTTAGAATGAGACAAAGACACACAACGGCAAAGTAAAACGTAATTTAATATTTTACATATTATTATAATATATTTGATGTTCTGAATTTGAAGTAAAGCTTTGAAGCGATTATTTTAACACGTGTTGAAATGTTTGTAAGAAAATATATAATTTAACTGTAAAACTTTTTTTTAATTTTTTTATTACTTACCCACCCCTGCTTGTCCGTTATTTTTTGGAAGTAGATCTGGCAATCCTACATCTCCTTGCCTTTCAAATTCAGTTGATTCTGGGATTAACCCGGCTGGTTTAATTTGGGGCTGACAAATTCTTGGAACAGGACTTTTTATCAAGGTGGATAAATTGCTAAATTTTGTACTCGTCGGTTTATGTCATTCCAGCGAAAGGCCACAAATAATTTGCCGAATCGTAGCTTTGAATCCTCGGCTGCTTAAATTGGTGAAGACAAAGTTGATATCCGGAGCATTGATTTGGTGAGTAGTTCATTACAAAAGCAATTGATATACAGCAGTTAGCGACTGTGTTAAAACCGACAAAAGATTTATTTATTTATTTATTATGTATTTATTAAACCAATGTATATACAGCTGCCCATTTCACAGGCCAGGCGCCTTACAAGATCAAAAAATCACAACAGGAGAAAAAAAAAATAGAAAGCATACATTCCACCACGTCTCTTAACGCAACCGAGAATGATAAATTCCCCGTTTTCAATTGGCGGAAGAAAGCTGACTTCGTTGACAGGTAGTCTTCGACTTACGGCCGTTCGTTTAACGACGGTTTGAAGTTACTGGGAAAAGTGACTTGGGACCAGCAGCGTCTCTGCGTGGGCATGCATTGATGACGGAGTGCTGGGCATGTATTGATGACGGTTGCGGCATCTCTCATTGGCTTAACAAATGTGGCAAATAAAGTCGTAAAATGAGGCCAAACTCCCTTAACAAATGTCTCAACAATAGGAAGGAAAGAAGGAAGGAGGGAGGCAGGGAGGGAAGGAGGGGGAAGGAGACGAAAGAAGGAATAAAGGAGAAGGAAGGAAGGAGAGGAAAGGAAAGGAAGGAAGGAGAGGGAAGGAGAAGAAAAAAAGAAGGAAGGAAGGAAGGAATGAGGGAAGGAGAGGAAAGAAGGAAGGAAGGAGAGGGCAGGAAACGAAAGAAGGAAGGGAGAGGAAAGGAAGGAAGGAGAGGGAAGGAGAGGAAAAAAGGAAGGAGAAGGAAGGGAAAGAAGAAGGAGGGAAGGAAGGAAGGAGAGGAAGGAAGGAAATAAAAAGAAAGAAACGATAGAGAAGATAGAGAATGAGAGAAGATAGCTAGCTAGCTGGATGGATGGAAAGATAGATAGATAGATAGCATAGATAGATATGGATGTATAGATAGAAACAGATTAGATAGATAGATAGATAGATAGATAGATAGATAGATAGATAGATAGATAGATAGATAGAAACAGAGATTAGATAGATATGGATGGATGGATGGATGGATGGATGGATGGATGGATGGATGGATAGATAGAAACAGAGATTAGATAGAAATGGATGGATGGATGGATAGATTAGATGGATGGGTGGATGATAGATAGATAGATAGATAGATAGATAGATAGATAGATAGATAGATAGATATGGATGGAGAGATGATAGACGGACGGATGGATGTGAGATTTGCTTAATGACTAGCTGATTCATTTAACCACCATGGCCAAAAGGTCATAAAATCAAGACCAACTCACTGTTAACAATTTCCTTGCTTGGAAATTGGAATGGAAGCCTGTCGTCTGCAGCAGCCCTAAGTCGAGGACTAACAAAAATAGCCCAAATAATAATAATAATAATAATAATAATTCAGGAGGATTCCCAGGCACCCACTATTGTGAGCCTCCCTTTTTTGCGTTGCCAAAAATGCATATTTCTGGAAGAAGATTGAGGTGTCGGAAAAGAATTGCTACGCCAAAGGGTCCTTCTGGTTTTGGGCTTCTCTCCTGACACCAAATTTGGCCAAGATCAGAAGCCAGGAAAGTATATCCAGAAGTCGTACGAAGACAGGTGTTTTATTCTTCTGAGGGGGTCTTCCTTGGAGGTAGCCCTTCGGGGGGCGTTTTCAAATCTTTCAGCGTGCTGTAGGGCTGCATTTCCTGAACCTCCAGACCCTGGAAGGAGGAAAAAAACACCACGGAGTGACTTAAGAACTTAGAATTTAGAATAACTTCACTTTGAATGTACACTCCCCGGCATACGTTAAAATGAAATTGCGTTGCATAACAGCTCCCAATATGCACTATCGATCTTTTTATCGATCTTATCCCTTCTTTCCTGCTCTATCGATATCTATCGATATCTAGCTAGCTAGCTAGCTAGCTACAGTATCTATCTAATCTATCAATCTCTTCTGCTATCTATCTATCCATCTATCTATCCATCTCTATTTCTATCTGTTCCTGTCTTCTTTCCTTCCATCCTTCTGTGTCTGCCTGCCTGCCTGCCTGCCTACCTGCCTGTCTGATCTATCTATCTATCTATCTATCTATCTATCTATCTATCTATCTATCTATCTATCTATCATCCACCCATCCATCTAATCTATCCATCCATCCATCCATTATCTATCTATCTATCTATCTATCTATCTATCTATCTATCTATCTATCTATCTATCTATCATCTATCCATCCATATCTATCTATCTATCTATCTATCTATCTATCTATCTATCTATCTATCTATCTATCTATCTATCATCCACCCATCCATCTAATCTATCCATCCATCCATCCATATCTATCTAATCTCAGTTTCTGTCTATCTATCTATCTATCCATCCATCCATATCTATCTATCTATCTATCTATCTATCTATCTATCTATCTATCTATCTATCATCCACCCATCCATCTAATCTATCCATCCATCCATATCTATCTAATCTCTGTTTCTATCTATCTATCTATCTATCTATCTATCTATCTATCTATCTATCATCCACCCATCCATCTAATCTATCCATCCATCCATCCATATCTATCTATCTAATCTGTTTCTATCTATCTATCTATCTATCTATCTATCTATCTATCTATCTATCTATCCATCCATCCATCCATATCTATTTATCTCTCTATCTCTCTATCTATCTGTCTGTCTGTCTGTCTGTCTGTCTGTCTGTCTGTCTATCTATCTCTCTATCTCTCTATCTATCATCTCTATCTGTCTATCATCTCATCTATCTACCTACCTACCTATCATCTATCTCTCTATCATCTCTCTATCATCTATCAAATCTATCTCTCTATCATCTCTCTATTATCTATCTATCTATCTATCTATCTATCTATCTATCTATCTATCTATCTAATCTAATCTATCAATCTGTTCTTTTCTGCTCTCTCTCTATCATTTCTGTCTCTTTCTTCTTTCCTACTTTATCTATGATCAATCTATCTATCTACATTATATAATTTATAGGAACAGAGAATAATAGGAACAAATAATAGGAGCAAACTAGTAGCAAAGCGAAGTGGTAGCAGACTTCTGAGCATTTAACCCCGGTGTGAAACCTACCTCTGCTGCCCGTCTCACCGCAGGGTTATGATTTTAATGAGCGTTTTAACAAACATCCTTAGGGTGGAAAGAAAGGAAAGAAAATCCCCCTTTTTCTAGGCCGAAATATCATTCGGGGGTGTGAAAGGAGCAGAGAGCGAAACTTACCGTATAGATGCCTTCCACTTTCTGGAAAACGAAGGAGAAAAAAAATTAAAATGCAGAGCTACAAGACAGAACCCCCGTTCCCCCAAAACCCTCCCTTGTAAGAGTTTGAAGCATACAGATCATCCCCGACTTACAACGGCTCAAAATTACAACGGCACTGGAAAAAAAAATGGGACTGATGGCCCTTTTTCAAAGTTACAATCTTTGCAGCATTCCACATATCAAAATTCAGACACTTGGGCAGCCGGTTCATATTTACGACGGTCGCAGTACCCCAGGGGTCAGGCCATTTCATTTTGCGACCCCTTCTGACAAGCGAAGTCAACGGGTTTTCCACTTAACAACTGCCGGGTTTCACTTAACAAAGTGAACCTCGCTTAACAAATGTCTCGCTTAGCAACATAAACGTTGGGCTCGATTATGGTCGTAAATCGAGGACAACCTGTAAAATAATTGACGGACGTACCTCGTAGATGGCAGAAGAGGCTTGATTCTTGTTCTCCTTCCGATAATGGAACTGATTAAAAAGGAGGAATAAAGAGATTGATAAATAATTACAAAAATTCCATTGTTATGTCTGGATTTCAGGATCGAGGCATCTAATTTTCGGGGTTCCCCAGACACTCACCTTAAGTCGGCAGTAGAGAAAAGTCAGGATGATCCCGTAAAGGAACAGAATCCCATCCAAAATGTAGCATATCTGCGATTCTTGTAAAGCTTCTACGAGCACAAGAAGCCGGAGAAAGTTTGCAATTAAAAAAATAAACGAACACAGGTAGTCCTCCATTTACGACTGTTCATTTAGTGACCAGAGTTACGACAGTAAGGGGGGAAAGAGGGCCATTTTTTCACACTTACGACCGTTGCAACATCCCCAGGGTCCCCTGATCAAAATTCAGACACTTGGCCCCTGACTCATACTTAGGACGGTCCCGGGAGTCGCGCGATCCCCTTTTTGCGACCTTTATTGTTGGCTGTACACCGCCCTGAGTCCTTCGGGAGTAGGGCGGTATATAAATCCAATAAATCTAAATCTAAATCTAAATCTTCCGATGAGAGGTCAACGGGGAAGCCGGATTCGTTTAGGCTGGGTGACTAAATTAAGAACCTCAGCGATTTATTTTAACGTGGCAAGGAGGTAAAGGTGGTAAAATGGAGGAAAATTCACTTAACTGTCTCGTTTAGTGACATATGTTGGGTCAGTTGTGGTCGTAAGTCGAGGACTGCCTGGAACTAACCATTCTGGGGGATATGAAATCCATAAAATGAAAAAGGGGCAGCTTGGCCTTTCTGGTTGCAGAGGAATTCCAAGGCACGGCCAAAACATTTTTTAAAAAGCAAGTGAAAATAGGTTTTGTGGATTTTTTTGGACACAGGACTGTCCCAGTGAGATCATTCCAGAGGTGGGTTTGAGCAAGTTCTAATCAGTTTTGGAGAACCGGAATCAGAAATTTTGAGTAGTTCAGAGAACCGGTAGTAAAAATTCTGACTGGCCTCACCCCCATCTATTCTCTGCCTCCCGAGTCCCAGCTGATCAGGTGGAAATGGGGATTTTGCAGTATCCTTCCCCTGGAGTGGGGAGGTAATGAAGATTTTGCAGTATCCTTCCCCTGCCACGCCCCCCAAGCCACGCCACACCCACCAAGCCGCACCCACAGAACCAATAATAAAAAAATTTGAAACCCACCCCTGCTCTGGTGCCGTTATAACTTTGAACAGTCAGTAAATGAATTGTTACGAGTCGAGGACCGTCTGTATATATTTCGATTAAAGATTTAGTCAGTTCTTATCAATAGAGTGGGATGGTTACCGCAAAAAAAATATATTTCCTTATCTTAGAACGAAAACAGATGCTTCCTGATTTAAAGTTCAACGGAAAACTCCTTATCTCGAGCTAAAACTGATAAGTTTCTCTTGAGACAAGAAGTTTTGTTTTAAGGGTTTTGCTAAGGGTTAGGGTTTTTCTCTCTCGTTTTTTTTTTTAATTGTCATAAAATGGCATGACTTCTGCCCATCGCCCTCTGTCTTCCCTTTTTCATTTTTCCCAAATGTATCCGAAAATTATTCCCAGCACAGAGCCCATCGGACATCTCTTCCTGTGACTCAGATAAGCGTGATGGAGAAAAGAAACTGGCTTTTTAAATAATAATAATAATTAAATCCATGCTGAATATAAGCAAAATAGTCCTGAGCAATGCAATGCAATGACATCCTTTCGTTATTGTCTGTAATGATTTTAGAGGCAAAAGCTGGGGTGAAATCCCAGAAGCCTGGAATAGCTCAGCAGACCAATGCACTGTAATTTAACTCCAGCTATCTGCAATTACTGTAAGTTCGAATCTCCCCAGGCTCAAGGTTGACTCAACCTTCCATCCTTTCTAAGGTAGGTCAATTGAGGACCCAGTTTGTGGGGGCAATAAGCTGACTTTGTATAAAAAATATACAAAAGTATGAAGCCTATTGCTTAACGCATTGTAAGCTGCCCTGAGTCTCTGGAGAAGGGCGGCATATAAATCAAATTTTTTAAAAAAAATCCAGCAGTTTCGGGCGAATCGGTAGCAGAAATTTTGAGCAGTTCAGAGAACCAGCAAATACCACCTCTGGCTGGCCCCAGAGTGGGGAAGGAATGGGGATTTTGCAGTATCCTTCCCCTGGAGTAGGGTGGGAATGGAGATTTTATAGTATCCTTCCCCTGCCATGCCCCTCAAGCCACGCCCAACAAGCCACACCCACAGAACCGGTAGTAAAAAAAAATTGAATTTGACCACTGGGCAAAAAATTAATCCCGGGGCAACGATTTAAGAAGTGGTTTTTTCCCTGGGGAAAGTCACGTTTTTCCTTCTCCCTCCGCATCCCATTTTCTTCTACTGATGTGCCTATCAGATTTGATTTTATGGTTGTAAAATGGGGGGAAATTCATTTTGAAGTGTCTCGCTTAGCACTAGAAATTTTGGGCTCAAATTGTGGTCGTAAGTCGAGGGCTACTTATAAAAAGTCGATGGAGATGCAGTCTTTTATGACTACTTTAAGAATGTCGACCTCAATAAATATATTTTTTCTCTTCTGTCAATCGATCAGCCTGGGTTGTATTCCTGCAATTCTCAGCTTGGAAACGAATTCAGTGAAAAAGGAATTTGATCCTCCTGGCAACCCCGGAGAATAAATCACAAGTAAGCCTTGTCTTACAGACAATCATTTAACCATCATTCAAAGTTAACAACGGCACTGAAAACAGGGAGCTATGACCGGACCTCGCTCTTAATGTCAGAGATCCCTGTTTCCAGATGTCAAGAGTAATGCAATAAAAGCAAAATTAAGAAATTCAGAGCAAATTGTCGGTCCAGACCTCCTTCACGATGCCTCTCAGAAAATTATATTTCCGCTTTAAAATACGCTTCTCGTTTCTTCTTAACAGCTGTTCTGGGGAATCCGATTATGGTGCAATTCGATTTGGGGGGGAGAAATATTTGCTTACGGCTTAAAAATGAGATGAGCATCAAGTTGCTCTCAGTTTGCCCTCTGTCCACGATCAGCAAAAACACACGAACGAAACCACAAAACTTGTGTTAATTTCTCATGCTGCGAAGTGTAAAAATAGTATATATATTTTTTGAGCAAAGAAAATCAAGCCACCGAGTGAGGATTAACCAGAAGCCTGGGAGAATCTGTAAATATCAAGATTCAATTCATGTGTTCAATTCACTGTTTCCTGCCTAAGCAGGGATTTTCCAATTTTCGTTATCTTGAATTATAATTCTACTTAAATGACGTTTTGGGGTTCACCTGTGATTGTGAGCTGTGATTGTAGGATATATAACAAATCCCATTTTTTTTTAGCTCCCAAGGAGAACCAGCGCACAAAAAGTTTGAAGCTTTTCATTAAAAATTAAACAATTAATCATATCCAGCTTAATCATTAGTTAATAACATTCAGTGAAATGATTTGTCATCAATCAACGAGGTTAGCAACCAATATCCAGTGTGAAATTATAATCAGTAACAATGAAATTACCAACCAATAAAGCAAACCAATTCATAATCCCTTAATTTATCAATAACAAATGATTAATAAGGATTACACAAACTGTTAATAATAAACTGGTACTTAATAATTAACTAAACTGCTACTTAATTATAAGTAAACTTATTAACTAAACCATTACTTAATAATAATGAACTGAATTACAGATCATTATTGATTTTGAAGTAATTTAATTATCTTTTTCATTTTACCCAAATGTATTTCTTTTCTACAAAAAAAGAATTATGTTCCTTTTTTTTTTGTTTCCTCTCTCACCCCGTCTTTACATAAGATATATTTATTTTTGTTTTGGGAATTGCTACCCTTCTATCTTTTGATTAATCGTGATTTAGGACGGTCCAACTTTTTGATTAATTACAGGATGCATTTCAGCTCAGTTTTTAAGTAACTGGAAGTAACCCCAAACACTGCAGATTTTCCTTTCAACTTCCTTTTTTTAAAAAATCCCCTTCCTTTTCCTTTGTAACCCGTTTCCCCTTTTAAAAGTGATGATGGTGGCAGAGGTTTCTTTTAGTTTTGTTTAACCCAAATGGTTGGTTGCCAGAAACTCAGTCTTCCAGTCCTTCATTTTTTAAAAATGGTTATTTATTCATATCCTAACTTTATTCATTTTGCAAATAACTCAAGGCAGCAAACATATCCAACACTCTTTCTTTCTCCTATTTTCCCTACTACAACAACCCTGTGAGGTGGGATGGTCAGAGAGAGGGATTTGGACAATTCTGGCTTTTATGCCTAAACAGAACTAGAACTCATCACCTCCTAGTCAATTGGCCCTAAGTCACCCAGTTGCCTTTCATATCTAAGGGGGGACTAGAACTCCCCATCTCCCGGTGATTGGCTCAAAGTCACCTAGCAGGCTTTCATGCCTAAATCAGAACTAGAATTCAACACCTCCTGGTGATTGGTCCAATGTCACCCAGTTGCCTTTCATGCCTAAGGCAGGACTAGAACTCCCCAGCTCCTGGTGATTGGCTCAAAGTCACCTAGCAGGCTTTCCTGACTAAAGTCAGAACTAGAACTCACCGTCTCCTGGTGATTGGCCCCAAATCACCCAGACAGCTTTCATGGCTAAGTTAGGACTTGAACTCGGGGCATCCCACTTCCTTACATTACATTGTGGAAATGTAATGACCCGATTATTACATTTCACGCCAGGTGAGAATCTCCTTTTCAAAGTCCCATTCCTTTCCCACGGTCTGAAGTAACCCTTGCGACAATCTTCAGCATCAGCCACAGAAATGCAGAAGAATATCTTGAAGTTTCGCAGATCAGATTCACTAGCCCCAATTAAGCCACCATGGCAACCTGGCTAATGCTCAGGACCGCGTGGGCAGGAAGCCCTGGCAGGTTTTGCAAAGCGTCCCGTGTGGCTTGGCGTGTCCAGCTCAACCACGGCGGCTCAGTTCGCCAGGAATTGACGTGACCCAATCAAACCACGATAAACCAGGTCAACAAACCGACATTGGTGGGATTGTAACGTTGCAGGATAAGTCAACCAAACCTCCTCCAGATCCTTCTGAAGGACCACAAGATCAGGGAAGAGATGATTTTTTCAGTTGCTTTCTGGTCCTTTTTTACTTTACCCAAGCTAAACCATTTTTTTGTTCTCGCCCAGCTTCCCTAGCTTAAACAAACCACGGTTAGGTTCGGCGTCGCATATAAACACACCGCTTTGATGCAATGCGTTTTGTTTCAAAACAAAATGCTGACGAAAGAATTCTGCACAGTTAGAAAAGAGAACGAAAAGAGAAACTTAAAACCATCAGGGGGAAACTTCCCCTTAAGAGAAAGGATTACAAAAATTGGGGATTTTGTGATTTTTAAAATGGATGAGCGCTGGAAGAGGTGTGCGAACTCATCAACGTTTTAAAAAGGAAGAATTTTTTTTTTCCAACTAAGGTTTCAATTCCCTGCTCACCAGTCACATCCATCTGGCTGATCAAAACTGCAAAGTATTGTATATATTTGGACTAGTCTCTATTTTATGAAGTTAATTCGTATCTTGGGACTCCCTGTACTGTGGGAAAGAAATAATTTTATTTTCACTAACCTCGCTTTAAAATTTAGCGTCCTGTTCAATAAGTGGGAAAAGAAACCAGCAACTTACAGTCTCTCGACTTCAAAAAAAACCCCCGAGAGCCAAATGATTATTTTTTGCTTATTTATTCATTACATTTTCTGCCTCTCTCTCTAGCCAGCGACTCTGTCCCGCTATTAATTCCTTAAGCCACAGAATAGCCGCAATTACTGGATGAAAACATTAAAAACATCGGACATTAAAACATTAATCTTGATTTTATTATACCCTTAAACAGTTAGATTTAAAAAAAAAATCTTTGCTATCCCTCGGGGTAATGCAAAATAAATAAATAAATAAAGTTTCAAGTTCAACTCGTCAACTAGAACTCCTGTCTCCTGGTTTTTAGCACATTACCCACATCAAATGAATCCTACATATTATTCCAATGTCCCTCTAAGGTTAATTTTAAGAATCTAAGGTTGGCTTCTGGTCTTGTGGGGGGGGGAAAAAAACCCACCCAGCTTTTCATCTTTGCTATCCTAAATCAACTCCTCCGTTGATGGCAGAATCACTCGCCGATGAATCACGATTTAGAAACGGGCTGCCTTCCCTTCGGTGCTTTCATCCCCGGCTAACAGAACCACATTGGTTTGGATAAATCCCCATTTTTTGAACTGCCTCCAAACTTCATTAAAAGCACGCATCGATACACACACAATGCCCTGAAGTTAACACAACCACCTTCGGATTCCCGAAGCATTGGATAAAGTTTTTTTTTTTAAAGGCTGGTTTAAAACTTTGGGGAGGGTCTCCGAAAGCCTCCCTCGTAAGGGTGGTTGAGAAGGGCCCCTCCCAAGATCTAAGAAGCGAGAAGGATTCTTTCTTTCTTTCTTCCTTTCTTTCTTTCTTTCTTTCTTTCTTTCTTTCTTTCTTAAAGAAAGATTTTCTTTTATTTCCTTCCTTCCTTCCTTCCTTCCTTCCTTCCTTCCTTTCTTAAAGATTTTCTTTTAAGATTTTCTTTTATTTCCTTTCTCTTTCCTTCTTTTTCTTTCTTTCTTTCTTTCTTAAAGATTTTCTTTTATTTCCTTTCTTTTTCTTTCTTTCTTTCTTTCTTTCTTTCTTTCTTTCTTTCTCTTTCTTTCTTAAAGAAAGATTTTCTTTTATTTTCTTTCTTTCTTTCTTTTTCTTTCTTTCTTTCTTTCTTTCTTTCTCCTTCCTTCCTTCCTTTTCTTTTTCTTTCTTTCTTTTTCCTTCTTCTTTCTTTCTTTAAGACAAGACCCCCATCTCTCTCCCCCACCCATCATTTTTTAATTGCAAATTTATCGCTGTGATGCGGAGCATTGATGGATTCAATGCATATTCTTTCTCTTTTTAGCCATAAAACTTGACGCAGTTTATGGATTGTGATTTTTTTAAAAAATTAATATAGTTAAGACCCTGTATAAACCAGACAGGTTGGATTTGATCCTAGCAGATTTTAATCGGTCATTTTATGATTTTATTCCGGAATTTTGAATTGTATCTTTTATTGTGCGTTCCGGTTTTGTTGACTCGTAAAAATTCTGTTCTGTTTCAATGATATTTTTTTTTTGAAGGGTGGGGGGCTTTTCGGGTTTGAAAAGCGGCCTCTTAAAGAAAAAGAAGCGAACAAATAGATTAATAAAATCCGGGACCGAATCTCCAGGGCTTTGCTAACCTCCGATTTAAACCGTGTTTTAGCTCTAGTTTACTGCTTTAATGGAGATGGGCGGAGGGGTTGCGATGCTCTTGACACCCCCTCCAAAAACTCACCCTTTCCATTTCTTTAATTCTTTCCCTCCCTGACCCACAGATACAAGGGAGTGGACTTTACCTGCTCCGTCGACCACGAAAACAACCAGTACAGCCACAGCAGGAATGTTCATTTTCGGAGACCCTTGTCCAGAAAAGAGACAAAAGTTGTGTTCGCACTGCGCGGCAAAATTCAGTTGTGTCCCCTAAGTCCGGGGGCTGAGCCGAAGCCTTCAATGCCACCGCCCAGAGCTCAGCAGGATGGACGCAACTAACCACAAGACCCACAACTCTTCCTGCAGTGAGTTGTGAGCTCTGGGTTCTTTTTAAGCTGACGGGCAGGCCCATCGGCTGAAATAAATTCAGCTTCCGGTTTTCCACTCAGTCTGGAGACACCGAAACCAGTTTGGGGGGTGGGAATAACTGGGGAACGATTGAGGAATCTCGCGGATCGAGTAGATCAAGAGGATTACGGGGAGGGTCCATCCCGGCCTGAGAATCGGATCCTGGATGATGAGAGGTCGGGTTGACCTTGTGCGACCTTAACAGAACGACCTCTGCTCAAGCAGGAGTCCCCGTGCCAGGTAAGTCCACAACGTACGATCAAATGGAGGCCCGGGTTTCAGCCGCTAAGCGAGACACGTGGTTAAGGTGAATGAATTCCTGCGGTTGTGAAGTTAGTAACATCTGGATTCCCCCCCCTGGACTTCCAAAGGGGACATTGGGACCGTCATAAATAAGGAACCGGTCGGAGTCTGAATTTTGATCATTTGACCACAGGGCGGCCGCAACGGTCGTTAAATGCGAAAAATGGCCATAAGTCTTTTTTTTTCACAGCCAATTTGAAAGGTCGCTAAATGAATTGTTGTAAGTCGAGGACTATCTCTACATCAAAGATCTTGCCTTAAGAATGACATTTTGGCAGGGTCAGACTTCAAACTCAATTAAACCCCTTCCGTTATATATTAAAAGCTGGAGCGGTGCGGTGGCCTAGAAGTGGAGCTTCTCGCCCCACAATCAGGAGGCTGTGAGTTCGATCCTAGGTACAGGCAGATATTTCTCTCTCCAGGGCACAATGAGAATATTATCTGCCGAACAAACTCCACACCGGCGACAAGAAGGGCATCTGGCCACTCAAACACTCTGCTAGCTCCATTCAGTTGCCCACAGAGATTATGGGGTCGTTCAACGAAGATGATCATGATTATATATCAAAAGCTCCTCAGGAGCCTCAGGTGTGGCGTGACGATTTGATGTGGGCTGAACGTCACGTGTGCAAATATGACGTAGCGTGGTGCAAATTACCACTTTCCCTTCTGCGGAATCTTAAGGCTTGCGAGGCTGAAAAATAGGGATCTCCAAGCTACGATTTAAGGCAAGGGGGTTCAAACTTGCCAATTTTTAAGACTTGTGGATCTCATGCTAGCTGGGGAATTCTGGGAGTTGAAGTCTACAAGTCTTAAAAGTTGGACACCCCTTTTTCTAAGGGGAAATCTTCTCAGGGTCTGCTCAGCCTTGCCCGAGACTGAAACAACCACAAACCAAGTTTGTTGGGGAAAATTTGGAAATGTTAGCCCTGTAGATGGAAATGGATGAGCCAAGGATGAAAAACACAGGAGGGGGGGGGGGAAGCAGAAATTGGGACAATGATCGTTCGCGGACAAGCCATTTATATTTTGGGAGTTCTGGTTTTTATTAATCTGTTTGCTCATCCTGGCCTGGTGTCCCAGCGCCGAATTTCAACAAAAACAGACACACATACACAACAAACAGTAGTAAGATGCTGAGTGAAGATTCCTGGTGGTGGTGGTGGTGGGGAAACGGCATCCAGAGTGAGGGGTGGGTTCCTATCCCATCTCTCTCCCCCCCACCTGGGGCTGGACGCTGATTTATCTGTCCACTTCGCCAAAGACAATATCTTGGGTGCCTGAAGGAGAAAAGACAAGGAATAAATTACATCTCACAATATCTCCCAAGTTGGGAAAGTGGTTCTGGGTTTGGAGTTCTGACCCCCATCGTCCCTGGCTGGCATGGCAGATGGGAGAGAGAGAACAGGAATTAGGAGGGTCAGCGGTCCCCTCCCCTCAATTCAGGGAAGAAAATGTGGCTTTCTTTCTTTGCATCCTGTGGCTGATTTTGTAGTGTGGCTTAGTCACATCATGCTGGCTGGGGGATTCTGGGAGTGGAAGTCCACCCATCTTAAAGCATGACTGGCTGGGGGATTCTGGGAGTGGAAGTCCACCTCTCTTAAAGCATGCTGGCTGGGGGATTCTGGGAGTGGAAGTCCACCCCTCTTAAAGTGCCCAAGAAACACTCCACTAGGGTTTTATAACCCTGGTTTGAAGAAAGCAGCTGAAGCAAATTATGGTGAGTGCAAAGCTGAATTGGGGGCTGTTCGCTCTGAAATTCTTACTGTATTTTTGTTTTAAATTCTTTTTGGTCTCTTATGGTGAGCATGCCCAGCCTCATCTGAAGTCGGCTGGCTCCAAATTAAAATAAATGGAATTAAATTGTTTCTCCCACCCCCAAGAAACATACTCACCAATGATGGCTACTACATCAGCAAGCATATGACCCTTGGACATTTTATCCAAAGAGGCCTGCGAAAAAGGGAGGAAGAAGATTAAGGGGGAAATTTTAACCGCCAGTTCTCTTCCCGGTTGCTGGGTGGGCGCGGCCTACTTGGCCTCCTGCGCCACGGCAGTGGGGGGGGGGGTGTGTGTGTTTTCCCCCTCCCCAGGCTCCGGAGGTTTTCCTTGAGCATCTGGGAGGGTGAAAACAGCCTCTCCTGGACTCCGGAAATGGATCTGTTTTCTGACTTCTGGTACTTCCAATAGGCCCGTTTTTCGCCCTCCCCAGGCTCCGGAGGCTTTTCTTGAGCCTCCAGGAGGGTGAAAACGGCCTCCGGGAGAGTGAAAACAGCTTCCCCTGGGCTCCAGAGATCCTCCGGAGGCCAGAAACAGGTCCATTTTCTGACTTCCGGGACTTCCAGTAGGACTGTTTTTCGCCCTCCCCAGGCTCCGGAGGCTTTTCTTGAGTCTCCAGGAGGGTGAAAACGGCCTCCTCTGGGCTCCGGAGACCCTGTAACGGCTGGAAACGGGCCTGTTTTTTGACTTCCGGTACTTCCAGTAGTCCCGTTTTTTTTTTTGCCCTCCCCAGGCTCTAGAGGCTTTTCTCGAGCTTCCGGGAAGGCGAAAACAGCCTTCCCCGGGATCCGGAGAACCTCTGGAGACTGGAAATGGGCCCATTTTTTCCGGAAGGCCCTTTTTTCGCCCTCTCCGAGCCTTTGTGTGGGCCCTGCACTTACCTGGCAACGAAACGGGCTGAGTGGAGACTCCTGGGAGGGGAGGGGCGGGGTGAGTGGAGTCAGCCGGTCCTTGCACCAGCTGGTTCGGCGAACCGGATTAAAGTTAACATCCGGTTCTCACGAACTAGTTTGAAACCGGCTGAATCCCACCCTTGGAAAGGATGTTGGAAAAGCAGCTTTGGGTTTAAGGGGATGGCTGCTCTGAAGCCAGGAGGAAGAATAAACTTATAAAAAATATCCTCCACTCCCCTTCCGTCCCCCTTATACTCCTGTGAATTAGGAAGGTGTCTGCCTGAGCCGCTTCTGAATATTATCTAATTGCTTTGGGCGTGAAAACTAAATTTTCAGCCCCCTTTCCTGCATATGGGCAGTTCTTGACTTATAACCATTCGTTTACTGACCGCTCGAAGTCACAATGGCACTGAAAAAAGTGACTCAGGACTGTTTTTCACACTTGTAGCACCTCCTGATCAAAATTCGGACGCTTGGCAACGGGCTCATGTTTAGGACGCATCCTGGGGTTGGGTGCTCCCCCTTTTACGACCTTCTGACAAGCGAAGTCGGGGGGGGGAGGGTGGGAAGCCAGATTCGCTTAACAACCGTGCGACTAACTTAATGACGGTGGCAAGAAAGGTTCGAGAGATGGGGCAAAAGTCACTTCACTGTCTCGCTCATCAAGAGAAATGCTGGGCTCAATTGTGGTCATAAGTCGAGGACTACCTCTCTTTCCCTCCTGACCCCATGGGAGACTTCGATTGGATTTCTCTCTTACCAAGTGTGCAAAGCCGGGCGCTTTGATCTTGCACCGATAAGGGCGGCTGGTACCGTCAGACACCAAGTAGACGCCGAATTCACCCTGCAACAAAGGAAGAAGTCAAACTTGGGTTTTCTGGGTAAACCACGATGAACTGGGTTCACCCCCCCCAGCACGAAAGCAAAGTCAACCGAAAACCGTTATTATCCATTGCTGACCGTTCGGAGTTTACAACGGGGATGAATAAATGAGGACGTAACAACCCGTCTCTCAAAGCGCTGGCCCTGCGTTTGTGATTGCGATTGTGAGACCTTCCCTAATCTTCTCACAAGTAAATTCCCATGGGGGAGTCAGAAACGGCGGTCTCGTGAAGTCTCGTGTGCACCCCGTTTAACGATCTCAACCTGGGACGGCTGGAATTGCAGTCGTTAAGCGACACGGCCCTATGGTGGTTGTTTTTTCCAACTTAAGACCCTGGTGCCGTGGCCTAGAGGTGATGCTCTCTCCTCACAATCAGGAGGCTGTGTGAGTTCGATCCTAGGTAGAGGCAGATATTTCTCTCTCTGGGCACACCGAGAATATATTTGCTGAACAAAACTCCGCTCTGACAACAGGAAGGGCATCCGGTCATTAAAACACTCTGCTAGCTCCATTCAGTTGCCCAGACTCCACTCCGCAAGGGATGATGATGGGGTCGTTAAAAGAGGATGATGATGACCGTGTCGCTTAACGACAGAGTTTCCGGTCCCGTTTATCATCGTTAACTGAGGACTCTCCGTAATTTTATTTCGTTGTACGACACGTTCACATCATATTTCGGTAAAAAGGAAAACACAGGGCTACAATACAAAACAGGGAATCCAAAGTTTGAAATCTTTTTTAAAAAAGGAAGATTACAAGTTGCAAATATAACTTGTTGCTTCTCGTCGCAGCCAGAAAATCAGCGAAACCTCCATTATAGCTCTGTTTTGACATTCTGTCCTAGATATTGCTTCCCAGTAGTATTTATATCTGTGTAAATAGCATGTTTTATATCTATTTTTTGTTTGTGTATCGTTACAACCAGGGCTAAGAAACTTCACCCCCCAGGAGACCAAATCAACAAGAAGAGAGCTCCAATTCTCACGTTTTTTGGGGGGACGGGGGGGGGGGAGCTATTCCACTTCTTGTGGTCAGAAAAATGACCGTTTCTGCTTCAGAAAAAAAACTTGAGTCCAAACAGAGTTTTCGCTTTTCGTTATTTGGGGGAGACTTCGAAATCACGCAGCGACCACAAATGTGTTGTACACAAATTCAGCATTTACCTTCGGAGCCTCGATGGCGGTGTAAGTGGCCCCCGGAGGCACCTGATAGCCCTCGGTGTAGAGTTTGAAATGATGGATCAGCGCCTCCATGGACGACTTAAGAAGAGGAAGGAAAAAGGAAGGCTTAACGTCACCTCCGGTTGCTTCGTGGTTTAAGGATGGTTTAGCCTAATCAGAGAGTATCTCAGAAGGTTAAATCATGGCAACTTGAGCGAAGTTTAATTAAAGGTGAGACGTTTTGTTACGCATCCAAGCGACCTTTTACTTGGGAAGGAAACAGGAAGGAAGGAAGGAAAGAAGGAAGGAAAAAAGGAAGGGAGGGAAGGAGAGGAAAGAGAGGAAGGAAGGAAAAAGGGAGGGAGGGAAGGAAAGAAGGAAGGAAGGAAAAAAGGGAAGAAGGGAAGGGAAGGGAAGGGAAGGGAAGGAAGGAAGACAGACAGACAGACAGGCAGGCAGGCAGGCAGCCCTGGTGGCTCAGCGGTTAGAATGCAGTATTGCAAGCTAACTCTGCCCACTGCCAGCAGTTCGAACTTGAATGGCTCAAGGTTGACGCAGCCTTCTGTCCTTCCGAGGCAGGTAAAACGAGGACCCAGATCGTTGGGGGGCAAAGAGGCTGACTCTGTAAACCACTTAGAGAGGGCTGTAAAAGCACTGTGAAGCAGGATATAAGTCTAAGTGCTATTGCTATTGGTTGGGATTCCTGCTTGGTCTTTTCCCCAACATGGAGGAAGAGAGGCAAGGTCTTCCGGGAGACTCAACTCTACCTTCATCTCCGCCCTCTTAGGAGGCGAGACCTTGGCGTCGTCCACTTTAATCTCTCCTTCCGGCATCTTGTTCAGGGACTGTAAGATGATGCGGAGCGACTGGCGCATCTCTTCTATGCGGCAGAGGTACCTGTGGGGAGGAAGGGAGGCGGGTGAGTAGTTCCGAGGGGCCACCAGGGACAGGAAGAACTTCCAGAAAGGGAGCCAACCCGAGGAGGAAGAGCTGAGGAACCGAGAGAGCGAGAAGAAACTCTCTAAAGATCACCAGAAGCTCCAGAAAAACGAGGTGACTTGTCAGCTGTCCGACTAGTGAACCCAAAACGAGGCAACATTTAAATTCCCAAAAGTGAAACTTTATTGGATACACCATGTTGGGACTGAAGAAAAAAAACCAGCTCTGGTTTTCCCACGCAAAGCCTTGCCTATAGTTAAACCAGGAGTCGGCAACCTTAAACACTCAAAGAGCCGCAAAGATCCTAACCGGAAGCCGACCCGAAGTTCAATTCTGGAGCCGACCGGAAGTCTACTTTCTCCTCCATTGAGTCTCCTCCTAGCATGGCATCCTTACAACTGACGACTTTGTCCTTGAAATATCCCCGGATTGATCTTTTAACTCTCATCTTATCTGTGTACGACTTGGATTGTTTTTGGACTCCGCTTTACTTTTTCTAAAAGTAAAGGACTACAACAACTCCGCGCGTCTGTAGGTTGACTGTGATTGTTCACAACCACTCCGTCGCTTTTCATGCGTTTACTCAAAGGGTACTCTGCTCAATAACCCACAACATCGCCAAGAATATCCTTAACACTAAGAGCTACCTATCTGTAGTGGAAGACTCCGGGGATAGGAGAGGGAAGGGCTATTTCCTCAAATGGGAGCCATACCTGTCGTAACAGTCTCCATTTGATCCGATCGGCACATCAAACTCCACCTGGTCGTAGGCGTCGTAAGGCTGGGTTTTGCGAAGATCCCACTGGATCCCTGATCCACGAAGCATCACACCGCTGATGGGGGGGGGAGAGCGGGGGGAAGACAAGAAACCGATCAGCAGCCTTTCACCGTGGGGGGAGGAGAGGAAAGTCTGCAATGGGATATTTAGTATGAGGGGAAGAGATGCTGCCCAAGGAACGGACAGATAAGAGACTGCTGAGCCCTTGGCTGTACAGGTAGTTCTCCACTTATGACCAAAAGTGAGCCCAAAATGTATGTTGCTAAGTGAGACAGTTGCTAAAGGAGCTTGGCCCCATTTTACGCCTTTTCTTGCCGTGTTTGTTAAGGGAGTCACTCCCCGTTGTTAAGGTAGCCGCACGGCTGTTAAGTCAATCTGACCTTTCCCCCTTGACTTCGCTTTTCCGAAGGTCGCAAAAGTGAATCACGTGACACCCACACATACACACCCAGGACACTGCGACCGTCATAAATACGAGTCAAGTTTGCCAAGGGTTTTAATTTTGATCACGTGACCCTAGGGGATGCTGCGACGGTCGTTAAGTGTGAAAAGCAGTCCCGAGTCTAATTTTTTTCCAGTGCCGTTGTAACTTTGAGCGGTCACTAAATGAAACGTTGTACATCCAAGGCTGTGTTTGAAATAGTACGCCCAAGGGCTCAGAGAATCCGAGGGTAGCCGCGAAGAGGAGGAGGAGGAGGAGGAGGAGGAGGAGGAGGAGGAGGAGGAGGAGAGGAAGCCAAAAACGTACCTAAAGCCACAATTCTGAGCATCTTCCGCGGAGATCACCCCAATATTGATTGTGCGGTTCCTCCAAATCCGGTTGTTGGTCAGCATCTGTACAAACAACCATTCTTAGAAGATGCTTAACTCGGTTAGAAAAGGAGAAAAGGAAAGAAAAGCAGCTTTTTGTCTTTAAATGCCACAGCACCTTGCAACATCCTATGCTGGGTCCCTTCCCCCCATCACCCCCAAATCTTCCCAAAATCTCCCACCACCCAAATCTTACCAAACTTTCCCGTCTTTCCCCCATCACCACCCAAATCTTCCATCACCTAAATCTTCTCAAAATCTCCCACCACCCAAATCTTCCCAAAATCTCCCATGGTCATCCCATCACCCCCAAATCTCCCACCACCTAAATCTTCCCAAAATCTCCTGTCTTTCCCCCATCATCCCGCAAATCTTCCCAAAATCTCCCACCGTCTTTCCCCCTTCACCCCTCAAATCTTCCCAAAATCTCCCACCACCCAAATCTTCCCAAAATCTCCCATCTTTCCCCCATCATCCCCCAAATATCCCACCACCCAAATCTTCTAAAATCTCCCACCAAATCTTCCCAAAATCTCCCACCCCCAGATCTTCCCAAAATCTCCCACCATCTAAATCTTCCCAAAATTTCCTGTCTTCCCCCATCACCCCCCAAATCTTCCATCACCTAAATCTTCCCAAAATCTCCCACCGTCTTTCCCCCTTCATCCCTCAAATCTTCCCAAAATCTCCCACCACCCAAATCTTCCCAAAATCTCCCATCTTTCCCCCATCATCCCCCAAATATCCCACCACCCAAATCTTCTAAAATCTCCCACCAAATCTTCCCAAAATCTCCCACCCCCAGATCTTCCCAAAATCTCCCACCACCTAAATCTTCCCAAAATTTCCTCTTTCCCCCATCACCCCCCAAATCTTCCATCACCTAAATCTTCCCAAAATCTCCCACCGTCTTTCCCCCTTCATCCCTCAAATCTTCCCAAAATCTCCCACCACCCAAATCTTCCCAAAATCTCCCATCTTTCCCCCATCATCCCCCAAATATCCCACCACCCAAATCTTCTAAAATCTCCCACCAAATCTTCCCAAAATCTCCCACCCCCAGATCTTCCCAAAATCTCCCACCACCTACATCTTCCCAAAATTTCCTGTCTTTCCCCCATCACCCCCCCAATCTTCCATCACCTAAATCTTCCCAAAATCTCCCACCGTCTTCCCCCCTTCATCCCTCAAATCTTCCCAAAATCTCCCACCACCTAAATCTTCCCAAAATCTCCCACCACCCAAATCTTTCCCCAAATCTTCCCAAAATCTCCCACCGTCTTTCCCCCATCATCCCCCAAATCTTCCCAAAATCTCCCACCACCTAAATCTTCCCAAAATCTCCCACCGTCTTTCCCCCATCATCCCTCAAATCTTCCCAAAATCTCCCACCACCCAAATCTTTCCCCAAATCTTCCCAAAATCTCCCACCATCTAAATCTTCCCAAAATCTCCCACCGTCTTTCCCCCATCATCCCCCAAAATCTCCCACTGCCGAAGCAGCCTCTCACCTCCTCCACCTCGTCCACCCGGGCGGAAAAATTCTTCACAAATTCGTAGATGTCGTCCATCAATCCCAGCGGCATATCCTGAGCGGTGGAAGACATAGCAATTCAAAAAGAGGTTTGTGCAGCTACGGGAGTCACTCCCCACAACAACCTGGTTGTGGGTTGGGTGTGGCCAGCCACTGCCCCGGCCCCTTATAGCCTTGATTCGGGAAGCTCACGTTCCAATGATGGCTTTGTGTGCGATCGCCACCGACTCAGCTGGGATCGGAAGACGTGGCGTTAAAACGAGAGGGCGAGGACACAGGAGTGAGATATTGGCAAGAATGCCGCAAATTAGAATTGAGGGATATCTCAGGATGGCTCGTGGGGTTTTGGAGGAGAATAAACTTGCATTAAGCCATCATTCTGACTTCTCTGTCACAGCTCCTTCTCTCTGGAATGAGGTTCTCCTCAGATCTGATCGGCCTTCATTCCACCGAGGATTCAAATAATCCCAAAAATCTGATTCTTCTTCCAGGTGTGTATGTGTGCGAAACCCCCTTTAAACCATAGTTTCTTTCTTGAGCAACGTTTCTCAACCTTGGCAGTTTTTAAGATGGGTGGATTTCAATTCCCAGAATTCCCCAACCAGCGTGCTTTAAGAGGAGTCGACTTCATTTCCCAGAATTCCCTAACCAGCGTGCTTTAAGAGGAATGGACTTCAATTCCCAGAAATCCCTAACCAGTGTGCTTTAAGAGGGGCGAACTTCAATTCCCAGGATTCTGTGCTGTCTGGGGAATTCTGGGAGTTGAAGTCCCCCCTTTCGTAAAGTTGCCAAGGTTGAGAAGCACAGCTCTGGAGTCCATCAGCTGGCTACGCTGCTATTTCTAGCCTTCTTTTTCGATTCTCCTTTTCAAGGTCTTGCTTTTCTGTTTTAACGTAACGTATTTAAAATTTTAATTATATAATCGAATGTAGACGACCACCATCCCCGTATCTCACTCCCAGAACGCCTCTGGGCAGGAATTTCCGAACCAACCACTGAGAAGTGGAGAGCGTGGACATATCCTAAATCGTCATCGTTCTTTTTACAGCTTGGCAATTTGAAGAATTCCCCAGCCTGTTTTTGTTGTGGCTCCGTTGCCTGAGCCTGTGTCATCGGCAGGAGAGGACTCTGAGAGTGAGGGAGAGGAGTTGGCATGGCCTCCTTCTCCAGGACCTTCCTCTCTGGCAATGCCTCCGGAGGACGCCGAAGGGCAAGAGATAGGCCCAGAGCCAAGCACGTCCCCGCAGCCACAGGTGGACAGTGATGAGGGTAATGAGTCTTGGCTGGACCCTCGCCAGCGTCGCAGAGACAGGCGCGCGCAACAGAAGAAAAGGCGTGCCCGTGATTAGCTGACTCACTGGACCACAACCCACAGGCTATAAAAGGGGGTGAATTAACCATTCTGTGACGGACAAAACTAATTCCTTGGAGTCACTTTGCATCTCGGCTTCAGATTTATTCCTGGACAATTGTTGTGGTGTGTATTTTCTTCTATGTAGATAAAAATTCTTGGCAAGCAGCTGCTGGGATTGCTGCCAAGCGTCTTATCGGACTAATTGGTTGCCTGCCAGTTTATTTAACCCCCGGCTGTCTGTCTGAGTGTGTGTGTGTGTGTGGGACGGGGACAGAACAGTTTTAAAGTTGTCAAGTTGGGAAAAAAAACCCCAGATCATCAACAACAAAATTCCAGCCTGCGTCCTCCATACCCCAATTCCCTCCTTACCTGGTGGACGCCTCCTGGCCGGATGTAAGCAGCATGCATCCGCGCTCCGGACACCCGTTCGTAGAATTCAAACATCTGCAGAGAGATAGAGGTTTAACAGTCTGGTTCAAAAACTCAGCCTGTCCCCTTCTCTCTTGCTCGCGGCTTCTTGGCTTCTAGGAGGCAGGGGAGGAACATGGGCCAGTCCTGTAGTCTGGGGAAGGCCCGGATGAGGGCTCTGCGTCGGAGGCAGAGATGGGGCCAGGGCCATCGGGAGTGATGCGTGGACTCCCGAGCTCCCAGTCGGACAGCAGAGAGGCAGAGGAACAGGAGGAGCCTGTTCTTCGCGCACATGTGCGCAGAGCTGCCAGAAGGTAAGAGCAGCTAAAGCAAAAGGGACGACTCGGGAGTAAAGCCAGGAGATGATTGGCCCCTCTCATAAGGCTTAAAAGAAACAAAGGCACTTGGCCCTTTTGCAGGCAAACAACGTTGCTAATTCTGTTTCCAGTCGGCATCTCGTTTGGATCAGAACCCTGTGGGGCTTTGCCAAGTAATGCCTTTGGTAGGGTGTCAAAGGTTGGTGATTCTCCCGAATGGACTTTTGTTGCAATTAATTGGGACTCAGCTGGGAATGAAAGTCATTCTCAGCTTTTACAATAAAATAGGTTTTTTGGGGACTAATTGTGTCTTGTAATGGCTCGGTAAGCCTAGGTCAAAACAGCCGGATCCAGCCATCCGGCTTACTGGATCACACAGGGATCCCTAAAGTAGATTCAGGAGCTGCTCCAGCAGAGGGGTGTGTGTGTGTGTGTGTGTGTGTGTTTGGGTGGGTTTACCTTTTCTCTCTCCTCAAACATCCAGAAGAAGGGGGTCATGGCCCCAACGTCCAGGGCGTGAGTGGTGATGGCCATGATGTGATTCAGCAGCCGTGTGATTTCTCCAAAGAGAACTAGGAAGCAAAAACCCGGGTTAGCCCCTGAACGGCTTACGACCGTTGCTACGTCCCCACAATTACAGGATTAAAATCCAGGAGTTTGGCAATGGGCATCTACAGGAAGCCCTTGGGAGTGGGGTGCGGTGGCCCAGAGGTGGAGCTCCGGCCTCGCAATCGAGAGGCTGTGAGTTCGATCCTACGTAGAGGCAGATATTTCTCTCTCTGGGCACTCTGAGAATATTATCTGCTGAACAAAACTCCGCCCTGGCAACAGGAAAGGCATCCGGCCATTCAAACACTCGGCTAGCTCCATTCAGTGGCCCAGACTCCACCCCACAAGGAATTATAGGGTAGCTAAAAGTTGATGATGATCTACAGGTAGTCCTTGACTTACAACAATTCATTTAGTGACCGTTCAAAGGGACGACGGCACTGAAACAAGTGATTTCTCTCCGTTTTTTGCAAGTTACGAGCTTTGTAGCGTCCCCATGGCTAGGCTGATCAAAATTCAAATGCTTTGGTTCACACTTATGACCGCTGCTGTATCCCAAGGTCACGCGATTCCCTTTTTGCGACCTTCTGATGAGCCGATGGGGAAGCCCAATTCACTTAACAACCGGGTTACTAACTTAACCCTGCGGTGATTCACTTAACAACGGGGGCCAGAACGGTTGTAAAATGGGGCAAACTCACTTGACCATGTTAATTTTGGGCTCCATTGCGGCCGTATAACATCTGCCCGCATTGCAAGGTGCCGAGATTGCCACTTGGGAGCCACCCCGCCCCCTGGAAATCCGAAATATAATATCTGAAATATTTAAATCACCTCGTATCCACTGAGCTCTTATGGGCGGTTGGATATTCAGCAGTTTCTCGACAGCCAGAGAGTAGGCCTGCTCATTGCACATCATGGAGACGTAATCCAGCCGGTCAAAATACGGCAGGGCCTGAGACATAAAAAAATAAAATAAAATAAGAAATCCTTTTTTAAGAATCGGGATTCCGTCAGGCGATCAAGATTCTGCCTAGGACAGCTTCTGAGCCATAAATCCGAATCCCGGTGCATAAACTAAGTTGTGTTTTGGTTTTAGTTTTAATTTTTATGCACCTTTTTTCCCCCCGGGAGTCTTCTCTACTGGGGGTTGGACTAGATGACCTAAAAGGTCCCTTCCAACTCTGTTAATCTACCTATGTTTTGTTTTTTTTTTTTTTATATCTCTTTCCCTTTTGGTGGGGCAGGAGTTTATATTTTAAAGTTTTGAATTAAAAAAACTTAATTGTTAAAAAAAAATCCAATAAATTCGAGCTGTGTTCTGTTCTGTTCTGTTCTGTTCTGTTCTGTTCTGTTCTGTTCTGTTCTGTTCTAATCTAATTCTATTCTATTCTATTCTATTCTATTCTATTCTATTCTATTCTATTCTATTCTATTCTATTCCATTCCATTCCATTCCATTCCATAATTCTCTTCTCTTCTATAATTTTATCCCATCCCATCCCATCCATTATTATTCTTTCCTGGTTCTGTTCTGTTCTGTTCTATTCTATCCTATCCTATTCTTATTTCTATTCTATTCTATTCTTATTTCTATTCCATTCCATTCCATCCATAATTCTCTTCTCTTCTCTTCTCTTCCATAATTCTATCCCACCCCATCCCATCCCATCCATTATTATTCTTTCCTGATTCTGTTCTGTCCTGTCCTATCCAATTATTCCTATCCATCCTTTTCTCTACTCTACTCTACTCTACTCTACTCTACTCTACTCTACTCTACTCTACTCTATTCTAAACATTACCCGCTTCTTACCTGGAGGTAGGTCTTATACTCGATGAGCTTCTCCGTCCCCCGATGCAGCAAGCCGATATGGGGGTCACACTTCCTCACATTCTCCCCGTTCAGCACCATGACCAGGCGCAAGACCCCGTGGGCGGCAGGATGTTGGGGCCCAAAGTTGAGAGTGATGTTGGCCATTCTCCCTACGATAGGATCCCTGTCTGGGAAAGCAAAGAGATCACAGGTTACTCAGAGACAAGATGGTGAGTTCGAGTTCCTCCTTAGGGATGGAAAGCTAGCTGGGTGAACGTGAGTCAATCACCAGGAGGCAGTGAGTTCTAGTCCTGCCTTAGGCACGAAAGCTAACTGGGTGACTTTGGGCTAATCTCCAGGAGACGGTGAGTTCTAGTCCTGCCTTAGGCATGAAAGCTGACTGGGTGACTTTGGCCCAATCACTAGGAGACTGTGAGTTCTAGTCCTGCCTTAGGAACGAAAGCTGGCTGGGTGACTTTGGGCCAAACACCAGGAGACCGATGAGTTCTAGTCCTGGCTTTCTAGAAAGAAAGCCAACTGGATGACATCCTGGTTTGTCGGGATGCGAATGAAGATCACCACCCACAAGGAACTGGCAGCCGGTGAGTTCCCACAGTTGCGTGTATGGTAACAAAACCGCGGAAAAGAGATACTCACCATTCCACGGCGGAGGGACCCATTTTTCTGACACTTTGCTGGGGTACATGACGGCGCCTTCCAGATGCTTCATAAAATCCGTATCGGGCTGCCATTGTTTCCCTCTGAAAGAAAGGAAAAAGGAGAAGGAAGGGCTGAAATTTATATTGCCACCTATTCGCCCGTTACTTATTTATTGAATTTGTTTATTGAATTTATATTGCCGCCTATTTGCCCATTCATTCATTCATTCATTGGTATTTATTGAGTTTATATTGCCGCTTATTCGCCCATTTTATTTATTTATTGAATTGCTGCCTCTTCGCCCATTGTTTTACATTGCCCCCTATTCGCCCATTATTTATTTATTTATTTAGTTGTATTTATTGAATTGATATTGCCATCTACTGATTGATTGATTTTTTTTCTTTTATTGAAAAAGTTTTACAAGTCCAATTTCCCCCCCCATTTCCCCCCCTCCCCCTATCCCATGCCCCCCCTCCCATTACCCCCCTTCTACTACCCTCCCCGCCCCTAACCCCCCCATCCTCCCCCCGCGACTTCCGTAGGTGAAATCCAAATCATACCATATTATATATTACCCTCTTACAACTCTAACCCGACTATACTATAAACTTCTACATCTTAACATCCCACTGAAAGCTATCTGATACTTCCTTGTTTGGTATTTGTCCTGCACATAATCTATCCATTTCTTCTATTCCATTGATGGATGGATTGGTATTTATGTATTTATTGAATTTATATTGCTGTTTATTCGCCCACAAAACCCTAAAAAGCTAACAAAAAGAAATCAAATCACTAAAGTGCAATATAACAAACACCTGGGAGTTGGAAGTCCCCCCCCCCATCTGAAAACTGCCTGTGTGTGGGTTGGGGGGAGGATGGATTCAACACTTTGCACCCTGGATGCCTTAAGAAGGTCACCCCCTTTTCGAAATGAGAATTTGCTGCAAATTCCTCATTTAGTGACAACCAAGAAGATCCCTTTTAAGCATCTGGGCCTTTTGGGTGGCGTCTGTCCCCCCACCCCCACCCCCAAACTTAGAATAGAAAGAATAGAATAGAACTGGAAAGGACCTTGGAGATCATCTAGTCCAGCCCCCTATCCTATGGTTGCCCCACCCCCCAAAAAAGCCAAATTTATCCAAAATCCAAGCATCAATGGTGTGTGTGCGTGTGCAGAACGCCCTCCCTTCCTTTCTAACCGTCTTTCTGGGAGGAAAAAACAAAAAAAACCCCCTATTAGGTCCAATGGGGACCTCCATGAGGACTAGAAACCTGCTGTGTCTCTAGGAAAAGGGGTTCACCAAGCCCTCCTTTCCTTCTCCCGCGGGTTTCCTGCCAGAAATGAGACTCTCTCCCTCCAGGCGGGGTCGCAAAGGGGACAATTACCGGCTGGGAGCCGCCCCCAGAGCTCTCCCGGGCAGCCACGATCCTGAAGGTGCCCGCAGCCTCCTCAAAGCCCTCAGCGCCGCCATCTTCCCACGCCAGGCGTCAATACAAGGGCGCGCGCATGCGCCTTAGCCACGCGCGCCGCCATGACGGGTGCGGGCGCGTTCGACTTCAACCCGCCTCGCCTTCCTGCGGGCGGAAGTGACGTCCCCAAAAAAAACCGGAAGCGGAAGAGAAGGGCGGTTGAAAGCTGGAGGAGAAAAGGGTGACTTTCTCCACGCAGGATCGTCGGGACGAGTTTCACGCGTGTCGGGCATTTTTTTTAAGGTTAAATTCTTCTTCTTCTTTTTTTAAAAAGCCTTGAGTAGATTTGTCCCTGTTCTTTTGCAGGAGCTCCTTCCCCTTTCCTTCCTTCCTTTGGGGCTTTTTTTTTTTTGGACTGCCACAACAGCCCTGCGAGGTAGGCCAGCCTGAGCCCAAAGTCCTACCAGGAATCGTCTTATAGGCATGCATTAAAATTGACTGGGTCAAATCTCCGATGCAGAAGCACTCAAGGGTGGTTTCCTGTTTGAATTGGTTGGGGGTGGGGGATTATTTGATTATTCATTCATTCATTCATTTTCTTTCTTTCTTTCTTTCTTTCTTTCTTTCTTTCTTTCTTTCTTTCTTCCTTTTCCTTTCCTTTCCTTTCCTTTCCTTTCCTTTCCCTTTTAGTGGCGAAAATTGTGGAAACCTTTTGGGAAAAGTGTATTATTTTTTATTATTATTATTATTATTATTATTATTATTATTATTATTATTATTATTATTATTTGATTTATGTGCCGCCCTTCTCCGGAGACTCAGGGCGGCTTACAATGCGTTAAGCAATAGCCTTCATACTTTTGTATATTTTATACAAAGTCAGCTTACTGCCCCCACAAACTGGGTCCTCAATTGACCCACCTTAGAAAGGATGGAAGGCTGAGTCGACCTTGAGCCTGGGGAGATTTGAACTTACAGTAATTGCAGACAGCTGGTGTTAATCACAATGCTTTTAGTCTGCTGAGCTATCCAGGCTTTCTCACTTTCCTTCCTCTTTTCTTTCTTTCCTTCCTTTTGTCTCCTTTCTTCTTCCCTCTTTTCTTTCTTCTTTTCTCTCCTTCATTTCTTCCATTTCTCCTTCCTAGCTTTCCTTTCTTTCTTTCTTTTTTTTTTAAATTTGATTTATATGCCGCCCTTCTCCGGAGACTCAGGGCGGCTTACAATGCATTAAGCAACAGCCTTCATACTTTTGTATATTTATACAAAGTCAGCTTATTGCCCCCACAAACTGGGTCCTCAAACTGGGTATTTTGGAGGTTTGATGGCTAATAACGCCACGTTTTTGGGGGGAGTTTCAAGATAATCCTATTCCACTGCTGGAATGGCCTGGGAAGAGCCCAGATCTTAACCCAACTGAAAATCTATGGAGCCCACTAAAGAAACTTGTTAGTCAGAAGCGACCCAGCAATAAAACCCAGTTAATAATAGCCATCATTCAATCTTGGTTTCACATGATAACAGCTGCGGAACTAAAAGATTTAGTTCACTCCTTGGGAAGACGTTGTAAGGCCGTCATTCATACTAAAGGTTACCCAACGAAGGATTAACTGAAAATGGGGATCATTTTTACATATCTCATTTTTTTCCACAAGTTTCACTTTTCTTCTTTATACTGTAACTGCTATTCTAACAGCAAATGGAGCCTGGATAGCTCAGCAGACTAATGCATTGTAATTTAACTCCAGCTGTCTGCAATTAGTAAGTTCGAATCTCCCCAGGCTCAAGGTTGACTCAGCCTTCCATCCTTTCTAAGGTAGGTAAATTGAGGACCCAGTTTGTGCGGGCAATAAGCTGACTTTGTATATATATACAAAAGTAGGAAGGCTGTTGCTTAACGCATTGTAAGCCGCCCTGAGTCTCTGGAGAAGGGCGGCATATAAATCAAATTTTTTAAAAAAATCCTTCTTAAAAGTTACTGCATGACATTCTTGATTAAATTATTTTTCCATTGATGTATAATTTTATGGTATTATTCCCCCCCCCCCAAAAAAAGTGGTATTATTAGCTAGCTTTTAGAAAATACACTTTTCCCAAAAAGGTTTCCACAATTTTGCCCCCTACTATAGGCAACCGTCCTGATCGTTTCCTTTATTGATTAAAATTTATGCTGTCCTCTTTTTTTTTTTTTTTTTGTTTCCCGCAGAGCAATCGGCCAAGATGGGGAAACAATTTGGAAACCTGATGAAAACGAGGCACGTTGTCAGCTATTACCTGTCTCCGTTTGAACAGAAAATGTTCCCCAACATCTCACACAGGATCGTAAACACGTGGAGACGATTTAGCTCCTCCTTCTTCAAGGTGACACCTCGTAAGTGGAGAGAGCAGGAAACTGTTTGCTCTATAAAGTTTTCCTTGCCCAGTTTCCCACCCTTGAGGAGTGGCGTCTTAGGTTTCTGAATTTAGAGGTAGACCTCGACGTACGGCCACAATGGAACCCAACATTTCTGTCGATAAGCGGGGCAGTGAAGTGAGTTTTGCCCCCGTTTTACAATCTTCCTTGCCACACTGTGTGCAGTTGTTAAAGTTAGTAACATGATAT
Source organism: Masticophis lateralis (assembly GCA_030761175.1). Taxonomy (NCBI): domain Eukaryota; kingdom Metazoa; phylum Chordata; class Lepidosauria; order Squamata; family Colubridae; genus Masticophis; species Masticophis lateralis. Next base: position 9,800,995 of record JAUDYJ010000017.1, on the reverse strand, counting down.
ACTGTATTTTTCAGAGTAAAAGACGCAAGCTTAGTTTTTGGGGAGTGAATGGAATGGAATTAGAATTAGAATTAGAATTAGAATTAGAATTAGAATTAGAAATAGAAATAGAAATAGAAATAGAAATAGAAATAATAGAAATAGAAATAGAAATAGAAATAAATAGGAGGCTTGGTGGCGCAGCAGATTAAAGTGGTGTTAAGTGACACCAGCTGCCTGCCATTACTGCCAGTTCGAATCTCACCAGGCTCAAGGTTGACTCAGCCTTCCATCCTTCCGAGGTAGGTAAAATGAGGACCCAGATTATGGGGGCAATAAGATGACTTTGTATAAAAAAGAACACCGCTTATGGGGTGCCAAAAGCCCTACTAAGCAGGTAGATACAAAAGTATGAAGGCTATTGCTTAACGCATTGTAAGCTGCCCTGAGTCTCCGGAGAAGAGCGGCATATAAATTGAACCAAGTCTTAACTTCGGAATTCACGTTATTTATTTAGAAAAGTTTCCGCTAGAAAGCACTAGGCGGCGCACCAGAGCAGCACAAAAACCCGTCCTGTTATTTTTATAATTCTCATTTTTAAAAGCTTTATGCGTGGCCATCCTTAATCCCTGGCAATTTGATTAAAAAAAAATAAATAAAAAAACAGCAAGGAGACGAAGCACTGAAGCCATGCAATGAATAAAACACGTCGTTAAAATATGAATTAACCGGGCTTAGGCAAGCATGCAAAAAATAGCAGCTGAGGACGGTTGCGTCTTCTCCGCCTCTGTTCTCCATCGCTTTATTGCCAAGATCGTCTGGTTTAAGGATTAGTGGGGGTTTTTTTGCCTTGCTGATCATTTTGGCCGTTAAGGGTTTGTGTACCGCACTTCAGATGCGTTCAGACAGCTCCGGAGACGATTACTGTAATCCCTACATTTATAACTTGCATTAAGAGCCCATTGATATCGTTTTGATTAGCACAATCCGGGCCTAAGCGAGGGTAAGGGGGGGGGTTCAATTTTGGGAATTGCCCTTGAGACACGATCCGAAGGTGCGTTTTTTCAGGAAGCAACTGGGGGGTTTTTTTGTTTTCCTTGGAAGACATTTCGCTTCTCATCCGAGAAGCGTCTTCAGCTCCGACCGGATGGAGAGGAACGGAAGGATTGATCCTCCTTGCAAACAGCTGGTCATCCGCATCCTTTTTTAAGAGGGTCATTGAGGCCACTTGGAGGTTTCCCCTGTGTCCTCGGGGTCCCCCGAGTGGTGCAAACGGTGAGGAAGCCTTCTTGGAACTGCTGAAGGGACCATGTTGTAGACTGGAGAGAGATGGTGTATACATTGGGGGAAACAAAACAGCCACTTCACCAACGCATGGCATAACAGAACAGAACAAACCCGTCGGATAAGATTCAGCGACCCATCTGCATTTCAAAGACAAAGGCGGCTCTTTTGAAGACGGCAAAGTCCACGTTTTCGACAGAGAGGACCGCTGGCTTGAAAGAGAGGTCAAAGAAGCCATCTAAGTCCAAATTGAACAGCCCTCCCTCAACAGAGGGATACGACATCATCTATCTCCTGTCTACAACACAATCCTTCCAGCAGTTCCAAGAAGGCTCCCCACCCTATTTGCACCACTCAGGTGATTCTAAGGAGACAGAGGAACCTCCAAGTGATCTCAACGACCCTCTAAAAGGGATGCAAATGACCGGCTGCGTACAAGGAAGATCAACCCTTCCATACCCTTCCACCCGGTCAGAGCTGAAGAAGCATCTTGGATGAGAAGCTTCAAAAGAAAAAAACCAAGAAAGTCCGGGATGACTGAGAATCTCTACAAACATTTAGACACAAAGCGAAGCCGTGGGGGAAATTACGCAGGTGGTCTGTGGTGATTTACAACAGTCCCATTTAGTGACCGTTCAGAGTTACGGCATCAGTGGAAAAAAAAGGGACTTTTTTTAAAAAATTTGATTTATATGCCTTGACCATTTTTCACCCTTCTGACCATTGCATCATCCCGATGGTCGTATGATCAAAATTCAAACGCTTGGCAACTGACTCACATTTACGACGGGCGCAGCGTCCCGGGGTTACGGGGTCCCCTTTTTACGACCTAAGTGAAGCCAGATTCACTTGACGACCGTGTGACTGAATGAAAGAGCTCCAATGATTCACTTCGTAACCGTGGCAAGGTCGGTTGTAACATGGGTTCAAGATTCAACTGAACAAATGTCTCACTTAGTGACAGAAACCTGGGGCTCAAGGGTGGTTGTAAGTCGAGGACTACCAGCATTCCGTAGGAAGGGATAAAAGAGTTGGGAGAAACTGGTCCCTTCTGCAAGCCTAAACTTTCCTTCTGTTTTGTGTGTGTGTGTGTGATTTTTTTTAAAGAATTCGTCCTTGCGTACATGGTTTATTCCTGGGGAAACAGCTACAATAAAAAATTGAAGAGGAAGAACCCAGCCGATTATGAAAACGACGTGTAAGAAGATTCACGGGGAGAAAATTTCTTTCCGCTTTCCCCCTCCCGCCTCTCGGTTCCGAAGATACGACGCGTCGTTGTAAGAACACTAGGATCCAATAAACCTCTTTTGTGTTCCATCCTCTGGTGTACATCTTTTAAAGCTTTGTCCAGCCGTGCACAGCTGCCTTCAAAATATATATATATATATATATATATATATCCCCATGGGCTGAACCAAACCTGGAAGGAGTTCCTTTCCTCGCAGCACCAACATTTAAATTATTCCATCAATGAAGAGGATTTATAGCTCAGGGTTGAAACAATAGCTCTGATGAGGTTAGCTAGTTGGATCATGAAACCTCTGAAAAAAAACTACCAAGCTCAGAGTACCAGAAGTACCAAGAGAGCACTTTTAAATGATTGTGCTGAAGCATTTCAACTTTTCAACATTCCCCATCCCTTGCTTTGCTTGGAAAATGATTGTAAGGACGGTCCTTTACCGCTCTTCTCTACAAATTAAGATTTTTTTAAAAAAACCTCAGGTAGGAAATATATTTAACAAAGAAATGAATTGGAGGCTCCCCCCCCCCCTCCATTTCTCTCCAGGAGAAATGGGCCAACTTGCCTGTTGGGGAATCGAGGCAAAAGATGTCCTGTCTCCACCATTGCACACACTTTTTGGTCTGTGAACGGGTGTTAAAAAAAAACCCCATTTTGGGGGGTGGGGATGTACGTCTGGGTGTGTCTGTGGATTTATGTAAAAAAAAATTATTTTCCCCCCAGTGTTTGGAAAAAATGAGACCTAAAAAGAATAATTAAAGCTAGGGAGGTGGATCTATCTATAATTCTGTTCCTTTCTTCTTTTCTGCCTTCATTCTGTATGTCCGAGTGGAGTTGTCTAAAAAGAAATAAATTGCCTCTCACATTTTGATAATAGAGGGAAAAAAAACATTTATTTATTAGAACAACATCCTTATGAACTCATATGAAGCCAGGAAATGACCTCTGCTCCAAACTCCCTCCTTTTCCTGGCTTGCTCCCTTATTCTTATTGGTCATTCTCTAAATCCTTCTACTGCAGTTTTTCTTACTAATCTCACAGGAATTTAACCCCCCCTTTACTATGTCAGCCCTGAACGAAATGCAACTTGAGAGGCTGACACTGTATCTGTCCATCTATCTCTTCCTTCTTTCCTGCCTTCTGTATATCTATCTATCTATCTATCTATCTATCTATCTATCTATCTATCTATCTATCTATCTAATTATTTTCATGTCTATCCACTCACATACCCACCCACCCACCCATCCATCTATCAACCTATGTAATCTCTCTTTCTATCCATCCCATCCATCGATCTAATTATTTTCCTGTCTGTCCGTCCGTCCGTCCATCTATCTATTCGATTTATATGCCGCCCTTCACCGGAGACTCAGGGCAGCTTACAGTGCGTTAAGCAATAGCCTTCATACTTTTGTACATACCTGCTTAGTAGGGCTTTCGCCCCCTCCCCAAGCGTTGTTCTTTTTTATACAAAGTCATTTTATTGACCCCACAATCCAGGTCCTCATTTTACCTACCTCGAAAGGATGGAAGGCTGAGTCAACCTTGATCTATCTATCTATCTATCTATCTATCTATCTATCTATCTATCTATCTATCTATCCTGTTTCTATTCATCCATCCATCAATCTATCTATCCTGTTTCTATTCATTCATCTATCTATCCTGTTTCTACTTATCCATCCATCTATCCATCATCCATCCATCTATCCATCATCTATCTATCTATCTATCTATCTATCTAGTTTCTATTTATCTATCTATCTATCTATCTAGTTTCTATTCATTCATCCATCCATCTATCCATCCATCTATCCTGTTTCTATTCATTCATCTATCTATCCTGTTTCTACTTATCCATCCATCCGTCCAGTGGTGGGATTCAGCCATTTCGCACCACTTCGGGAGAACCGGTTGTTTAACTTTCTGAACAGTTTGGTGAACTGATCGTTGGAAGAAATAATTAGGGCAGAGAACCGGTTGCTAAATTATTTGAATCCCACCACTGCATCCATCTATCTATCTATCCTGTTTTTATCTATCCATCCATCCATCCATCTATCCTGTTTCTATCTATCTATCCTGTTTCTATCCATCCATCCATCCATCTATCCTGTTTCTATCTATCTATCTATCTATCTATCTATCTATCTATCTATCTATCCTGTTTCTATCTATCTATCCTGTTTCTATCATCTATCTATCTATCTATCTATCTATCTATCTATCTATCTATCTATCCTGTTTCTATCTATCTATCCTGTTTCTATCCATCCATCCATCCATCCATCCATCTATCTATCCTGTTTCTATCTATCTATCTATCTATCTATCTATCCTGTTTCTATCTATCTATCCTGTTTCTATCATCTATCTATCTATCCTGTTTCTATCTATCTATCTATCTATCTATCTATCTATCTATCTATCTATCTATCTATCTATCCTGTTTCTATCTATCTATCCTGTTTCTATCATCTATCTATCTATCTATCTATCTATCTATCTATCTATCCTGTTTCTATCTATCTATCTATCTATCTATCTATCTATCTATCTATCTATCTATCTATCCTGTTTCTATCTATCTATCCTGTTTCTATCATCTATCTATCTATCTATCTATCTATCTATCTATCTATCTATCTATCCTGTTTCTATCTATCTATCTATCTATCTATCCTGTTTCTATCCATCCATCCATCCATCCTGTTTCTATTTATCCATCTATCTATCTATTCATCTATCCATTTCTATCCCTTTCTTCTTTCTATCCATCTCCACGAAATCGTAACTCCCCCCCACCTCTCTCTCTCTCTCTCTCTCTCTCTCTCTCTCTCTCTCTCAGCGTCGGACGCAAAGGAGAACCACTGAGGCGGGTCAGGCAGGAGAGCCCGCCCTCGTGGGCGGGGATTTAAACAGCAGCAGCAGCAGCAACAACAACAACAACAAAAGATGACGGGCGTCCGGAGCTGGACCAATCGTCGCCGAGCGGAGGTTGGGGGGGGGGGGCGTGGGCGGTGAAGAAGAGAAGCTCCGCCTTTGGGTTTTTTTTTTCCTCCTCATTTCTTCTGCTCCTCCCTAGCGGGTGTGTGTGTGTTTGTGTGTGTGGAAGCGAGGCGTCGCCACGCCACGCCTGGCGTGCGTGCGTGCGTGCGTGGGCGGGGCGTGTAGGGAGAAGGGGCGGGCCTTTCTGCGGGTCCGCGCGCCCGTCTGTCAGTCCAGCCGCGGCGCGGCTGAGGGAAAGGCGGAGGGTCCCGCGCGCGCGGCGGCGCCATGGCGGAGCGAGGGGCGTCGGTGCTGGGCGGCCCCCGGGGCTCCGCGGCCGGCCCTTCGCTGCTCCAGCCGGCGCCTGGCGCCCCGCCTTCGGCTCCGCAGCCCTCGGCGGGGTCCCCGGCGCTAAGCGGGACGGCTCAGCTGCTGGCCCCGCCGGCCGTGCCTCCGCCGCTGCCGCAGCCCTCGGCGTCGCCGCCGCCCCCGCAGCCCTCGGCGGGCCTGGGGGCTTCGGCTCCCGGAGGAGGAGGAGGAGGAGGAGGAGGAGGGGCGCCCCCTCCTCAGGCCCCGCCGGGCTCGGCGGCCGGGGGTCGCCCCGTGCAGATGAACCTCTACGCCACCTGGGAGGTGGACCGGAGCTCCCCCAGCTGCGTGCCCAGGTGAGCCGCTCGGGGTTTGGGTGGGGAGGGCCAGCTCCCATCATCCCCAGCTGTTGAAAGGAGGCAGGGGTTGTAAGCCCGCCTCCCATCATCCCCAGCTCCAGAGGAGGAGTCCATCATCCCCAGCTGTTAAGAGAACTTAGGGGTGGGGGCCCACTTCCCATCATCCCCAGCTGTTTAAAGAACACTTAATGGCAGCTCACCTCCCATCATCCCCAGCTCTTGGGAGACTCTTGGGGTGGGGGCCCGCCTCCCATCATCCCCAGCTCCAGAGGAGGAGTCCATCATCCCCGGCTGCTGAGAGACCCCTGGGGTGGGCAGCTACCTCCCATCATCCCCAGCTCCAGAGGACCTCTGGTGTGCCGGCCCACCTCCCATCACCCCCAGCTGTTGAGAGACCCCTGGGATGGGGACCCACTTCCCATCATCCTCAGCTCCAGAGGAGGAGTCCATCATCCCCTGCTGTTGAGAGATCTCAGGGGTGGGGGCCCACTTCCCATCATCCCCAGCTGTTGAGAGACCCCTGGGGTGGGCGACCACCTCCCATCATCCCCAGCTCCAGAGGACTCCATCATCAACAGCTGTTGAGTGACCCTTGGGGTGGGGACCCACGTCCCATCATACCCAGCTCCAGAGGACCTCTGGTGTGCCGGCCCACCTCCCATGATCCCCAGCTGTTGAGAGACCCCTGGGGTGGGGACCCACCTCCCATCATCCCCAGCTCCAGAGGACTCCATCATCAACAGCTGTTGAGTGAGCTCTGGGATGGGGGCCCACCTCCCATCATCCTCAGCTGTTGAGATACCCCCGGGGTGGGGACCCACTTCCCATCATCCCCAGCTCCAGTGGATCTTTGGTGTGCCGGCCCACCTCCCATCATTCCCAGCTCCAGAGGAGGAGTCCATCATCCCCAGCTGTTAAGAGAACTCAGGGGTGGGGGCCCACCTCCCATCATCCCCAGCTGTTTAAAGAACACTTGATGGCAGCTCACCTCCCATCATCCCCAGCTCTTGGGAGACCCCTTGCGTGCGGGCCCATCTCCCATCATCCCCAGCTCTAGAGGACTTCTGGGGAGGGGACCCACCTCCCATCATCCCCAGCTGTTTAAAGAACACTTGATGGCAGCCCACTTCCCATCATCCCCAGCTCCAGAAGACTCCCCAGCTGTTAAGAGACCTCTGGAATGGAGGTCCACCTCCCATCATCCCCAGCTGTTAAAAAAACACTGGGCTGGTAAACTCACCTCCCATCATCCCCAGCTTTTGAAAGACTCGAGTGGCTGCTCAGCTCTCATCATCCCCAGCTGCCCAGGGACCCCTGGGTGGAGACCCACCTGCCGTCACCCCCAGCTACCAAATCACCTCACCTCCTGGGATGGGATCCCATCTCCCCCAGTCACTCAAAGACTTCTAGGGTGGGTGGGGGGTTCCCGCCTCCCATCATCCCCAACCACCCAAAGAACCCTAGGATGGTAACCCACCTCCCATCATCTCCCTCTGCCCAAAGACCCTTGGGCTGATGGACTTCCTCCCATCATCCCCAGCCACCTACGATGAAGGTGAAGGAAGTAATGATGCCACCCAACCTTCCCTCTTCTTCCTGGGTTGCCCCCACCTCCAAAACCTCTTAATGGCCTATTTTTTTCTAGGAAACATCCCCCCCCCCTTCATAGCCCTCTTCCCTTGGCGACCCCCATCTCTTCCTTTAAGTAAAGGAGTTTAATGGGGAGTGGTCCAGTTGATTAACCCCTCCCCCTCTGCTTTGAAGTGGACATCCCATAAATTTGGGAAAGGGGGGGGGGAGAAAAGGAGTGTAGGAAGATTTGAAAGGGGTTTTGATGATGGATAAGGTGAAACACGGGTGTTTTACTATGTCTGGATACGGCACAGTAACAGAGTTGGAAGCGGACCCTGGAGGTCATCTAATCCACCCCTCTCCTAACACCGGAGATCTTGGTGGGGACTCGAACTACTGAACTGCCGACCTTTCTGATCGACAAAGCTCAGCGTCTTAGCCACTGAGCCACCTCTTCAGGTCCCAGCCCTTCTAAAAGCCACCAAAAATGAGAAAAGCAACAAAGGTTTTGTGTGTGTGTGTAAGTGTGTAAGAAGGGCCCCTCCGTTTGGGAAGCGATGGTGGGACAGATCGTGTGGCTTGAGAAAGAAGGCTTGTGATTCTTCCACTGTGTGGATGGCTCGGCCGTTGTGCGGTCATTGTTGGGGATGCTGGCTTGGGAATTCATTGCAGCCAGGTGGTCCTCATCTTACAACCGTTTGCCTTAGGCTCCGAAGTTACAACAGCACTGGAAAAAAAAAAGCAACAGAGGACACAGTCTTCACGCTTACGGCCGTTGTGCTATCCTCGGACAATCCCATGAGCCAAATTTGGGCATTGGGCAAAACTGACGCATCTCTACGACGGTATCTCTGTATCCCGAGGGTCGTTGAGCTCGCCGTTTCCCCAGGGATCAAACTCCATTCGAGGAATAGCCTTGTGATTCGTGTAACAACGGCACGGATACGTTGTTAGTGGCAAAATTGGGCAAAACTCTCTTAGCAGAGGAAATTCTGAACTCAACTGTGGTCGTAAGCCGAGGACTACCTCCAATCTGGTCAGTGGTCTCCCCATGCTTATTGTAAGGGCAGTTGGGGTTACTCAAGAAGAAAGTTGCCTTCTCATCTCCCCGAATCTCTCCCTCCTTCCTACAACATGATCTGAGTTACAGGTTGTTCAAACTTGAGATGCGTTGTACATCTCGGATACTACGCTGATGTTACCATATACTCCCTGAGTGCAAAGTTATTGTGTACTCAATCCACCGCGTGGTTCCAGTTACGAGTACTTCCTCAGATTGCAGAGCCTCGGTGTCAACGTGTTACTGAGAATTTCCTCTCTTACTTAAACCGACTTCTGACCAAACATTGGCAGCTGGCGGAGCTACTTAGTTTATTGTTAGTTAGTTAGTTTATTGGATTTATATACCGCCCTACTCCCGAAGGACTCAGGGCGGTGAACAGCCACCAAATAAAACACATAAAATACCAAATTTAAAAGCGGAATAAAATCGAATTAAACAATTGGGCCCAAGTCAGATTTAAAACACCCAATAACTTAAAACACATCAAAATATACATTTAAAAAGATAAAAAGGGGAGAGATTTAGGCCAGGCCATACTTAGCTGGTTTGCTTGTTCCGATGTGAGGGTTCTTTTTTTGCCTTTTGTGCAAAAATAATAAAAAATAAAAAATCTGGTTTTGATAGAATGGTGCCTTTTCTAACTTTTTTTCAAGAGGCAATTGGACTTTCTGGCGTTTCTTTGAAAATGTTTCACTTCTCATCTTAGAAGCTTCTTCAGTTCTGACTGGATGGTGGAGAACGGAAGGATTGATACTCCTTACAGACTCCCACACCATTCAAAGGGTGCGATCCCAAATGGCGTAGCTAAAAGTCTAAAATCTTAGTTCTTTGGTTATTCGGGTTTTCTCCTGCGTAAAATTGGAAGTGACTTGGCGACGTTTCGACAAAGTCTCACTTGTCATCTTCAGGCTGGTGTTCTCGGCTTCGTGCTTCTAGGAGCAATGTGTGATCACAGCTGTTTCTTCCTTTTAACTGCTAGTGGGGGTGTGAACTGATTGGATGGGGGCTTGGCTGTGCTCTGATTGGATGGGGGGGTTGGCTGTGCTCTGATTGGCTGGGGGTGTGTTCTGTTTGGGTGGGGGCTTGATTGTGCTCAGGTTAGTCTGAGTTGCAGAGGGATTTGAGCTGGTGAGCTGCATTGCTGTTGTTTGGCTTCGTGTTCATGTTCGTGCCACATTTTCCTGATGGGTGTCAGTCTGCTTCATGTATGGATTGGAGGGGTTTAAAGTGGTTAATGATGCAGCTGTGGTCTGGCTTCTGGTCCATGGTCGTGCCTCATCATCAGTGTGGATTTGAGTCTGCTTTCTGTGTGGATGTGTGGTGGTGACATCCTGTGTGGCCCTCGTGAGTGTGGATCTGTAGCTAAGACAAGTGAGTTTGTCGATCTAGAAAGGTCAGCAGTTCGGCGGTTCGAATCCCTAGCACAGGTCTCCTGTGTGAGCAGGGGTTGGACTAAATGACCTCCGAGGTCCCATCCAACTCAGTTACTGATGTTCCCGGCCGGCTTCCGACAAAGGGGAGGAAACCCGGATTTGCTGAATCGACCACGTGATTCACTTAACAGCTGCTAAACGAGAAAGGTCGTAAAAATCAGGCTCCTCTGACTTAACCAACTGCCAGCAGCGGATATTCTGGGCCCCATCGTGGTCGTAAATCGAGGACTGCCTCTAATGCAAAAGTAGCACAGCTTTGTCTCTCCCTATCGCGAAGAAAGGATCCTTTCTCTCTTTAAGTGAAAGGATAAATATTTCTCTGGATGGTTGATGGAGTTGAAAAAGATCTTTTTTTTTTGAACCCTTCAGCCAAGCACTTATCAAGAGCCCTGCTTCCTTGGTCAATAATTTTCCTGCTAACAAGCACACCTCCAACGGCTTTCTAATATCCCCAGTGCTGTGTTATCAATGTTGTTGATTTCTCGTTTGTATCTCCAGGGTGAAATTTCCCTTTTTTTAAAAAAAAACGACAAGGTCTAGGGCTGTTTATAAGATAATGTTTCTTTCTCTCTCTTTTTTTTTTCCTTCCTTCCTTCCTTCCTGAAGATCAGTTTCACTGGTGAAAAAGCTAATTTTACTTTTGATGGATTTATTATTATTATAATTTACTTTATTCATTAAACCTGAAACTCAAGTCAACTGAACATTCAAAAATGCGTCACAAATACCACTGACTGTTGCTAATGGTTGATACGGGTGGCTGTCAGCATCCTAGGGATCAACCAAGTACCGTCTTAAGTTGTACGATGTTCCGAGTAACGCAGTTTTTTGCAGTTCCGCTGGTGTGATTGCAGGAAGCTGCAATTTGTTGATGTATGTTATAAAATTCTTGGACATGGTACCAAGTGCCCCGATGGGTATCACTCTCACGTGTTGCATCCGTAGCCGTGTAGTTTCGGATGGCCAGGGTTGCGATATTTCGTGATTTTTCCCCAGTTTTATTTTTTTTTTCTTCGACTCTGGCATCTCCTGGTACCACAATGTCAATAAATTGTGCGTTTTGGTTTTCGACAACTGTGATATCTGGCGTGTTGCGTTCCAAGTGACGATCCGTCTGTATTCGAAAGTCCCACAAGATCTTCACCGTCTCGTTTTCGATAACTTTTTCCACTTTATGTTCCCATGGCTTTTTGGATACTTTCTGGGTATTATTATTTTATGATGATGATGATGATGATGATGGATAACCATTTGTCTGAAGTGGTGGAGGGTTTCCTGCCTGGGCAGGGGGTTAGACTAGAAGACCTCTGAGGTCCCTTCTAACTCTGTTATTCTATTTCTAAGGCTGAGTCAACCATGAGCCTGGTGAGATTTGAACTGCCAAATTTCTATTATTGTTGTTGTTGTGTTGTTGTTGTTGTTGTTGTTGTTATTATTAATATTTTGTCGGTCTGAAATGTCCACTCCGTTTGAACTCAAGATCCTTGTTTGTTTACCAGGGGAAAGAAGAGCTTTTAACTACAGGACTGTATTTTCAAATAGCTTTTTGAAAGCAAGGAAGGTATAAATCTCCGGCAGACTTTAGCCGAAATCCATTTTAAGTGCAAGGCCTCTTCCTCCTTCAGGAAAATAAAAACACAAATCTTGGACATTAGGACTCTTATCATATTTCCTCCTTCTAAATTTAGATTGGGTGTGGGGGGGGGGAAACATCCTGTATTTACAGTTTATATATTATTTATTTATTTATTTATATTTATTTATTTATTTATTTATTTATTTATTTATTTATTTATTTATTTATTTATTTATTTATTTATTTATTTATTTATTTATTTATTTATTTATTTATTTATTTATTTATTTATTTATTTATTATATGTATTTATATGCCGCCCTTCTCCCGAAGGACTCAGGGCGGCGAACACAAGTTAAGAAACATGTACAATAAAATCACACTTTAAATCAAATAACTAATTAGTGATAAATAATATATATTTATTTTATTTTATTTTTTTTAATTTGATTTATATGCCGCCCTTCTCCGGAGACTCAGGGCAGCTTACAATGCGTTAAGCAATAGCCTTCATCCTTTTGTATATTTATACAAAGTCAGCTTATTGCCCCCACAAACTGGGTCCTCAATTTACCCACCTTAGAAAGGATGGAAGGCTGAGTCGACCTTGAGCCTGGCTAGGATTGAACTCACAGAAATTACAGGCAGCTGGTGTTAATTGCTGCCTTTAGTAGGAGGCATTAGCCCCCTACGCTACACAGGCTCCTTTATTTATATATAATATATATATATTATTTTATTTTCATAGATCTTTATGTGTATATTTCTTTATAATAATAATATTAGGCTATGAAATATCTTGATATACGTAGGAAAATCCCTGGCGTAAAGAAATACACACACACACACACACACACACATAAATTCCTTACAGTTTCTGCCAGACTTTTTAATCGCCCAGCCACGTTGATTAGCATCAGGGGTTGTTTCTTAAAATGACCTTGGCCATTGCCAGAGTGTGACTTTTTAAAAAGTAAAATAAACCCATTGCTTATTCGAACGCATAACGTACGTCGGTGGAGAACGGCTGTATCCTGGGTGAAGAACAGTAGGCGTGATTTTTGCAGTCAAAAAGTGATCCTTATTATGAGACGGCCTATATATCCGGGTGGGCCAAGACTTCTTATCTCCTGCAGAACAGAAAATATTAGTTTAAGGAGCAGGAAGGCGTGATCTGCATTTCGGTGCCATGTCTACTTGGGAGAATTAAACATGGGTTGTTGTTTTTTCTTTTTTAAAGTGGGTGGGGAGTCAACACAACTTCTGCTTTCCTGCAGCCCTTGCAGTTGTTAACCTCTGTGTAACAGCTGATTTGTAGCCCAGCTGCAACCTAAATTTACGTCGGCCCCTCTCAAAGCAAGGAGGAATTTCGTTTCCTGCCACAGAGGAAATTCACTGAACAGAACGTCTTCCCGTTCCTCTGGAATTCTTGCGGGCCCCGGGTTTTATTTTTATAACGCCCGTCGGTTGGCATGTGGGTAATTTGCCAAAATGGCCAAACCCCCCCCCCCACAATCCCATTTTTTTTTTGTTTTGTGCTTCGCCTGCCCTCACCCACCCTGAGAAGAAATAATTGTGCCGTTCAGTATGCAATATGAGCGATTGGCACCGTCTACCCCCGAAATTCCTTCTATGTAAAGCAAATAAAAATGCTTCGAGACAAAAGGAAGCGTATATCGAGTGGCGCTTTTGAAGCAGATGGCTGCTAGTGCAATTTTGTCCATATATATATATATGTGTGTGTGTGTGTGTGTGTGTGTGTGTGTATACACACATATATGGGGCTGCTGATTAAATGTTATGCCCTTTTAGGGAATATTGCTCAGTATTAGCACACACGTGTCTCCATCTCTCTCTCTCTCTCTCCATCTCTCTCTCTCCATCTCTCTCTTTCTTTTCTCTCCATCTCCATCTCTCTCTCTCTCCATCTCTCTCTCTCTCTCTCTTCATCTCTCTCTCTCTCTCCATCTCTATCTCCATCTCTCTCTCTCTCTCTTTTCTCTCCATCTCCATCTCTCTCTCTCTCTGTCTCTCTCTCCATCTCCATCTCTCTCTCTCTCTCTTTTCTTTCCATCTCCATCTCTCTCTCTCCATCTCTCTCTCTCTCTCTTCATCTCTCTCTCTCTCCATCTCCATCTCTCTCTCTCTCCATCTCCTCTCTCTCTCCATCTCCATCTCTCTGTCCATCTCCATATCTCTCTCTCTTTTCTTTCCATCTCTCTCTCTCTCTCTCTTCATCTCACTCTCTCCATCTCCATCTCTATCTCCATCTCTCTCTCTCTCTCTCTTTTCTCTCGCTCTCCATCTCTCTCTCTCTTCATCTCTCTCTCTCTGTCTCTCTCTCCATCTCCATCTCTCTCTCTCTCTCTTTTCTCTCCATCTCCATCTCTCTCTCTCCATCTCTCTCTCTCTCCATCTCTCTCTCTCTTCATCTCTCTCTCTCTCCATCTCCTCTCTCTCCCCATCTCTCTCTCTCCATCTCCATCTCCTCTCTCTCTCTCTCCATCTCTATCTATCTGTATTCTCAATAAATATAAGCCCGCATTTTATTCCTCCTTCCTCTTTGTTTCTGTCCATTAGGTAAAAAAATATTTTAAGTCACGTGTATTTTCTGCTCGGTTTTCTCAAAACGACCAATTTTGTAGCTTCAGCAGGTGGGAAGGTAGGTTCCGTCAATGCTTATTCATCAGTGTCAGCAAATAACTTTTCTGGCTCTTTTTGCAGGCGGCCGTCTTGTAAACAGAATGGCCAGCTTTTGTGCAGCGCCGGTTTTCTTAACCATGTTTTGTGACGTCTTAACCATGGTTTCTTTTTTGGGGGGGGGGGACCTCAGACCCAGAGGACGTTTGAATGACAATCGATGCATCGTCCCTTTTTCAAGTTTAAAATCCCACTTTGTTCCTGATTTTCTTGGTTAGCCTTTCTGATCGGGCACCGGCACGTCCGGATACGTTGATTTTGTTAGATAATTGGTCTAGCTCATTAGCTCTGCCGTTCGCTTCGCTCCTGCTGTTTTGCATTTCGCTCAGTTGCCACACAACGTTCATATGGGATTTCTGGATCGCCTTTTTCATTTTGGCTTATCTCCAGAAAACATTCCTTTTGGTTCCAAACGTATCCGAATTTCTCAATCCTTCTGTGCTTTGTTTTTTTTTTAAAGGTCCTTTTAGCACTTCATGTTGATACCTGCTTGCTAAATTTCTTCTTCTTTTGTTGGCGTAAAAGAATTCACTTTTCAAAGATAACCGCTATAATACTTTGCTTATCCTGATGTACATTTTTTAAAATCTGGAGCTGAAAGGCTCAAATCTTATCAAATGAATGAGCAGTTTAATGGGAAACAATACTCTCTGGTGGCTGCATATAATTTTGATGCTGGTCGATGACTCTCATGGGTTTTTCTTATCCAGTGGTTCTCAATCCCTGGGCCTGGGGGGGACCTCAGTGTTGTCTCAGGGAGTCCTCAAAGAAATGTTACGATTTAAATCTTGAGTTAAGTCTTGGGGGGGGGTGTCCGTGGCCACAAAAGGCATTTAAAGGGCATCCTTGGGGAAGAAAGGGTTAAGAACCATGGCCCTAGTCCAAGGGTGAGCTGCTGGGGGTTCGGGAAAATCTCTAGCTAAGATTCTGTGCAGTTCGGAGAACCTCCCCCCAAATCCCACTCCTGGCTGGCCCCGCCCACCCTTCCCACGAGTCCCCACGCGGCCTGTAGGGCAAAAAACAAGTTTCCGGCCTCCAGAGAACTTCTGGAGCCCGGGGAGGCCAATTTCGCCCTACCGGAAGCTCGAGAAAAGCCTCTGGAGCCCGGGGAGGGCAAAAATCCCCCCCCCCCCGTGGTACAGGAGGCTGATTAGGCCACATCCACCATGGCCACGCCCACCCAGCAACCAGGCCGAGAACCCCTTACTAAAATGTTTGAAGCCCACCCTTGCCCTAGTCCATTCTGCTGCCCCTTAGAACCACTGTTTGTATTAGTCCACTATCGATGGTCGATTACCTATCATAGTCTTATTTCAATATTGGGAAGTCACTCAAGTTTTTCCCTCCGGGCTTTTTAATCTGGAAAAAACCTGTTGTTTTCTTGAAAGAAAATACCACAGGTGTAATCTTTCCCACGAATGCCGATGATCCTAGGATTGTTTGCAGCTCTGCAAAGCCTTTACAGCTCTGCGATTTGAGACCCGAGCGCTGCGCAACGGGTGAGCTCCCGTTCCTTGCTCCAGCTCCTCCCACCTTAGCAGTCCCAAAACAGGCAAATGCGAGTAGATAAATAGGTACCACTTCAGCGGGAAGGTAAGAGCGTCCGTGCGTCTTTGGCATATAGGCAGCCTGGGTTCGAGACTCGAGCTCTGCGCAACGGATGAGCTCCCGTTCCTTGCTCCAGCTCCTCCCACCTTAGCAGTCCAAAAGCAGGCAAACACGAGTAGATAAATAGGTACCACTTTGGCTGGTTCCCTCAGCCAAGAAACAGGGTTGAGCACCTTGCTCTAGACTTGAATCCATTTTGGACGGTGAGCTAAACTCTGCATTTGCAAAGCAATTCTGTTTAAAGGGACATTCCAGGAAACCTTTCCCAGTAAAAGAATTTTGCAGGAAACCGAAGAGGGAAAAAAATTCAAGTTTCCAGGCCTTCCCAGCTTCTATCAGCTGCTGCGACAAATTTTTCTTTTAGCCGTTCCCTTTCCCAAATTTATTCTTTTTAAAAGGTAGCCTGCATTTTCCGGCATCTGCTCGGTGGTGCCTTGGGAAGGAAGTCTCATCTGGGGGAGTCCTCTTTGCGGGACCCCATGCTGTGAACTAAAATGAGATTTCTGCCGTTGACATAAGGAAAAGGTGACCCCTGGGATGATCGCTCTGGCATTTATCCGTCCCTTGTCCAAGTCCATATCTTTTTTTCTTTTTTCTTTTTTTTTTTTTTTGGAGATGCGTGGAAACGTTAACAAGCAAAAATAATTTCTGCTTTAGAAGAGAGGCCATCTTGAATGCTTTCGTTTCCCTGCTCCCAGAAAGAGAAGACGTAGCTCAAATCGCTCCCAAAATAAAATTTAAAAAAAAAAATCCAGCCTTTTAAATTCTCCGTTCCATCTGTTGTTTTTTTAATGCAGTGTTAAAAATAAAAAGCCTTTTTGCCACCTAAAAATAAACCCATTAGTTAATCATTTCAAGCTCTCGGGCCCCATTGATGAATTTTGCATTCCTGTTAAACACGAACACGGGGACGCGATGGCTCGGCGGCTAAGACGCTGAGCGTGTGGCTCAAAAAAGGTTGGCAGTTCGGCGGTTCGAATCCCTAGCACCGCGTCACGGGGTGAGCTCCCGTTCATCGTCCCAGCTTCTGCCAACCTAGCAGTTCGAAAGCAGGTAAAAAGTGCAAATAGAAAAATAGGGACCACTTTTGGTGGGAAGGGAGCAGTGTTCCGTGTGCCTTTGGCGTTGTCACACCGGCTACATGACCATGGAGACGTCTTCGGACAGCGCTGGCTCTTCGGCTTTGAAACGGAGATGAGCACCGCCCCCTAGAGTCAGGAACGACTACCACATCTGCGCGAACTGTGCCTTAATACTAACCCGTACATTTTCAGGCAGTTACTGGGTTACTGTCTTGTTCTACCTTGATAACTTTTCCAGATGTTTAGCTGAATAGCTTTTTCTCTCTGGCATGTAGGAATGCTAGAGTGATAATTTAATTTAGTGAAAAGCGCTGGATCGTAAAAATACACAAATTTGGAGGTGAGAAAAATGGCTCGCCTTCGACAAAAGGATGGTCATGTTGTTTTGTTTTGCATTTTTTTAAATAATGAGTAACACTTAAGAATTGTCCACTGTGGTACAGTTCCGATGACGGACAAACGTTTTCGTCACGAACGCGATTGTAAATCCGATTTTCTCGCTGTTGGAAAGCTCTCGTTACAAATGACACTATCGAATGACGTTTGAACCGTGTAGCAGTCCTTGCTTACAAACACTGAGCTGGCTGTGTCTCTAACGTAAAAATGTGAGCTTCCCCTCCCCCCCGATTTTCTGAAGTTTCTTCGTCGTCGTCGAACGCGAGCGTAAATCAGATTTTTGTCTCTGAGCTGAGCCCTCTCTTTTTGGAGATTTTTCAAAACGGGAATACTAAAATGAACACCTTGGCCGTTTTAAGAAGCTCTTGCGAGTAGCAGGTCGTCGTCGACTTACAACCATTCATTTAGTGACCGTTTTGAAGTTACGACGGCACTGAAAAAAAACGTGACTTGTGGCCGTTTTTTCCCACTGATGACTGTTTTAGTCACACGGCCACATAAAATTCGGACACTTGGCAGCCGACTCCAATTTACGACGGTCGCAAAGTCCCGGGGTTACACGATGCTCTTTTAAGGCCTTCCAAGTCTATGAGGAAGCCAGATTCACTTAACAACCATGCTGCTACCTTAACGAATGCAGTGACTCACTTAACAACTGTGGCAAGAAGGATCGTAAAATGAGGGCTTCGGTGGGCAGGTAGTCCTCGACTTACAACCGTTCGTTTAGTGACCGTTCGAAGTTACAAACGGAACTGAAAAATGGGACTTGTGACCATTTTTCACACTTAACAACCGTTTTAGCATTCCCCCGTGGCCGCATAATCAGAATTCAGATGCTTGGCAACTGGCTCACATTTATGACAGTCACATCCGACAAGCAAAGTCAACGGGGAATGCCAGATTCCCTGAACTGCAGCGATTCACTTAATAACCATGGGAAGGAAGGTCGTAAAGCAGGACAGAAACTCACTCCTGGGATGTCTCCCTTAGCGATAGGTAGTAATTTGGGGGCTCCATTGTGGTCGTAAGTCGAGGACTAAGTGTGGCGTGTCAGCCTGGGAAAGGCGAAGAGGCAGCCCATCGTTTAAGCTCTTGAAATTACAGACACCTCCGCCCTAAAGCCTGTGGGTTTTTTTTTTAATTAAAACTCTTTAAAAGTTTTCAACTCAGAAAGTTTCGGGAGCTTAAGGTCAGGCAGGATTGTGCCGCTCTCGCAAAGAAATCCCAGCTGCCTGCCACTTACGCTAGCTCATCCTTGACTTACGACCACAACGGAGCCCCGAATGTCCGTCGCTAAGTGAGAAAGTTGTTAAGTGAATGTTGTCCCGTTTTATAAAACCTTTCCGGCCGCTGTTGAGGGGGGAAGAGAGCAAGAGAGATAAAAGAAGGGAAGGGAGAAGGAAGAGGGAAGGAAAAAGAAGAGAAGGAAGGAAGGAAGGAAGTAGGGAGGGTGGAAGGATGTTAGGAAGGAAGGAAGGAAGGAAGGAAGGAAGGAAGGAAGATTATAATTAGAGTGAGGGAAGGTCTCGGGGAAGTCCTGCCCCCAACACGAGTCCCATGTCACGGATATGCCCATCCCGGCCACACCCACCATGGCCGTGCCCGCCCCGGCCACATCCAATATGGCCATGCCCACCCGGCCACTCCCCATGCCTCCCCCCCTCCAGGCCCTCCGAGTTCAAACACAATCCCGACGAGACCCTCAATGAAATCGAGTAATCCCTGCAAATGCATATATATACAGTAGGAATTCTCGTTAAAAATCCCAACAAGGCTCTTCGGCATTAGTGACCCAACCACCTTCAAAATGCAACGATGACGGTTAACTAGGTTGAACTTGGCTTAAAGTGCATCCACCACGAATCCTAATCCTCTTTCCTTTTAAAAAAAAAAAAAAAGACCCAACTCCTTCCAAAATGTTGCTCTCTTACTGGTCCCGTTCGCAGCAGAATAGGGAAAATAAATTGTTTGCCCTGATTTATAATCATTCCAACAATTCCAACTGCTGTTGTGATTTGTCATCTGCATTAATGACTAAGGACAACAATGACATCAGACGCAGCCTCTGACTATAACCAGACAGAAAAAAAATGTTGTAAGAGGGAGCCACGCTTTTCTCGTACAAGCCAAGGTTGTTTTTGCAAATGGCTTCTGTAACAGTTGGGATGCTGGTTGCAACATTGCTACAACCTGTTTCGGGAGCATTCTATTTAGGCAGGCAGGCAGGAGTTATTGGTGTTAATGTTTAGACGGGTGGGCGAAGAATACAATGTATTCTTGTATTCTTGTTACAACCATCGCCACCTGATCAAAAACTCAGGCGCTTAGGAACTGACTTACACTTACGACTGTTGCAGTATCCCGGGGATTGTGTCATCCCCTTTTGCAACTTTCAAGTCAACAAGGAAGCCAGATTTATTTAACAACCATCTTACTAACTTCAACGAATGCAGTGATTATCGTAAAACGAGTCCAAAACTCACTTAAATCATTGGCTCGGTCAGTAAGGGGAAATTTTGATCTCCATCGCGGTCGCAAGTCGAGGACTAACTCTGTTCCTGTAGGTTTTCAGAATGGAAACGCTTAAATGAATATACAGGCTGTCTTAAGAAACCCCATGTCTTTTTTTCATGTCTAAAAGCACTTTATTTGGTAGCTACTTTTTGGAAGAAGAAGCATTTAGAGAGTTTGACTATTCACTTTGTGGTTTTGCTTTGCGGGAACCTCAAATGCAGATAAGAACCCATAATTCAAATAGTTTGGTCTGTTGCAATAAAGAAATGCTATTTGACCCTTTAAAAATTGAGTTCTTGCGGACAGGCATTTAAACTAGAACTTCATCCTCGAATATCGACAAACGGATCTTTAGCACGTATATTAAATTCGACTAAGTGATGTAAGCTGCAATTTTCTGGAAAAGGGATTGTTTTGAGAGTTTGCTTAAAGAGAGATTCCTTCAAACAAATCGAACTTTTAAATGGAATCTTGGTTTGGCCAAAGGAAGACTTTATAGGCTAGCAATTAATGTAAACACGATGATTTTTTGATGATTTTACTTTTATACATAATACTATTTTCCCAATGCCTACCTCGTTTTTTTGCCTCTTAATAAGATAGCCAACCTATTAAGAAGTATTTTATATCTATGCATCATTTCTGGGTTGATGCTTGACATCAGTGGGGTTGTGCATTCCATTTTCCAAGGTGTGTATGTATAAATTGCACAAGGGGGGGGGAACCGGTGACATTTTGTGATCAACACGAAAATTGGGACATCTGCCCGGAAATCCGTTTTCCTGGTGTCAGTTACGGGAATATTAGCAAATGTTATGATTAGGACCACATTGTGCTTATGCTGAAGGTTTCTGCGAACGGCAGAAAAATAAGAATTAAATAACAGCACGCTGGCAGAATTGGCAAGCCTAAACTGGCTTTGGCTGGCTAGGTTAACGTTAATTGGGGTTTGTTTTTTTTTTAAATCAGGGTAATGAATGGAAAGGGGACCCAAAGGTGGTTTTTTTTTCTTTTTTCAAGAAGCAACTGGACGTTCTGGTTTTTTTTCTTTGAAGAGATTTCGCTTCTCCTCCAAGAAGCTTCTTCAACTCTTTTAAAGAGGCAACTGGCCGTTCTGGATTTTTTCTTTGAAGATGTTTCGCTTCTTCAGCTCGGAGCTTTGCCTCTTGAAAACAGGACCTTGCGGGTGACATGATCCCGTTTTGATGACTTTCTGGACAAGCCGAGTCGATGAGAAAGCCCGATTCGCTTAAGAACCACCTTGCTAGCTTAACAACGGCAGCGATTCACTGCACGACCCTGGTCAGGAGAGTCGTAAAATGGAGCAGATTTTGTCTCACTTAGCAACGGAAAAGTTGGGCTCCGTCATGGTCGTGACCGCCTGCATGTCTCAACGTCTCGTTTCGGCTTGATTGGCCGTGATGGATCTTTGATAACGGTCAGGAAATGTCTCCTTATTTCTAAGTTGCTTCTACTCCTTGATGAGTTTCCACCCGTTGCTTCTTGTCCTGCCCTCAGGTGCTTTGGAGAATAGCTTGACTCCCTCTTCTTTGGGGCAGCCCCTGAGATATCAGAACACTGCTATCATGTCTCCCCTAGTCCTTCTTTTCATCAAACTAGACATACTCAATTCCTGCAACTTCTTCATATGTTTTAGCCTCCAGTCTTCCCCTCATCCTCTTCGTTGCTCTTCTCTACACTCTTTCTAGAGCAGTGATGGCTCTAGATTTTTGCCATTGCGTGCCAAAAACTGGGGGAATATGGGGTGGTCGCATGCATGGGTGCCCACACCCATAATTCTATGCGCCCTGCCTCCCCCCATGCATGCATGAGCGACCCCCCCATGCTCCTCCCACTTTTGCCATGTGATGGCACAGAGACCCCGGTAGGCCCATTTTTTTTTTTGCCCTCCCCAGGCTCCAGAGGCTCTCTAGGAACCTGGGGAAGGCAAAAACAGCCTTCCCCACCTCCCCGGAGGCCGGAAACACCCCGTTTCCCGACTTCTATTGGGCCCAGAAAGCGCATAAATCAGCTGGCCAGCACACACACGCATGCTGGAGCTGAGGTAGGGCAATGCTCGTTTGCCCACCAATATGGTTCCACGGGTTCCCCATCACGGTTCCCAGAGTCCCCACATCTTTTTTTACACCGTGGCCACCAAAACGGAATGCCATATTCCAAGCGTTGGCCTTACCAAAGCTTTATAAAGTGGTGTTAACCCTTTTAGCTGATCTCGATTCTCTCCCTCTGTTAACGCAGTTTAGGATTGCTTTGGCATTTTCGACAGCTGGCTCATATCTAAATGCTCGTCCGCTAGGACTCCAAGATCCCTCTCACAGTTACTACTGTTGAGCGAGGTACCACATATTTATTTATTTATTTATTTATTAGATTTATATACCGCCCTTCTCCTTACGGACTCAGGGCGGTGAACAGCCGAATAAAAACCAGCACATAAAAGTTAAAAATTATAAAATCCATATAAACTTTGGTTGAAAATTAAAACAAATAAATAAATAAATATTAAAATACAACAACCCTACAACTCTTAAAAAATTTTAAAAATTCAACAGGGATCAGGCTAGACCGGCAAGCTGGAAAAGATAAGTTTTTAGGGCCCGACGAAAAGTCCGGAGGAGCACGGTGGATCATCACGCATGCGTGCCCACATCCATAATCTATGCATCCCGCCCGCCGTGTTCCCTCTTACATTTGGCACACGATGGCACAGTGGGCCTGTTTTTTGTTTTCCACAAGCTCCAGAGCCTTCCTAGGAGCCTGGGGAGGGCAAAAACGGCCTTCCCCACCCTCCTAGAGGCCCTCCGGAGGCCAGAAACAGTGTGTTTCCTGACTTCTGGTGGGCCCAGAAGACTTAAAAATCAGCTGGCCGGCACATGCATGTCCCTTTGCCATCCCGGACATATACGGTGCCTTGAAGTTGTTTGCTCAACCAGGTGATATTGAACGTGAGGCTTGCGCAACAGCCTAATCGGTTTGCTTCTGTTTGCGGGTGTGTTGTCTGGATCACAACAGAAGGCCCATGTGCTTCCTTCCCGTCTGTGGTTCCCATAAAGATCCATACCTGAAGAACTGCTCAGGAGCCTAATCACATATCGGAGATACTTTGATCTCGGCAATTAAAAGCTCTTTTTCCCCCCCCTTCCTAGATAGAGACTGCCAAGCCGTCGGTTGAGAAATACAAACTTCTTCGATAACGCTTTTTTTTATTATTGCCCTCTCCTGTTTATTACCTGCTCCGCAAGGTTCCCAATTGATTTATAACCCAGTTGAAGGTCATAAAATGAAACTCATAAAACGGATCCAAAGTCTACGCACATTGGCACATCGCAAAGTTATTCCTCGAGGCCACACAACGTCTGTGAAAAAAAACCTTCAGCTGTTTTGGTTCCATTTTCGAAATGGAGAGAAATCTTTTTTGGGGGGAAAGTGTATTTTCTAAAAACTAGCTAATAACACCACTTTTCTTGGGGGGGGGGCAGAGGAGGAAAGGGGAGGAGTACCGTAAAATTATATATCGATGGAAAGATAAATTGAATCAAAAATGTCATGCCATAGCTTTTAGGAAAGATTTGCTATTGGAATAGCAGTTAACAGTATAAAGAAGAAAAGCGAAACACGTAGAAAAAAACGAGATATACAGAAATGATCACCATAGAAAAAAACAAGGTATACAAAAATGATCCCCATGTCAATTAATATTTTGCTGGGTAACCTTTTAGCATGAATGACGGCCTTACGTCGTCTTCCCATGGAGGGAGCCAAGTCTTTTAGTTCTCTCACCTCCCTCCCTCTCCTCTCCTCTCCTCTCCTCTCTCTCTCCCTCTCTCTTTCTTCTCTCTTCTCTCCTTCCCTCTTTCTCTCTCACCTCTCTACTCCCTTCCTCTCTCTCCCTCTCTCCCTCCCTCCCTCCCTCTCCTCTCTCTCTCTCCTTCCCTCTCTCTCTCTCTCACCTCCCTCTCTCTCTCTCCCTCCTCTCCCTCTCCCTTCCCCTCTCCCTCTCTCCCTCCCATGATCTCCTCTCTCTCCTTCCCTCTCTTACCTCCCTCCCTCCTTCGTTCTCCTCTCTCTCCTCTCTCTCTCTTCTCTCCTTCCCTCTTTTTCTCTCCTCTCTCTGCTCTCTTCCTCTCTCTCCCTCTCTTCCTCCCTCCCTCTCCTCTCTCTCTCCTTCCCTCTTTCTCTCTCACCTCCCACTCTCTCTCTCCCTCCTCTCCCTCTCCCTTCCCCTCTCTCTTCCCCTCTCCCTCCCACGATCTCCTCTCTCTCCCCTCCCTCCCTCCCACCTTCTCCTCTCTCTCCTTTCTCTCTCTTCTCTCCTTCCCTCTTTCTCTCTCCTCTCTCTGCTCCCTTCCTCTCCCTCCCTCCCTCCCTTTCTCTCTCTCCCCTTTTTTCTGCCCTTCCTTATTACCTGCCATTAATTACAGAGACATGCCTCAACCCATCTGGGATGATGAAACCGTAAGGAAGGATTGTCTCCGATTGCGTTAACCGTTTTCCGCAAGAAGCAGCTTGAATATCGCCTCACGAGTTTCCGCGTCGGCACTTTTCTATTCTTCTCTGGATCGGTGGTTCCCGAGCACGGATCAGCGCACTCTTCTTGCCCTCGCCAACAGAGTAGACTTGGCGTGATTGTGCTAATCCAGCGACACAATAGCCGGATTGAAAAAAGGATGAGCGTGATAAAGCCTCCTCTGGGTTTCACCCATTGGGCCTGGGCCCAGAGACGTGGCTTAGGAGAGCCGTGTCTGCAAGGGCTCGTCCTCTCGAACTCTTTTTCTCTGGGTTCCCGGGACTTGTGTCAAAAGTTGAAAGTTGCAAAACAACAACAACAACAACAACAACGCAGAGAGCATTTTCGGGAGAACTTTTGCAAGGCCGAGCAGACCTTAGGATGTCTCTGATAATGTAGGGTGAAATGGGACAATGGGACATCTGCAAGGAAAGCACCAAGCTCAGAGAGCATCGGGGACCCCACCGTCGTAGTTGTCCTCCCTCCTTTCCTCCTCTTCCTCTTCCTCCTCCTTCTCCCAGCAAACCTCTATCCTTTCTAACACTGAGGATGTTACCTAGTTGGGTAATGAAACATGCAAGGAAACCACCAAGCTCAGAGAGCACCAAGGAGACAGCAATCCTCCTCTTCTCCCTTCTAGTCCTGATGACGTTAACTAGTTGGGTCATGAAATGTCGGCTAGAAAACCGCCATGCTCAAGACACCCCCCACATTTCAACCCACAGCTGCCAATATTCCCTTTTCTCAGTACCTAACATTAGCCTAATATCCTTAAAATATGCTAGTCGTTCCCGACTCTAGGGGGCGTTGCTCATCTCCGTTTCAAAGCCAAAGAGCCAGCGCTGTCCGAAGACGTCTCCGAGGTCATGTGGCCGGCATGACTCAATGCCAACGGCGCATGGAAAACGCTGTTCCCTTCCCACCAAAGGGGGGGTCCCTATTTTTCTACTTGCATTTTTTTTTTACGTGCTTTTGAACTGCTAGGTTGGCAGAAGCTGGGACGAGTTAACGGGAGCTCAAGGCAGCACACGGGATTCGAACCGCTCAACTGCCGACCCTTTTGTTCGACGAGCTCAGCGTCTGAGCCGCTGAGCCACCGAGCATCGCACTTTCGTGCACTCCCGTGTTTTTAAAACCTGGAGGTTTGACTTCGATCCCTGCCCTTCCCCACGCGGAGCCAATTCAAATGGGATCGTTGAACTGCCACTAATGCCTTTACCGCAACCTTTCTGTATTTTTTTTCTCTCCTTCCAGCCGGAACAAGCCCAGGTGAGTGCCGAGATTCCTGGAGTCCTAAGTCATTTGGTGGCTTGCCAGCCCAACTGCTTGCGTGCGTGCGTTTGTGAGGTGTACATCTAGAGCCTGCCCTACTTAGTCATAGGAATCTTCTTTTTAAGAGGCTCGGCCTCCGGTGTGGTGTTCGAAATCGCTTCGTCCTTCCGAAGAGTTTCTTACTCGAAAGAAGTTTTCCTTTCGCCCCCCGCCCCACCGGTGGCTGTCGACTTCTTTTTCTCTGACTTGGATGTTCTAAAACGGCCCATGAAGGCGATGGGAAATTTGGGATTATGGCTACGGCAGGTGGAAACAGGTACCGCGTTTCAGGGGGGTCTTATCTACCGCGGGTAAAATTTTGTTTATCCTGAGGGTTAGATTAGAAGACCTCCGAGGTCCCTTCCAACTCACTTTCAAAGGCTGAATAAATAGGAGAGGAACTATTTTCTTTTGACGCTATGCCTCCTCCCATGTCTGAGTTTACCTTTTCATTCTTTTAGCCCAGAGTGAAGAATAGACAGTTGCTATTGCTTAAGGCAGTGTTGCTCAAAACTCTGGTAAATTTAAATGTTTATTTCTTTATCTATGTCGCCTTTATTGTTTTTATAACTAACTCAAGGCAGCGAACAGGCCTAATGCTTCGGCTTCCTCCTGTTTCCCCACTCAAAAAAAACCCCCAACCTTGTGAGGTGGATTGGGCTGAGAAAATGCAGCTGGCCCAAAGTCACCCAGCCAGCTTTCATGCCTAAAACAAGACTAGAACTCCCAGTCTCCTGGTGATCGGCCCAAATTCACCCAGTTAATTTTCAGGCTTAAGGCAGAACTAGAACTCACCGTCACCTGGTGATCGGCCCAAAGTCACCCAGCCGGCTTGCATACCTAAGACAAGACTAGAACTCCCAGTCACCTGGTGATCGGCCCAAAGTCACCCAGTTAATTTTCAGGCTGAAGGCAGGACTAGAACTCCTAGTCTCCCGGTGATCAGCCCAAAGTCACCCAGTTAGCTTTCAGGCTTAAGGCAGGACTAGAACTCCCAGTCTCCTGGTGATCGGCCCAAAGTTAGCTTTCAGGCTTAAGGCAGGACTAGAACTCCCAGTCTCCTGGTGATCGGCCCAAATTCACCCAGTTAATTTTCAGGCTTAAGGCAGAACTAGAACTCACCGTCACCTGGTGATCGGCCCAAAGTCACCCAGCCGGCTTGCATACCTAAGACAAGACTAGAACTCCCAGTCTCCTGGTGATCGGCCCAAAGTTAGCTTTCAGGCTTAAGGCAGGACTAGAACTCACCGTCTTCTGGTGATCGGCCCAAAGTCACCCAGCCATCTTTCATGCCCAACACAGGACTATAATTCACCTTCTCTCAGTTTCTTAGCCTGGTGCTTTAACCACTACAGCAAGCCAGCCTAAATTACCTAAAATTGAGTCAAATTGCTTTTCCTTCGGGTAAGGCACACGAACTCATTACCTTATACGGCAGGGACATTTAAATTGGCTTAAAGACGGCCCCCCGTACTAAAACGTGTGTGTGAAAACCTCCCAAATTATTTCTTATCAAGGTGAAAATTGAAATTGCCGGTGATTATTTGCTGAAGGGACCTGAAGTTCATTCCTTGATGCTTTTTTTAAATAATAAAGGTATTCCTCGGGTTACAACCGTTGCAGTGACTTTTCAAAGTCATGACGGTACCGAAGGAAGCGGGTTATAACCCTTGAAATTCGATAAAGAGTTTTTGAGGTAATGAAGAAGGGGGGAAAAAAAGAGGAAGCGCTGATTTAAAGTTTAAAGAGACACCCTGTTTGCCCTCAGGCCAGGGCGGAGGATGTCAGAGAAAGTGAGTTTGGATCTATAGATCCGAGCCGAGTGTGATTTGCAATCAGTTGTTAAGGAGAGAAACCGTCTGTGCCGCGCGGGGAATTCCAAATTCTCGTATCAATATAAATAATGCTTGAAACAGTATTAGGGTGGATTTTCGAGTGCTCAATTCTAGCATTTGGAACAAGGGGTGGTGGTGGGATTTACCGGTATGTCCAAGTTAAATTAGCAGAGTATTTTCTTTCGTGAGGTCCTTGGTGCTCTCTGAACCGAGCGATGTTCAGGTCCCTGAAATGTTTCTCGCAGACATTTTGTGACCCCAAACATCTGGGTGTTCGCAGCTGGCGGTCACATCGGTCATGGTACAAATGTCAAAGGAGTGGTTGGTTTTTCCCCAGACTGTTTGAGCTCTAAGCTTTGACTAAAAAATGATGCCAGCTCGGTTCCTCTTCGGGAAACAAAGTTAATTCAAGCGGTGAGCCTTTTATACGACACAGTTTTGAGGTTTTATAGCTTGGATGCAGGTTTGGTTTATTGTCGTCATGGTTTTGAGTTATTTGCATTTGATTTCTCGTGAACTACCTATGGTTGCTTTTTTAAAAATTTACACTCAATGCCATTGGCTAGCAGAATCGACCCCTACACACCCTTATACAGGTAATCCTCGAGCGACCACCAAATTTACGTCGCCGAGTGAGAAATTTGGTTCTGCGAAGTTTTTTGTGACTTTGCTCGCCCCGTGTGTTAAGTCAGTCGCCGCCGTCATTAAGTCAGTAGCAGCAGCTTCATTTCCGTTGTGGCCAGGACATTCGTAACAACGGGGCAAAACTCACTGTCTCGCTTAAGAACAGAAATTGGGGGGGAGGCTCAATTGTGGTCATACGCCGAATCGCCCCCCCACCCCCGTGCTGAGTCGGCGTAGCTTTTTGCATCAGGCTAAAACATTGTAGAAACGTTGCTGTACGGGAGACGGAAGTGATTGCCGTTCTCGCTCTGTTCCTTCATAACCATGCAAATATTATTAATTATTATTATTTTGGAAATCCCCAAATCTCACTCCTGGCTGGCCCCGCCCACCCCTCCCCTCCCTGGAGTCTCCACGCGGCCCGTTTTGGATGCAGATAAGTGCATGATGCGCGTGGAGGCTCGGAGAGAGCGAAAAACAGGCCTACCAGAAATTCGGGAAGGCCGGAGACAGATCTCCGGAGCCTGGGGAGGTCGTTTTCACCCTCCAAGAGGCTCAAGAAAAGCCTCCAGAGCCCGGGGAGGGCAAAAACTTCCCCCCCTCCCTGGTACAGGAGGCCAACTAGGCCACACCCACCACGGCCACGCCCACCCAGCCACCGGGCAGAGAAATCCTTGCGAAAAATTTTTGAAGTCCACTCCTGCCAGATATCTTTGGGTGAGATATTTTGGGCTTCGAATAAAAAACGGCTCCCTTTTTAAATTTTTTTTTAGAAAAACACAAATTCTCTTGGGTGCTTCAGCAAAAAAAAGCAACAACACCAAACAAAGAAAGAATAAAATAAAAGAGCATTTGGAAGTTAAAAAGATAATTGGAGTGTAATTAAGTGGGGAGGGAGGGGGGAAAAAAACCCCCAATCTTCCCAGCCAACATTTTTCCTTCATTGTCACACTTTTGCTTTTCACACACACACACTTGAAAGCTGCAAAGTGGCACAGAAAGGGAGGGTCGCTTTCTCCAGTCTATTTGTGTCATTGTGTTTCTCTCTGTGTGGGTGTGTGTAGCATTACCACTGCATCTCAAAATTCAAGAATAACAGAATTATCTTCAAACACAGAATCACAGAATAATCTTCCAGCTTCTGTTAGCTCGGCTGCCCTGTGGAACAGAGGGGAAAGGTCCTTTCTCCAGTCTGTTTGTGTATTTGTGTATATCTGTGTGTGTGTGTGTGATTTGTGTGTTTGTGTGTGTATAGCATTAAAGCAGATCTCAGAATAAGAATCTCAGAATATCTTCAAGCCTCTATTCGCTCAGCAGCCATGTGGCACAGAAAGGAGAAGTCCTTTTTCCAGTCTGTTTGTGTGTGTGTGTGTGTGTGTGTGTGTGTGTGTGTGTAGCATTAAAGCAAATCTCGATGCTTTCTTTTTGCAGGTGGCCCTTCTGGAAATGGATGCCAGCAGTCTAGTTTTGTGTTTTGCAGAGGAAAAATTAGAGGGTGACAAATCCAACCTTGTGTTGTTGTTGTGTGCATGCCTCTGTGTGTGTGTGTGTGTGTGTGTGTGTGTGTGTGTTTGTGTATGTAGCATTAAAGCAAATCTCGATGCTTTCTTTTTACAGGTGGGCCTTCTGGAAATGGATGCCAGCACTCTAATTTTATGTTTTGCAGGGGAAAAATTAGAGGGTGGCAAATCTAAGCTTGTGTTGTTATTGTAAATCTAAGCTTGTGTTGTTGTTGTTGTTGGTGTGTGTGTGTGTGTAGAAGCTGAACAAGCTTTCCTGTTACATCAGAGGCCTCTTCCTTCCCTGGCACTGGAACTGAGGGGGAAAACGAGCAGTTTTAACTTTCCTTCATTCTTTTTTTATTTGATTTTAATTCTAAAACCACACCAGTCTGCTTTTTAGAATCTGGATTCTAGGCAACTCAAATTTGTGCATCTTTGCAAATAAGGTTGATCATCGTAGGTTACAGCCGGGTTGGGGAAACGAGCATCCCAATTTTTGCATCTGAACTTTCCAAATTTTAAACTGGTTTTTAATTTATTTATTTTTTTCGTTTTTAAGCGTGCTTTCGGCCACATTCTTTTATATCGTTTCCTTTATCTCGTTTGCAAGCCACCCAAAATCTCTCCTGTCGGGCAGCGTAGAAATTCGATAAGGAAATCAATCCGCCCCCCGATGCTGGTTAATTTGTGGCTTAAGATAAAAAGGTCCCTTAGCAGGTTTGCCTGAAGTCGGTTTTTGTCCCATCAACAACACAATCTAGGTAAAAAATAACTCTTTGCAACTTGTGCTAATCGCTTAAGAAGTGCCTTTAAAAAAAAAAATCCTTTGTAAAATTGTAGTTAGTGCCGAGCGAAAAGGAAGTGACAAAAGTCAGCAAGCGGCGAGGGGATTGAAAGTGAAAGTAGCTCCCAAATCGTTGTGAGATGAGTTGAGATGCCCAAAATATTTTCAGGGACCATAGCAGAGACGGGTGGCGTATGAGTCTAATAAATAAATAGATAAATAAAGATACGTGATAAATAAAGATAAGAACAATTAATCAGTGAAACAACGTGCCTCCAGAAGTTATGAATGCTCCAACACTGGAAGATTTTAAGAAGAGGTTGGATAACCATTTGTCCGAAGTGTTGGAGGGTTTCCTGCCTAAGCAGGGGGTTGGACTAGAAGACCTCCAAGATCCCTTCCGACTCTGTTACTCCTATTCTATTCTATTCTATTCTATTCTATTCTATTCTATTCTATTCTATTCTATTCTATTCCATTCCATTCCATTCCATTCCATTCCATTCCATTCCATTCCATTCCATTCCATTCCATTCCATTCCATTCCATTCCATTCCATTATTCTATTCTACTCTACTCTACTCTACTCTACTCTACTCTATATCCAATTCTATTCTTCTCTAATTCTATTCTATATTCCTATTCCTATCCTGTTCTGTTCAGTTCTGTTCTATTCTATTTCATTATTCTATTCTATTCTATTTTGCTCTGATTCTATTCTGCTCTTATTCTATTCTATTCTATTCTATTCTATTCTATTCTATTCTATTCTATTCTATATTCTATTCTGCTCTAATTCTATTATATATTCCTATTCCTATCCTGTTCTGTTCTATTCTATTTCATTATTCTATTCTATTCTATTTTGCTCTAATTATATTCTGCTCTAATTCTATTCTATTCTATTCTACTCTACTCTACTTTACTCTACTCTACTCTACTCTATATTCTTTTTTATTCTGCTCTAATTCTATTCAATATTCCTATTCATATTCCTATCCTGTTCTGTTCTGTTCTATTTCATTATTCTGCTCTAATTCTATTCTATTCTATTCTATTCTATTCTATTCTATTCTATTCTATTCTATTCTATTCTACTCTACTCTACTCTACTCTACTCTACTCTACTCTACTCTACTCTACTCTACTCTACTCTACTCTACTCTACTCTACTCTACTCTACGTTATGATATGATATGATAGCAGTCTTCCAATATCTCAGGGGCTGCCCCAAAAGAAGAGGGAGTCAAGCTATTCTCCAAAGCCCCTGAGGGCAGGACAAGAAGCAATGGGTGGAAACTAATCAAGGAGACAAGCAACTTGGAATTAAGGAGAAATTTCCTGACTGTTAAAACAATGAATCAGTGGGAACAACTTGCCTCCAGAAGTTATAAATGCTCCAACACTGGAAGTTTTTAAGAAGAGATTGGACAACAGATTTGTCTGAAGTGGTGTAGGGTTTCCTGCCTAAGCAGGGGGTTGGACTAGAGGACCTCCAGGGTCCCTTCCAACTCTGTTATTCTATTCTATTCTAGAAGTGTTTAGAAATGGTCAATACTCTACAGACTCTGTCTGTGTGGCTCTCAGCAGAGTTTCATGTCAACTGCAGGATATGTGCAATACAATCAAGGCAGGATATGCAACAATTCACACCGTTTGAGTCTCTCTCTCTCTCTCTCTCTCTCTTTTTAAAGACTTCCTCTTCCTTTTGTTCACCTCCATTTCGCTTTTTTTAATAAGGCAGTCGTCCCTGTTTCCTGCGTCCTCTTCGTGGTGCTCTTTGTTCGATTTAACTTTGAAATGCTCTTGAGAATTGGGGCTCCGATTCTCTTCCTAGTTTAATCGAGCCTATTTTTCCTCTAAGAATGAGAAATGATCACAAAACAACTAATTTTGATTTGGTAGCTTAATGAATTAATTTTGATTTGGTAGCTTAATGAATTAACTGAGAAAAACGCCAGTTAATTCTCAATGTGGCTGTGCTAATGGCCATATATGTTCTCTAAAGAGAGGAAGGAAGGAAGAAAAAAGAAAGAAAAAGAAAGAAAGAAAGAAAGAAAGAAAGAAAGAAAGAAAGAAAGAAAGAGAGAGAGAGAGGGAGGCAGGAGAATGAAGGGAAGAGAAATGGAAGGAAGGAAGCCCTGAGTCCTTGGGGAGAAGGGCGGTATAAAAATACAAAAAATAAATAAAAATAAAAAATAAAATAAATGGAAGAAAGGAAAGGAAAGGAAGGGAGGGAGGGGGGAGGAAAGAAGGAAGAGGATAACAGGGGAGAGAAATAGAAGGAAGGAAGGAGAGGATAATTGAGTGGATAGAAAAGGCAGGCAGGCGGGCAGGAGAATGAAGGAGAGAGAAATGGAAGAAAAAAAAGGGAGAGAATAACGAAGAGAAGAGAAATGGAAGGAAGGAAGAGAAAGAAGGAAGGAAGATAGGGAAGGAAGGAAGGAAAAATAGGAAGGGAGGAATTAGAAGAAAACGGGAATGAGGGAGGAAAGGGAGAAGAAAATGGAAAGAAGGGAGGAAGGAAGGAAGGCTGGAAAGTGGGAAGAAGGAAGGAAAGGAAAGGAAGGAAGGAAGCTAGAGAAAGGAGGAAGGCAGGAAAGAAGGAAAGAGAGAAGGAAAGAAGGAAGGCTGGAAAGAAGGGAAGAAGGAAGGAAGGAAGCTAATTTTAGATAGAAATAACAGGATTGCGTGGATCTGAATTCTGCAGTTGCTCAGATTAAGTATAGCTGTCGGCATAATCGTATTTATTTCTCTCCAGAGGGTTATTGATCGTTTCCTGATTCTTACCAACAATCAAAATCTTCAAGGCAGACCTTTCTCCCCTTGAAGATTTTCAGCCGAAAGAAAGAAAGAAAGAAAGAAAGAAAGAAAGAAAGAAAGAAAGTTGTTTTTCTTTTAAACCAGCCAGCTAACCCTGGGCGCTCCAAAAATTGCGGCCAAATGAAGATACGTCTCTTCTACATACTCGAATAAAAATCCTCAGGCAGGGCAGCTCCAGAATAAATATTGTGCATGGTTTTAAACAAAGCTGCTGCCTTTTTTTCCATAACTCTCCGCTTGGCTTCAGTAAACAAATCTTAAAATACAGACATGACTCCTTTGTCATTCAAATGCCAGCCCCTTAGCAAGAACTGATCTTTTCCGGGGTTATTTTGGCTTTTCCGAATGGCTGATTTTATTTTTTAAAATCTCTGTTTGTTAGGGAATAGTCTATTTTTTGGGGCAAAGAATTGGGTTGGTTTTTTGTTTGTTTGTTTGTTTTTTTGAAGAAGCAAAGAATTGGTTTTATAAGACATTTTTGTTTTGTCTAAAGACATTTTTGTTTCATTAAGACAGACTGGCCTGATCTACTCTTTTAAACTGTTTTAACTCAATTACTAAAACTACGGGTTTTAATATAGGGGTTTTAACTAAGATTTAATTGGATTTTAATACTGTTTCAAATTTTCGTATTTTTGTATTTTATTTGCTGGCTGTCCACCGCCCCGAGTCCTTCCGGAGAAGGGCGGTATATAAATATAATAAACAAACAAACGAACATATCCAGAGTCCAGGTCAAATAAATGAACGGCAAAGCACTTATCGTTGGGAGTGGTGGTCGGCCAAAAAGTCCCTTTTAATGGAGCTCTTGAAAGCCAAGAAATCTTTTGCATCTAAGTCTCCGTTTGATTGAATGGAGCTTCTCTGCCTAGCTGTTGAATTTATTAGCTTGTCTGAATTTAGCCTGAGCAGGGGGTTGGATTAAAAGACCTCTGAGGTCTCTTCCAACTCGGTTATTTTATTTTGTAAGAATTGTTTCGTGGAATATTCTACCTTGTTTTGTGGAATATTCTACCTTGTAGAATTTCGCTGCTCTGAATTTAGCCTATTGGGTTTTAGCTTGCCTTGCTCACCTGTTGACTTCATACGCCAGGTATGCTGATTCTAACTTCCTAGGCCAATGTCGTATAGAGCATTTTTCTTTCTGTTTTGCATCAGAAATCAAAGAGATTTCTACCTGGAATTTTTGATGGATTTTTGTTTCCCCCCCCCCCCCTCACGATATATAGGCTGTTCAGTCTGACCTTGAAAAAGCTCATCATGCTGAAGGAGATGGATAAGGATCTCAGCTCCGTGGTGATTGCCGTCAAGCTGCAGGTATGTCGCGCTGAGGAACGAGGACGTGGCACCTACATAGTATTTTTATTTTATTTATTTTATTTCATTAAATTTGTACACCGCCCTTTTCCTGGTGAACTCAGGCTGGTGCACCGCCAAGAATAAAAACATTTCAGTGCAAAATTTGATTTTTTTTAAAAAAAGAATTAAACGATTTTGCCCCCCCCCCCAAAAATTAAAACAACCCGACTAAAAGCCATTAAACAATTAAAAATCTAAGGGAAGGGGGTTACGCCAGCCCAGCTTGATGAAATAAAAGAGGTGTTTTTTTTTCTTAGTAGCCTTAAGAGTCACAGAAGTTACTCACTCTGTGTTGCTCAAGGCCCATTTGGTCCAAAGTAGAAAATAGCAAAAGCTCTTAAACTTCTATATCGCTTTCCAGCCCTCTCTAAGCGGTTTACAGAGTCACCATGCGGTCCCCAGCAATCTGGGTCCTCATTTTACCGACCTTGGAAGGATGGGAGGCTGAGCCAACCTTGAGCCGGCCAGGATCGAACTCCTGACAGTCGGTAGAGATAACGTGCAATCCTTAGTCTAAGCACTGAGAAGGAAGCAGTGGTGAAATCCAATTTTTTTTTTTTTACTACTGGTTCTGTGGGCGTGGCTTAGTGGGCGTGGCAGGGGAAGGAGACTGCAAAATCCCCATTCCCTCCCCACTCCAGGGGAAGGATACTGCAAAATCCCCATTCCCACCCACTCCAGGGGAAGGATACTGCAAAATCCCCATTCCCTCCCCACTCCTGGGGGAAGGATATTGCAAAATCTCCATTCCCACCCTGCTCTGGGACCAGCCTGAGGTGGTAATTGCCGATTCTCCAAACTGATCAAAATTTTCACTACCGGTTCTCCAGAACATGTCAGAATCTACTGGATTTCACGGACGGAAGGAAGGAAGGAAGGAGGGAAGGGAAGGGAAGGGAGGAAGGAAAGGAAGGTAGGTAGGAAGGAAGGAAGGTAGGAAAGAACGAAAGGAAGGAAGGAAGGAAGGGAAGGGAAAGAAAAAACAAAAGAAAAGAAAAGAAAAGAAAAAAGAAAAGAAGGTACGGAAGGAAGGAAGGAAGAAAGGAAGGGAAGGAAGGAAGATAGCAATAGCACTAGCAATAGCACTTAGACATATATATATATATATATATATATATATATATATATATATATATATATATATATATATATAAATAAATAAATAAATAAAACCTTTTGACAAGCAAAATCAGTGGGGAAGCCAGATTCCTAACTTACCAACTGGCAGGGATTCCCTTAAGGGTTCTC